>JARLTB010000204.1:3210000-3562500 GCA_030141615.1 Unio pictorum
GACTGACAATATCAAAGGGAGTGACAATATCAAAGGGACTGGAAATATCAAAGGGAGTGACAATATCAAAGGGACTGGCAATATCAATGGGAGTGACAATAACAAAGAGAGTGGCAATATCAAAGGGACTGGCAATATTGAAGGGAGTGACAATATCAAAGGGACTGGCAATATTGAAGGGAGTGGCAATATCAAAGGGACTGGCAATATCGAAGGGACAGGCAAAATCAAAGGGACTGGCAAAATATCAAAGGAACTGGCAATATCAAAGGGAGTGACAATATCAAAGGTAGTGACAATATCAAAGGAAGTGGCAATATCAAAGGGACTGGCAATATCAAAATGGAGTGGCAACAATGAGCTGCATTTGAAAACTCAGTCATGAGTAATGATGAAAATTCAATCATGACTAAGAAATAAAATTTAATCATGAATAATGATGAGTAATGATGCAAATTCAATCATGAGTAATGATGAAATCTCAATCATGAGTAATGATGCTTTGTTGAGAATTCAAGGAAGAGATGCAAGTTAAATTGCAATGCTGTGTTCATTGTCAGTTAAGAAATGTTTTCAAATTAAATCAAACTCAAGAAAAAGGTCAGGAGTAATATATATATATATATATATATATATATATATATATATATATATATATATATATATATATATATATATATATATATATATATATAACTTTACACTGTTATAATACAGTAATCATGATCTTTAACTGCCTATTGTGTTATGTACTTATGTACTGAACTGTGTTATTCATGTATTGAGGTTCCATATGTATAGAACCATGATATGTTGAGAATAGCAAAACATACTAAATTGGGGTATAATGGGATCAAAAAAAATCTTTAAAATAATGTTTTTTGGAAGGGAAATAAAAATATACAACTGTTACCTTGTTTTACTTCATCTCATATTACTGTGCCTTACTATACATCTCATATTACTGTGCCTTACTATACATCTCATATTACTGTGCCTTACTATACATCTCATATTACTGTGCCTTACTATACATTTGTATTATTTTGGTCATGGGATTATTTGTGGTATCATGTTTTATATGTAACTGCATTACAATGAAGGACAGTGGAACATCAAATTCTTCTAAAAAAGTATGAAGAGTCCATATTAATGTACAAATAAGAGTACTGTAAATATAAACATGTACCAATCCTGGTGACCTTCGCCTTTGACATAACATTAGTAGAAACCTTTCCTTTTCTCAAATGCAAACCATGAACAAATTTGATGTCAAATGCAGTCATTTACAATGCTTGGTTAAGGTATCTTGTACACTAGTTAATGTACTGGGTGGAAACACTTTCCCGTCTTTCAGTCCATGTGACCATAACCTTTGACTTTTTGAGTAAAAAAATCAATAACTTTCTTCCTTGATCAGGTGTAAGCTTATTACAAAGTTTAGTAACTGTAGATGCTGTAGAACTCCAGGTAATTGGTGGAAAAAAATAAACAGATGGACGAATGGACAGTCAGAGAGATGGACAGCAGGACAGACGCATAGACATCATAACATTTTATCAAATGACAGACATACAAATGTGACATATAACCCCAAACCTGTCCTCCAATTGTTGCTGAATTCAGGATAAAAACCTTAATCAGTATAATCAGGCTTTTTCAATGGACTTCCACCTTGACAATCAAAACATATCCTTAAAAAGTGCAGATATAAACAAAGAAAGCAAGTCATTTTATTTTCAAATATGTAATACAGAGTAGCTGTAAGTTTGACCAATAAAGTTTTTAAAACAATGATTTCTGCATAAAGCAAAATATGTATTCCATATCCCCCCCCCATACTTTGTTATCTGTCTAAAATGAGCTAAAATGTTAATACATACGTCTTAGTGAAATTGAAGAGCGTGACTCCCAACCATAAAGTTCCAAGAAGAAGGAGAAGGTACAGCAGACTGACATCTCTTTGACAAACTGTGACTGTGACATTGCCTCTAATGTCACTACTATTCATATATACCTTGACTGAACTGGTGTTCAAAGTCATTTCTTGACAGGCAGGAATGTTATAATTATTTTCAAAATCTGAAATGCATTTTAAATAAAAAAATTACCGTATATGCTCACATAAAAGTCTGGTCCTAATGCAAACTGCATAGATCTATTTCTGTCATTGCGAAAAGAGCTTGCAAATCTAGGTCTATGCAGTTTGTTAGGAGTAATGAGTAGGGCAAAGAACAAAGACCCTGATTTGTCGAGTACATTAAATAATAACAGACCAAGCTCTATGTTGTTTCCAGTTGGACATGGCTTATAAGTGAGTATATATGATATATAAAGAAAGTTACAAAGACCATGACCTCAAAATCAAACATATGTGATTTAAAACATATGTGATTTAAAACATATGTGATGTAAAACTTGTGTGATGTAAAACTTGTGTGATGTAAAACTTGTGTGCAGAAACATTTTTCTTTTCCAGCACAACGACCTTGACCTACGACTTTATGTTTAAAGGCAACATCCTTATCTCAAACTGCAAGCCATTCATTTCATAACATAATATGCTCTAACTTAAGCATATAAAAATGTCATAATGGGTAAGGGGTGATATAATAGCCACAACAAAATTAAATTTAATTGTCTAAATTCTTGACTTCATGGTGCCATCAAGGCATGTAACCAAGGCAACAACAGCAGTAAAGAAAAATATGGAGTTTGTGATATAATATTCAAATCTGAAGTTAATATTATTGAAAAAGTTTATTAAAATATAAGAGATGAAATTAACATGAACCGAAAGCTATGCTACACAATGAACCCGTTGTCACACCCAGAGAAATGACTTAGGGGCACAAGTCGTGCAATCCTTATGTGCAGTGTGATGATGATGCTTTATTTCAAGCATGAATTCGATTGGTTAATTTATCAAAAGTAAACAAGACAACTTAACCAAAGACCTTTAACCAAATTGCAACAATTCTAATTCTTGTTCCATGGCAACGCCTAATGGTAGCAGATATACAGACATAGCAGCCAACCCTCCAGGCTCACAATTCATGAAAATGGTGATAAAAATTAGTGAATTCGTGAAGTGATCCAAGAGTAGGCTAATATTTGTCGGAACAAAAGAATGCATGGCAAATGTTTGGTATATTCCAAATTAAATTTCATCATTTGTGCAATATATTTCTTTTTACTATTCTGAGTTTCCTCTGACCCTTGCCACACCATTATTTATATTTCAATATTTATGTTGGGGTGTAGGGTCAGAGTCCATTCCCTATCAAAAAGTTGGAATATGTTGACACCATTTGGTGTCAGCATGGGGTAGCCTCTTACTAGCTGGCCCAGCAAACTTGAATGACCTTTCATTGATATATACCTGCAACAATAGAAATATAATTTATTTTCTCAAAAATCATGAGCATAGCATTCGTCATGTCTTTAATCCACTGACAGGAGACGAAAATATGTTGTTGCTGAAATTTGACCTGGATTTTCAGTCAGTCATATGACTATACAAATCTCACAACCTACAAGTCAGTGAGTCACATGATATGGACAATAAACAAATTTCCTAAGTAAAACTGGGATAACAAGGGTCAGAGGAAACTTGGACTATATTTTTCCTTGGTGGTGAAGACATTTTCAAGATAAGTTGTTGAATGGTAATTCAAATCAACGTTGGCAACACATGCACAGAAAAAAATTTTGGTTAGGCCCTAATTTCTCTTAAAAACATTTGTAAAATGTTTCTTATATAAATAGATTAAAATACAGTAAAATGCTTCCTACCTGGCCAACTGTACCAATCAGCTTTAGTTCATTAATACCGCAACTACAGTAGTACTGGACCATTTAGTCAACTGTCGATATCATGACTAGCACTTAACGGGAAATCACTAATTTTATTAAATATATTAAATAATTGAGAATTTGGGAATTCATGAATTTTTGGCATGTGGTGTGAATTTGTGAATCACTGAAAAAGTCTTGAATTCACGCCAAAATCATGAAGGTTGTATAGAGCAAAGTATGTTTTGTTATATTGACTATGTAAAAATTCCATTAGAGATTTCACTTTTTAAAGTCACTATAAATAATCCTACATTTCAACCAAAACTAATGGTTTCAATGGAATAAATATTTAGAGAAAGAAAGGAATATAAATTTGAACCTTTTTCAATTTAACTTACTGTTTACTGTATTTGTTATGGCAGCAACACAGAAAGCAATGGATATAAACAGGGCAAAAATTTCTTCTGTAGATCTGCAAGTATGAAAGAATATATGTAGAACAAAACAGGCAATGAATAATGACATGACAAGATATGACAAGCTGGATAGACATGGGAAACACTACCATAGAGTATAGCAAGGATATAAAACATTGTAATGTATAAACATATTGAGTATATTACAGGAAGTCTATCTACATTGTTACCTTGTTGACCATTTCATGATGGTGCTCACGTTGAACAAGGCATAAACAAAGAGGAAGAAGCTATTCCAGAGACCAACACAGCTAAGCATGCTCTGAAAGTCCAGTTCAAAATTTTCACTGATGCTGTGAATAACTGAAATACATAATGAGTTATTTTAGAAATGCTTTTAAGTGTATGTGTACTTTGAATTAATTAGCTCAAAAGTCTTAAATATCTAAATTGCACATGATGTATGTTTATGACTTTCAAAAACAATCTAAAAACTGTTGACCATGCTGCATAGGATTTTTTTCATACCATGTTGTTGCCAAAAAGTACATGTCATTTTGACAGAAAAAGCTGACCAGACAACAAATGACCATAGAAATGTCATTACTGAGCACTCAACTAATTAATTTTGTTGTAATGATAAAGCTTCACATTTTCCTAATATCTTTAGTTTTGTTTCGAATCAATGAAATATACATAGTACCAATCATTCTCTCCTCAGATTTGTATGTGTTATATATTTATTTTTATGATAATAAAACTGGGGATACATTATAATGTACCAGAGAACCAGCTGAATTTGTTAATTGCCACAAATATTTTTGCAAAGATTGGGATTAAATTTGTATTATATTAAGTTAAAATCTTCTATCTAAAAGTTAATTAATCTATTATAACATGATGATAGCCAGAAGCAACATGTTACTATGAACTGGCTACAGTGTTATACACAATGAGGTAAAGGATTAAGTCTATCACTCAACCACGCATCATGGCACCAGCATATTTCTGATACCCCAGCAGACTGGTCCCCACCAAATTCTGTAATTTGTGGATATGGATAAAAAGTGCACAAATTCCAAATCTTAAATTTTAAAAAAAAATCTTTTATTTTTTAAATGAGGCAGATTTCAATTAAATAACAGTGTGTGTTCTAGATGGCCTTTAAAAACTATTTTTGTTCTACCACCTGTAGAATTACATGTATGCAATGCCCTACTATTGCTGAACATACAACCAATGATAAATTAAGGTTCTGCACTCATAAGGAGCATTGGCCGCACACCTGCTGCGCTCACAACGGATATAATATACTGGTTCTACTGTCTACGATGCACAAATATTGGACATTGGTGTACATCAATATTATCAAGAAGAATCAATAACATCTGACAAAAAATTATCATACCCAATGAACAATGTGGAAGCAACAGTGCCTGTTCCTTAATCCACAAATTTAGGTATTGATAAAAATACCATTTTCCTCTAAAATATGTAAATTGAGACCCCAACAAATAAATGATCATTTAGTATTTAATATTATTGCAATATGACAACTTTATCTGATCTAATCTCAAATGAATTTTATTAATATACGTACTTTTGGTGTACAAAGCCAGTGGAGCTGTGGTTAGAAGGACAACCTGAGGAGTACCCCCAAGTACTGCAAATACCAGTCCACCAAAGGTCTGGGAATAAAGCACCTTTTCAACATCTGAAATGTGAAACAAGTGCATAACAGTCATCATAGTCATAGAGCTACATGTGAATATATGAGTGAGTGAGTGAGTGAGTGAGTGAGAGAGAGAGAGAGAGAGAGAGAGAGAGAGAGAGAGAGAGAGAGAGAGAGAGAGAGAGAGAGAGAGATGTCCCTTTAGGAGGCCATTCCTCTACTGGCTAAAATGAATTTCCAGGAATCCAATATAAAACCATCTGTTATTTTTAACTGCTGTTGAAACCACATCTGATATTCTTGACTGATAGAACTATTTTGAAGCTAGCCAATGTGGTGGCCAGTTTGTATGCAAGGTCAACATTATTTCATTTATGACCAATACTGGAAATCATATCAGCATAAGTTTGATATGGTACAGTAATTAGACATCACAAGAATAATTTTTGTGTAAACCTTATGACTTTTGACCTTTGAAGAGTAGTGATGAGAAGACTTCCAACATGGTGGTCATCATGGTGGCGATATTGGAGGCTAGACTGGCACCATTTTCTTTTATGACCATGTTGACATCATAAAAAGTCTGTTTCAGTAAAAATCCTATCTTGATAAATAATAATAATAATGAGGACTTTGTATAGCGCCTAATCTTTAGAAGCTCTAAGCGCTTTACAATATATATAATGATATGAATACAAAAAAAATACAAGAAAACAAACACCATGAAATTAGAAAACATAAAAACATGCTGAAAATATTTAAGGTAGGAAACATTTTTAGGTCTTTAAGTTTGCTCTTTCAGTCAAAAATGATGAGTTTTAAGAGCACTCTTGAAAGAGATCATGACAGGAACACATTTAATGCACTGTGAAAGTTTCCTTTTTGGAGGAAAAAAGTTTTTGCTTATGAATGCTACTAATGGCAGCTGAAAATGCAAACTTTTACTGACTTGGAATGTACTGAAAAGTAAATGTGCTTCATCATTTTTTATGTGATTGTGCGATTCTCACCCACCCACCCTCCCGAATTCAGACCTATATGACCTGTGACAAAATTATTGACTATTTTAAATCTGTGTGAGTACACAGTGTTGATACTCTATTCATGCTATACATTACACATTTATATATAACTAGTATACACGTATATGTACCAATTGATGGTTCTCTGAATAAAGTAAAATATTATATATGCCCTCTCTGTTTTCACTAACGTGTATTTATTATTTAATATGAATCAATTTAAGATGGTAACTGTGCCAATGAAGCACGTATTTTTGCAGCCACATTTATTACCTACACCCTCCCATGCAAATTTTTGCGTTACATGCATAATTTTCTTCAGCAAACTGACCTGGTTGCTTACAACACGGTTCAGAACTATGGCTCCAACTACAGTGTTATAGCAAGGTCACACTATATATATATATATATATATATATATATATATATATATATATATATATATTTGAATATAAAGGAAATTGTACATAGGAATTACATTCAGGTCTGCAAAAAAATTATTAAACAATGTTAATGCAGGATCAAAGACTCACCTAATTCTCCATTAGTATTCTCTGAATTCAGTACTCCAAATGCTATGGAGGGAATCAGGCATGCAAAGTACAGGAATAATGAGGTGGACATAGTCTTCTGAATGGATTTGGGCCCCACAACACCTAAACACAAAGTATCTAGTCAAATATCATTTTAAATTGGGTACACATAATACATATTGTAACTGCCAGCTGTATTTGGGTCTAGGAGAAGATAATATTTCTGAGAAAATATGCAAATTTAACTTTCTCTAAAAAAGCAGCAGTCCTCTAATAGGAATTATCAGTGATTATTTATACCTGTAAGGATTATTTCTTCAAGATAGGCCTTTTCTTCAAGATAGGCCTTTTAATACATTGAGTATCTTTTGAATTTTTTATTATGCAAAAAGCATCAAATGTAAAGATGATAAATTATGTACAGAAGAGTTCACATAAGCTGATCAAAATGCATAGATTTCAGTGCACCCCACCCCCACTTGTCAATAATGTTCAGTCAAAACATGAAATAAGAAAGGAATGAAAGAATCTGAACAGAACGTTGTAGGTTAGATGAATCTGATGTGTTCGTATTAAAGTGTAGGTTAGATCAGTCTGATGTGTTTTGAAATAATGTGTAGTTAGACCAGTCTGATTTGTTCTGAATTAAGAGTAGGTTAGATTAGTCTGATGTGTATTGAATTAAGAGTAGGTTAGATCAGTCTGATGTGTTCTGAATTAAGAGTAGGTTAGATCAGTCTGATTTGTTCTGAATTAAGTGTGGGTTAGACCAGTCTGATGTATTCTGAATTAAGAGTAGGTTAGATCAGTCTGATTTGTTCTGAATTAAGAGTAGGTTAGATCAGTCTGATGTGTTCTGAATTAAGAGTAGGTTAGATCAGTCTGATGTGTTCTGAATTAAGAGTAGGTTAGATCAGTCTGATGTATTCTGAATTAAGAGTAGGTTAGATCAGTCTGATGTGTTCTGAATTAAGTGTGGGTTAGATCAGTCTGATGTGTTCTGAATTAAGAGTAGGTTAGATCAGTCTGATGTGTTCTGAATTAAGTGTGGGTTAGACCAGTCTGATTTGTTCTGAATTAAGAGTAGGTTAGATCAGTCTGATTTGTTCTGAATTAAGAGTAGGTTAGATCAGTCTGATGTGTTCTGAATTAAGAGTAGGTTAAATCAGTCTGATGTGTTCTGAATTAAGTGTGGGTTAGACCAGTCTGATGTATTCTGAATTAAGTGTGGGTTAGACCAGTCTGATTTGTTCTGAATTAAGAGTAGGTTAGACCAGTCTGATTTGTTCTGAATTAAGAGTAGGTTAGATCAGTCTGATGTGTTCTGAATTAAGAGTAGGTTAGATCAGTCTGATGTGTTCTGAATTAAGTGTGGGTTAGATCAGTCTGATGTATTCTGAATTAAGTGTGGGTTAGATCAGTCTGATGTGTTCTGAATTAAGAGTAGGTTAGATCAGTCTGATGTGTTCTGAATTAAGAGTAGGTTAGATCAGTCTGATGTGTGATGAATTAAGAGTAGGTTAGATAAGTCTGATGTGTTCTGAATTAAGTGTGGGTTAGACCAGTCTGATGTATTCTGAATTAAGAGTAGGTTAGATCAGTCTGATGTATTCTGAATTAAGAGTAGGTTAGATCAGTCTGATGTATTCTGAATTAAGAGTAGGTTAGATCAGTCTGATGTATTCTGAATTAAGAGTAGGTTAGATCAGTCTGATGTATTCTGAATTAAGAGTAGGTTAGATCAGTCTGATGTGTTCTGAATTAAGTGTGGGTTAGATCAGTCTGATGTGTTCTGAATTAAGTGTGGGTTAGACCAGTCTGATGTATTTTGAATTAAGAGTAGGTTAGATCAGTCTGATGTGTTCTGAATTAAGAGTAGGTTAGATCAGTCTGATGTGTTCTGAATTAAGAGTAGGTTAGATCAGTCTGATGTGTTCTGAATTAAGAGTAGGTTAGATCAGTCTGATGTATTTTGAATTAAGAGTAGGTTAGACCAGTCTGATGTGTTCTGAATTAAGAGTAGGTTAGATCAGTCTGATGTGTTCTGAATTAAGAGTAGGTTAGATCAGTCTGATGTGTTCTGAATTAAGAGTAGGTTAGATCAGTCTGATGTATTTTGAATTAAGAGTAGGCTAGACCAGTCTGATGTGTTCTGAATTAAGAGTAGGTTAGATCAGTCTGATGTGTTCTGAATTAAGAGTAGGTTAGACCAGTCTGATGTGTTCTGAATTAAGAGTAGGTTAGATCAGTCTGATGTGTTCTGAATTAAGTGTAGTTTAGATCAGTCTGATGTGTTCTGAATTAAGAGTAGGTTAGATCAGTCTCATGTATTTTGAATTAAGAGTAGGTTAGACCAGTCTGATGTGTTCTGAATTAAGAGTAGGTTAGATCAGTCTGATGTGTTCTGAATTAAGTGTAGTTTAGACCAGTCTGATGTATTCTGAATTAAGAGTAGGTTAGATCAGTCTGATGTGTTCTGAATTAAGTGTAGTCTGATGTGTATTGAATTAAGTGTGGGTTAGACCAGTCTGATGTATTCTGAATTAAGAGTAGGTTAAATGAGTCTGATGTGTTCTGAATTAAGAGTAGGTTAGATCAGTCTGATGTGTTCTGAATTAAGTGTGGGTTAGATCAGTCTGATGTGTTCTGAATTAAGTGTGGGTTAGATCAGTCTGATGTGTTCTGAATTAAGAGTAGGTTAGATCAGTCTGATGTGTTCTGAATTAAGAGTAGGTTAGATCAGTCTGACGTGTTCTGAATTAAGTGTGGGTCAGACCAGTCTGATGTATTCTGAATTAAGAGTAGGTTAGATCAGTCTGATGTGTTCTGAATTAAAGTGTAGGTTAGACCAGTCTGATGTATTCTGAATTAAGAGTAGGTTAGATCAGTCTGATGTGTTCTGAATTAAGTGTGGGTTAGATCAGTCGGATGTGTTCTGAATTAAGTGTGGGTTAGATCAGTCAGATGTGTTCTGCATTAAGAGTAGGTTAGATCAGTCTGATGTGTTCTGAATTAAGAGTAGGTTAGATCAGTCTGATGTGTTCTGAATTAAGTGTGGGTTAGACCAGTCTGATGTATTTTGAATTAAGAGTAGGTTAGATCAGTCTGATTTGTTCTGAATTAAGAGTAGGTTAGATCAGTCTGATGTGTTCTGAATTAAGAGTAGGTTAAATCAGTCTGATGTGTTCTGAATTAAGAGTAGGTTAGATCAGTCTGATTTGTTCTGAATTAAGAGTAGGTTAGATCAGTCTGATGTGTTCTGAATTAAGAGTAGGTTAGATTAGTCTGATGTATTTTGAATTAAGAGTAGGTTAGATCAGTCTGATGTGTTCTGAATTAAGAGTAGGTTAGATCAGTCTGATTTGTTCTGAATTAAGAGTAGGTTAGATCAGTCTGATTTGTTCTGAATTAAGAGTAGGTTAGATCAGTCTGATGTGTTCTGAATTAAGTGTGGGTTAGATCAGTCGGATGTGTTCTGAATTAAGTGTGGGTTAGATCAGTCAGATGTGTTCTGCATTAAGAGTAGGTTAGATCAGTCTGATGTGTTCTGAATTAAGAGTAGGTTAGATCAGTCTGATGTGTTCTGAATTAAGTGTGGGTTAGACCAGTCTGATGTATTCTGAATTAAGAGTAGGTTAGATCAGTCTGATTTGTTCTGAATTAAGAGTAGGTTAGATCAGTCTGATGTGTTCTGAATTAAGTGTGGGTTAGACCAGTCTGATGTATTTTGAATTAAGAGTAGGTTAGACCAGTCTGATGTGTTCTGAATTAAGAGTAGGTTAGATCAGTCTGATGTGATCTGAATTAAGAGTAGGTTAGATCAGTCTGATGTGTTCTGAATTAAGAGTAGGTTAGATCAGTCTGATGTATTTTGAATTAAGAGTAGGTTAGATCAGTCTGATGTGTTCTGAATTAAGAGTAGGTTAGATCAGTCTGATGTATTTTGAATTAAGAGTAGGTTAGACCAGTCTGATGTGTTCTGAATTAAGAGTAGGTTAGATCAGTCTGATGTGATCTGAATTAAGAGTAGGTTAGATCAGTCTGATGTGTTCTGAATTAAGAGTAGGTTAGATCAGTCTGATGTATTTTGAATTAAGAGTAGGTTAGACCAGTCTGATGTGTTCTGAATTAAGAGTAGGTTAGATCAGTCTGATGTGTTCTGAATTAAGAGTAGGTTAGACCAGTCTGATGAGTTCTGAATTAAGAGTAGGTTAGATCAGTCTGATGTGTTCTGAATTAAGTGTAGTTTAGATCAGTCTGATGTGTTCTGAATTAAGAGTAGGTTAGATCAGTCTGATGTATTTTGAATTAAGAGTAGGTTAGACCAGTCTGATGTGTTCTGAATTAAGAGTAGGTTAGATCAGTCTGATGTGTTTTGAATTAAGTGTAGTTTAGACCAGTCTGATGTATTCTGAATTAAGAGTAGGTTAGATCAGTCTGATGTGTTCTGAATTAAGTGTAGTCTGATGTGTATTGAATTAAGTGTGGGTTAGACCAGTCTGATGTATTCTGAATTAAGAGTAGGTTAAATCAGTCTGATGTGTTCTGAATTAAGTGTAGTTTAGATCAGTCTGATGTGTTCTGAATTAAGAGTAGGTTAGATCAGTCTGATGTATTTTGAATTAAGAGTAGGTTAGACCAGTCTGATTTGTTCTGAATTAAGAGTAGGTTAAATCAGTCTGATGTGTTCTGAATTAAGAGTAGGTTAGATCAGTCTGATGTATTCTGAATTAAGTGTGGGTTAGACCAGTCTGATTTGTTCTGAATTAAGAGTAGGTTAGATCAGTCTGATTTGTTCTGAATTATGAGTAGGTTAGATCAGTCTGATGTGTTCTGAATTAAGAGTAGGTTAAATCAGTCTGATGTGTTCTGAATTAAGTGTGGGTTAGATCAGTCTGATGTGTTCTGAATTAAGAGTAGGTTAGATCAGTCTGATGTGTTCTGAATTAAGAGTAGGTTAGATCAGTCTGATGTGTTCTGAATTAAGAGTAGGTTAGATAAGTCTGATGTGTTCTGAATTAAGTGTGGGTTAGATCAGTCTGATGTGTTCTGAATTAAGTGTGGGTTAGACCAGTCTGATGTATTTTGAATTAAGAGTAGGTTAGATCAGTCTGATGTGTTCTGAATTAAGAGTAGGTTAGATCAGTCTGATGTGTTCTGAATTAAGAGTAGGTTAGATCAGTCTGATGTGTTCTGAATTAAGAGTAGGTTAGATCAGTCTGATGTGTTCTGAATTAAGAGTAGGTTAGATCAGTCTGATGTATTTTGAATTAAGAGTAGGTTAGACCAGTCTGATGTGTTCTGAATTAAGAGTAGGTTAGATCAGTCTGATGTGATCTGAATTAAGAGTAGGTTAGATCAGTCTGATGTGTTCTGAATTAAGAGTAGGTTAGATCAGTCTGATGTATTTTGAATTAAGAGTAGGTTAGACCAGTCTGATGTGTTCTGAATTAAGAGTAGGTTAGATCAGTCTGATGTGTTCTGAATTAAGAGTAGGTTAGACCAGTCTGATGTGTTCTGAATTAAGAGTAGGTTAGATCAGTCTGATGTGTTCTGAATTAAGTGTAGTTTAGATCAGTCTGATGTGTTCTGAATTAAGAGTAGGTTAGATCAGTCTGATGTATTTTGAATTAAGAGTAGGTTAGACCAGTCTGATGTGTTCTGAATTAAGAGTAGGTTAGATCAGTCTGATGTGTTCTGAATTAAGTGTAGTTTAGACCAGTCTGATGTATTCTGAATTAAGAGTAGGTTAGATCAGTCTGATGTGTTCTGAATTAAGTGTAGTCTGATGTGTATTGAATTAAGTGTGGGTTAGACCAGTCTGATGTATTCTGAATTAAGAGTAGGTTAAATCAGTCTGATGTGTTCTGAATTAAGAGTAGGTTAGATCAGTCTGATGTGTTCTGAATTAAGTGTGGGTTAGATCAGTCTGATGTGTTCTGAATTAAGTGTGGGTTAGATCAGTCTGATGTGTTCTGAATTAAGAGTAGGTTAGATCAGTCTGATGTGTTCTGAATTAAGAGTAGGTTAGATCAGTCTGACGTGTTCTGAATTAAGTGTGAGTCAGACCAGTCTGATGTATTCTGAATTAAGAGTAGGTTAGATCAGTCTGATGTGTTCTGAATTAAAGTGTAGGTTAGACCAGTCTGATGTATTCTGAATTAAGAGTAGGTTAGATCAGTCTGATGTGTTCTGAATTAAGTGTGGGTTAGATCAGTCGGATGTGTTCTGAATTAAGTGTGGGTTAGATCAGTCAGATGTGTTCTGCATTAAGAGTAGGTTAGATCAGTCTGATGTGTTCTGAATTAAGAGTAGGTTAGATCAGTCTGATGTGTTCTGAATTAAGTGTGGGTTAGACCAGTCTGATGTATTCTGAATTAAGAGTAGGTTAGATTAGTCTGATGTGTTCTGAATTAAAGTGTAGGTTAGATCAGTCGGATGTGTTCTGAATTAAGAGTAGGTTAGATCAGTTTGATGTGTTCTGAATTAAGTGTGGGTTAGATCAGTCTGATGTGTTCTGAATTAAGAGTAGGTTAGATCAGTCTGATGTGTTCTGAATTAAGAGTAGGTTAGATCAGTCTGATGTGTTCTGAATTAAGAGTAGGTTAGATCAGTCTGATGTGTTCTGAATTAAGTGTGGGTTAGATCAGTCTGATGTGTTCTGAATTAAGAGTAGGTTAAATCAGTCTGATGTGTTCTGAATTAAGAGTAGGTTAGATCAGTCTGATGTGTTCTGAATTAAGAGTATGTTAGATCAGTCTGATGTGTTCTGAATTAAGAGTAGGTTAGATCAGTCTGATGTGTTCTGAATTAAGAGTAGGTTAGATCAGTCTGATGTGTTCTGAATTAAGAGTAGGTTAGATCAGTCTGATGTGTTCTGAATTAAGAGTAGGTTAGATCAGTCTGATGTGTTCTGAATTAAGAGTAGGTTAGATCAGTCTGATGTATTCTGAATTAAGAGTAGGTTAGATCAGTCTGATGTATTCTGAATTAAGAGTAGGTTAGATCAGTCTGATGTATTCTGAATTAAGTGTGGGTTAGACCAGTCTGATGTATTCTGAATTAAGAGTAGGTTAGATCAGTCTGATGTGTTCTGAATTAAGAGTAGGTTAGATCAGTCTGATGTGTTCTGAATTAAGAGTAGGTTAGATCAGTCTGATGTGTTCTGAATATACTTTAAAGGTTAGACCTATCTCATGAGTTCCAGATAAATTTTGTAGGTTAGACCAGTCTGATGAGTCTGAATAAACTTTGTGGGTTAGACCAGTCTTATTGTGTTCTGAATTAATGTCTAGGTTAGACCAGTCTGATGTGTTTTTAATTAATGTGTAGGTTAAACCAGTCTGATGTGTTTTGAATATACATTATAGGTTAGGCCCATCTCATGTGTTCTAGATAAACATTGATGATATTTTGATGTATGTGTGGTATCATAGTTTACTTGCTAGTTCTAACTAATAACTGCTCTCCTTAGTAGCTTCAACATTAGGAAGCTTTTGGAAGTTCTAGACACCTTTTCTCGCAGGAAGCCACATGCAATGAGGAAATGGAAGTTTTTATAGAGTCAATGGAGGCAAACAGGCAAAAAAACTAAAACAAATAAAAGAAGGATACAGTAGTGACCATCATTTGCAGATGGCAATGACTTTCACCAAAACTGGATGGCTGGGCCAGAAAAATAGCTCGCCCCTAGATGTAAATCCATACTTTGCTGTATGCAGTGAACACTCAATTCAGAATGCCCTATTTAAGGGACAGAGTTATCATACCTACAGTCTTAAGGCCCAGAATTCTTGATAACATTCACAATAGTTATCAGGGATTAGCCATGAGAGAGCCCAAAGTTGTGTATGGTGGCCTGGAATCACGAGACAGATCCAAGACAAAAAAAAGAGATTATTAATTTTGTCAGATTAGGAAGCCAGAACAGAGGAGGGAACCACTGAAGACAACCTCTCGACCTGACAGACCATGACAGAAAATTTCAAGCCAGCTGTACCCAATGGGCCCAAAAGTCCAAACACTCCAGTGTGGATGTTAAGTAGGAGAGTTGTTCGAAAACCAGCCAGATTCAGTGATTTTATCTAAGAAAGTGACTTTTATAAATGTGCCAATGTGTTGTTTAGTAATCGATTTCTGAATTATTGAATTATAATTGGACTTTTAGGTTTCTATATGTATTAGAATCAGGACTATCCAATGTAAGTTTACAGTAACCTATTATATAAATCAATCCGTTATACTCTTTCAGTGGACAGTTAAGATACAAAGACAGTAAATTCATTGCTTACTTATTTAATGTTTTCATATTGGCTGAGGGTCCCTGAGTGGCAGAGTGGTCTAAAGTGCACTCCGTTATGGATCACTGTCATCTCACCTCTGTCTGCGTGGGTTTGAGTCTCCTATTCGACCAATGTGGGTATGTGAGAAAGCTTGCCAGTATCTTCACATGGGTCAGTGGTTCTTTCCTGGGGTTTTCCCCGGGTTCTTCCTTCACCAATAATACTGGCTGCCATGTTTAGTCTATCATGTGCTGAAAAAGGGCATTAAACACTACAACAACAACATATTGGCAGAACTGATTCATTTTTTTCCTATTTAGTCATATGCAGAATGTTATGTTCAGATAATCTCAAAAGAGGGGAGGTGTGTGGTATCGTAGTTGACTTGCTAGTTCTAAAAATCGCTGTTCTTAGTAACTGCAACATGACATAGGGACTGCTACTAGAGGCAGGGGTGGAAGATTATTGATATGTACTTAGAACATGTGTGAATAAACAGTTTGTGTTAACAACATGAGACTCCGCATTTTCATGACAATGTAGGTTGAATAAGTAAAAATTTTGTTACATTAATTTACTACATTTAACAATATTTCACTTAAACATAGTAATAGTATTGAAGATTATAAGTGTATTTTAGAGTATATATGACTGTTACATAATTTCTCACTAATCAGCACGGATGCATTTTTATTTTGGTTTTTTAATATTCTAAAGAATTCATGACTGACTCACCATCTTTGAAATCTGACCAGTAATGTGGAAGTCTTCTCTTGAGGTCTCCAATAATACCATTCATGAACCAACATCTTGACCTTCTGTCCTGAAATTATTACAGAGACTTGATTATATTATGTTTTCATTTTTTTTTTAATGGACCCATAATTTTCGTATGGAGGAGACTCTTTATTCAAAATACTCCTACTTTTTGCACAGGTTCACATGTCTGTGTGTGCTTCATGCTGGTTTGCCCTAGATCTGAGGCCATAAAGTCTAAAATCTGGACACAAATCGGATTCCAACCATGGGCAAATTTTGGGT
The DNA here is from genome assembly GCA_030141615.1 of Unio pictorum. Classification (NCBI taxonomy): domain Eukaryota; kingdom Metazoa; phylum Mollusca; class Bivalvia; order Unionida; family Unionidae; genus Unio; species Unio pictorum. Next base: position 3,226,765 of record JARLTB010000204.1, read on the forward strand.
AAGAAAAAAAAAAAAAACGGGTCCAAAAACTTAGGTTTTTTCCTCTGTATTTTGTTGTGCAACTAAATTGTCCACATTATTTGGTATCATTGTAGAGCTAAATCTGTCTACCTTTCTATAATACCACCCACTTCAGTGTATCATGTATGACCTTGATGCTACAGACCTTGGAATTAGGCTACTATCTCATGCCCTGTAAACTCGTCGCTAGGGTTTAATGTGTTAAGTTTAATCAGACCTTGTTTAAAATAGTTGTTGTACAAATGTGCTAACATAGATGGATTTACAGATGACCAGGATGATAACTTGATGCAATAATGTTATCAATAAGCTTCATAGAGAGTCTGAAAATATCCTACATTTAAACACAGGATCTTATGAATGCTAAATAATAATAATAATAATAATAATAATAATAATAATAATAATAATAATAATAATAATGAGGACTTTGTATAGTGTCTAATCTTTAGAAGCTCTAAGCACTTTACAACATATATAATGATATGACTATCAAAAAAAATCCCAAAACAACCATGAAATTAGAAAACAAAAACATGCTGAAAATGTTTAAGGTAGGAAACATTATTAGGTCTTTAAGTTTGTTCATGTAGCTGAAAAAGTAACTAATGCACTTCAGTGAGATCTCATGTTCCTTAAAACAATAATAGGTAAAAGTCCATCAGGTAAAATAGGTAAAAGTCCATCAGGTAAAATAGGTAAAAGTCCATCAGGTAAAATAGGCAAAAGTCCATCAGGTAAAATAGGTAAAAGTCCATCAGGTAAAATATGTAAAAGTCCATCAGGTAAAATACGTAAAAGTCTATCAGGTTAACAATTTTTCTTGCAATAATAATATTCAAGTTAAACAACATGTAGGCACATACATTGTTGAGGTTCAAGTTGGGAGGTTTTTCTTCCAAAATTGTCATTCTCTCTATCATAGTGCTTGTATGTGTCTCCAGGATTTTGGTGAATTCAGCCTCATTTACTGCATTCAGAAGCTGCATGCGTAAGACCTGATCTGAGAAAATTGTTGCAAATGTCCGGCCAGTCTCAAGGTCACTTTTGGTCCTTTTCTGTAATCATGAAAAAAGTCACTACAACAAGTGTTATGGTAACTCCATTTCCACCTAAATACTGCAATTGTTACAATTATTTTTTTTTTCTTCATATCACAATTTTTATTAATTTATTTAAGAGCATTCCATCTTTTTGTTTTCTGAAATTCCCTGAATAAATCTTTAATAAATAAATTCTCTACAGTTCATTTTTTTAAAGTCATATTCAATATCGTCAGAAACAGTGTTCTAATTTATTCTGCACCAAATGTTTGCCCACATATCTTTGCAAGTTTACTATATACAAATAGACAATGAATTGTTTAGAAAAAAATCTGGAGAAAAAAATTATTATATTTTTATGAAGAACTGTTGTTGTTCTGGCAATGATTCCAGTACTTCATCTGAGCACATTACCATATTCTTAACATCATGATCTCCAGTGTGGTGAATATATCTTTCATCACATGACTGTTGTCTCATATCATATGACATCAAAAGAGAATTTTGATTGGTGCATTGCCACTCTGAAATGTTTTTATAACATCATCATATTCATCACACCATAATTTCAATATTTTTCTACTCTATCTGCACTTTAAGCTCATTGCCATGTTCAAACCAAATGCTTTTATGCAATTACCAAAGCAAATGGATGCTATTTTATCTAAATTCTACTTTGTAGCCAATAGGAAAATTCCATCTTGACAGATTCAGAATTTAGACTCGTGCATGCCGTAGGGTAGAATTAATCTTTCCTACAGTGATGCATTTGAAGTGTTCAATTAATCTGTACTAACTCTGATTGGTCATTAAGCTATCTATTCATGGTGTCCTTTTTAATGTGTATTGGTCTTAAAGCTATCCATTCATGGTGTCCTCTTTAATGTGTATTGGTCTTACAGCTATCCATTCATGGTGTCCACTTTAATGTGTATTGGTCTTAAAGCTATCCATTCATGGTGTCCTCTTTAATGTGTATTGGTCTTAAAGCTATCCATTCATGGTGTCCACTTTAATGTGTATTGGTCTTAAAGCTATCCATTCATGGTGTCCTCTTTAATGTGTATTGGTCTTAAAGCTATCCATTCATGGTGTCCACTTTAATGTGTATTGGTCTTAAAGCTATCCATTCATGGTGTCCACTTTAATGTGTATTGGTCTTAAAGCTATCCATTCATGGTGTCCACTTTAATGTGTATTGGTCTTAAAGCTATCCATTCATGGTGTCCTCTTTAATGTGTATTGGTCTTAAAGCTATCCATTCATGGTGTCCTCTTTAATGTGTATTGGTCTTAAAGCTATCCATTCATGGTGTCCTCTTTAATGTGTATTGGTCTTAAAGCTATCCATTCATGGTGTCCTCTTTAATGTGTATTGGTCTTAAAGCTATCCATTCATGGTGTCCTCTTTAATGTGTATTAGTCTTAAAGCTATCCATTCATGGTGTCCTCTTTAATGTGTATTGGTCTTAGAGCTATCCATTCATGGTGTCCTTTTTAATGTGTATTGGTCTTAGAGCTATCCATTCATGGTGTCCTCTTTAATGTGTATTGGTCTTAAAGCTATCCATTCATGGTGTCCTTTTTAATGTGTATTGGTCTTAAAGCTATCCATTCATGGTGTCCTCTTTAATGTGTATTGGTCTTAGAGCTATCCATTCATGGTGTCCTTTTTAATGTGTATTGGTCTTAGAGCTATCCATTCATGGTGTCCTCTTTAATGTGTATTGGTCTTAGAGCTATCCATTCATGGTGTCCTTTTTAATGTGTATTGGTCTTAGAGCTATCCATTCATGGTGTCCTCTTTAATGTGTATTGGTCTTAAAGCTATCCATTCATGGTGTCTACTTTAATGTGTATTGGTCTTAAAGCTATCCATTCATGGTGTCCACTTTAATGTGTATTGGTCTTAAAGCTATCCATTCATGGTGTCCTCTTTAATGTATATTGGTCTTTAAGCTATCCTATATTGGTCTTTAAACTATCCATTCATGTTGTTCTCTTTAATGTGTATTGGGTCTTTTGCCTGTTTATACATGGGTCATAAGGTTCCTTCAATCCGAAACTTGCATCTCCAAAAAAACACACTCCAACTTAAATTTGCATATAGGCTATGGTATGTAATAATAATAAAAATAATAATAACAATAATAATAATAATAATAATAATAATAATAATAATAATAATAATAATAATAATAATAAAAATAAAAATAATACTAATAATAATAATAATAATGATAATAATAATAAAAATAATACTAATAAAAAAATACTACTACTACTACTACTACTACTATTAATTATAATAATAATTTATTTGTAGAGGGTGACTTATTAGTCAAGGACTATTCTCCCTTGATGCCCTCCTATGGAGAGTATAACAGTGCACAATTATATGAAGATAGCAATAATTAGTGCTTATTTTAACATGTTTAGTACTAAAATGTACTGCATTTATTAGTTTTATTGTGGTATTCATTACATGATAATATCTTAAATTTAGTATTATTTACCACCAAGAACATTATTAGTTTCTTCTAGTGTGTTATCAAATAAGCATTCTATTTATCTCCTTTATTGTAATATGCAATGGTGGGCAAATTCAATACAATTCCGGTGCATAGAAACACTGGAATGCACCGAAACGCAATAGAAACTAATATTAATGTGACAAATATGAATTATACATACACCACCAATATACACTATGGTATATAAGATGTAACTGATGTGCATTCCGGCATTTCAGTGTGTTCAGTGTTTCTATGCACCCATACAATTTGTTTCGAGTCTGTGAGTTTTGTAACATATCAGCTAGGCAGCAAAACGTTTAATCACAAGTGATGGGACAGGAGAAAAAAAATCATTTATCTTCTCCAAAGATACACAGTAAATATGGTAGTCAAATTCTACAACATATTGGTTCCTCTCCAACACAGTTCAAAACTAGAAATGTGTTCATGGCTCATGCATGTCAATCTAGAGAGATCCAAATGCAAAATTTAACCTAATAAGGATAAGTATATGGATGCAAAACGGTGCATTTGTATTTTTCTTCTACACTGAAAGAGGAAATAAAAATGACTTGGACTTACAGCCTTTGTAGGTGTGAGGACAACAATCACAAAATGCACCTCTTGACAGGTTGGACCCAGGTTAGCTGGATGACGAAGACGTGCTATTCCCACGTGATAGGCCTGCATAGAATGGATGCTTGCCCTGAAGTAAGAGAATTTTGAACTGTTTTAAATAACATTAAAAGGGCAGAATTAGGTGTTTACAAAACATGCATATTAGCACTAATTCATACTATGACCTTTACCCTTAGGTAAGTCTTAAGGTTAAAAGTCAGTGTCATGTGCATCTATCATCTTCATGCTCAGCTAAATACGTATGTAGTTATAGGGTCACGGATCTCAGTAGTTTCCAGGTTGTGATCCAGGGGTTGAGTCTGCAGACATTACCTGATTTCTTTTAACTTAATGTAGATTTTTAAAAAATACCCCCCCCAAAAAAAAAAAAAAAAATAAAAAAAAAAATGTGTGAAATTAATTTTCATTTTGACAAAAAGATCCAGAACAAAAAATAAAAGGCCAGCACATTAGGGATTCCAAAACATCATTGTCAATATTAAATTCATGTGTACTGGACATACCGGAATGTTGTTGTTGTTGTTGTTGTTGTTGAAGGGTTTAATGCCATTTTTCAGCACAATATAGGCCTTACATGGTGGCCAGTATTAATGGTGAAGGAAGAAGCCAGGACACCCCCCTCCCCTCCCCAAAAGAACAAATGACCCACGAGAAGCTACTGGCAAGCTTTCTCACATACCCACATTGGCCGAATCTGAGAATCGAACCCACACGGACAGAGGTGAGATGGCAGTGATCCGTAATGGATAGCGCTTTAGACCACTTGGTTCACTCAGGAGTGAAAGCATGCACTAGTGCATTATGAATCTGCTGATATTTGTGTGTAATGGAGTAGATAAATTTAAAATGGATACATTGACATGGGTATTCCATCATCACCTCTTTTTACATCTTATGATTCCTCAATATAAAAGAAGTTATAATATAGTAAATGGAAATTATACATGTACAAAACAAATACACTTTCAATATTCTGAGATATATTATTTGTATTTAAATAATAATTGAAAAATATTTATATCCATATAACCTCTATTTAGATAATAATAATAATAATAATAATAATAATAATAATAATAATAATAATAATAATAATAATAATGAGAACTTTGTATAGCACCTAATCTTTAGAAGCTCTAGGTGCTTTACAACATATATAATGACTACAAAAACAACACAAAAACCATGAAATTAGAAAATATAAACATGTTGAAAATATTTAAGGTAGGAAACATTATTAAGTCTTCAATTTTGTAATTGCAGTCAAAAAAGGTGAGTTTTAAGAGCACTCTTGAAAGGGATCACTGTGTCTAGGTTCAATGAGGCAATTCATTCCACGTTGCTAGGCCCTGGTATGCAAAAGAATGTTGTCCATATGACTTCGTTTTCATAGTGGGAAAAATGAGTATACGATTGTTAGAATTTGAGCATAAGTATTTTGCTGGTGTGTACACATGGGTGAGGCCAGATAGGTATGTTGGACTGGAGTCCATCAGTGAAATGTAGCACTGAGAAGTCCAGTCTTGAAAGTACTAAAGAACACACAAAATAACACATACACTTTCAATATTCAAAGATATATCATTTGTATTTAAATATTCAAAAATATTTATAACCACACATACTCTTATTTAGTTCAGATGCCATATGCAAGAATGGTCATTGAGAATGCTGTCTTTTTTTCTCTGCTAGTAAAATGACATTTACGTTAACACGATGGAATATCACCCTTCATCAGCATGTACATGTAACTTTCTGTAGCTAGGCAGCATTTGGTCACGTCAAGCATGTGATTTATACTGTTTCAAAATTGAACATATCTGTCTGCAAGTACGTGTCCATAAAATGAGACTGCTATGTACCAAACAATGTTTTAACCAACCAGGTTAGTTAACCGAAGAAAGTGATGCATGCTCCAAAACATGGCTTGTGTGTGCATGTGTGTGTGTGTGCATTTGGACAATTTTGTGTAAAAAAAATGGGCCCAAAAATATTTGCTTCATTGCCAGTTACCATCTTGAATCAACACATGTTAAATTTGAACTTGTTCCATTTTGAACAAGTATTTAAAACAGTTGTTACATGTTTAGTATTTATTTTTATGTTTACAAAATCTAGATGCAACATAAGCATAAATAGTTGTATTTGCTCTCACCTGTCAAATCTTTGTATTTATAAGAATAATAACATAAAAATGTGCATAATGATGCTTAATTTCTATAACAAAATATCTGCTAAGTCCATTTAAATATTTTTAATTTCTTGCTCATACTTTCACACAAATTTACAAAATGGGTATTTTGTTTTCCTTGTGGCAACATTCATGATTCCTGGATGTGTCCAAAGGGCCCAATTTCTAACCAACAATAAAATGCACAATTATGGCAGATGTATTTGTTCTTGATTATTACATATACTTCAGCTGAAAAGAGTCAAAGGTTTTGAGCTAGTAATGCTCTTCCAATGAGAAGTCACCAGGTGGGTTTACATGTACAGGATCATAAATAGTCAAGCCAAGTACCTAAATAAAAAAAGATCTTAAATATTCAAGCCAAGTCAAAAACCCAAGATCATAAGTAGTCAAGCCAAGCAAAAAGCCCAGGATCATAAGTAGTCAGGCCAAGTCAAAGGCACATTATCATAAGTAGTCAGGCCAAGTCAAAGACCCAAGATCATAAATAGTCAGGCCAAGTCAAAGGCACAAGATCACAAGTAGTCAGGCCAAGTCAAAAGCCCAAGATCATAAGTAGTCAAGTCAAAAGCCCAATATCATAAGTAGTCAAGCCACGTCAAAGACCCAAGATCATAAATAGTCAGGCCAAGTCAAAGGCACAGGATCATAAGTAGTCAGGCCAAGTCAAAAGCCCAAGCCAAGTCAAAGACCCAAGATCATAAATAGTCAGGCCAAGTCAAAAGCCCAAGATCATAAGTAGTCAAGTCAAGTCAAAAGCCCAAGATCATAAGTAGTCAAGCCAAGTCAAAGACCCAAGATCATAAGTAGTCAGGCCAAGTCAAAAGCCCAAGATCATAAGTAGTCAAGTCAAGTCAAAAGCCCAAGATCATAAGTAGTCAGGCCAAGTCAAAGGCACAGGATCATAAGTAGTCAGGCCAAGTCAAAAGCCCAAGATCATAAGTAGTCAGGCCAAGTCAAAGACCCAAGATCATAAGTAGTCAAGCCAAGCAAATTGCCCAGGATCATAAGAAGTCTAGCCAAGTCAAAGACCCAGGATCATAAGTAGTCAGGCCAAGTCAAAGACCCAAGATCATAAGTAGTCAGGCCAAGTCAAAAGCCCAAGATCATAAGTAGTCAAGCCAAGTCAAAGACCCAAGATCATAAATAGTCAGACCAATTCAAAGGCACAGGATCATAAGTTACTGTTTAATTAATAGTCAAGCCAAGTCAAAGGCCCAGGATAATAAGTAGTCAGGCCAAGTCAAAAGCCCAGAATCATAAGTAGTCAAGCCAAGTCAAAGGCACATTATCATAAGTAGTCAGGCCAAGTCAAAAGCCCAGAATCATAAGTAGTCAGGCCAAGTTAAAAGCCCAAGATCATAAGTAGTCAAGCCAAAGTAAAAGTGTTGACTAAAAGTAATATGCTACAAGAAATAGATATAGAACTGTCTGAAGATGAAAACCACTTTGCGTTGATACTGACAAAATCTTGGGCTGGAAAATATGAGTGATATGTTCATTGATAAACTTAAACGCACCACTTTATCTCTTGAACAGAAGAAATTCTTATCTCCTTTGAACAGAAGAAATTCTTATCTCCCTTGAACAGAAGAAATTCTTATCTCCCTTAAGTAGAGAAAGATATTTTATAATGCATACAACATGCCATATTGCTGTTCTATTTGAGTTATCAGTCATACAGAAAGTCGCAAAAGTCTACCAAAATTTCTAGGAAGAAAAGCAGTCTGAGTTATTCTTCATGCAGATTTTGATATAGCATCAAAAGATCTTTAAAACCATTAAGGGGCTTCCATTTCCAAAAATTGTTTACTAGTCCTGAAATCCTTATACGAGTTCTTTTAAAATTTAAAAATGAGTGTCTTTAATTTAAAAGAAATTTAAATTAAAAATTTAAAAGTAATTTTCAATTTGTGATTGTGGTTTTGTAGATTTAATGCAATTTTTTCCCCAGTATATGAGAGGCTATATATTGCTGCTAGGAAATCAGGTAGAGGATCAACTTGCAAGAACAAACACCCATAGAAAACTACTGGCAAGCTTTCTCACACACCCATATTGGTGAAACCTGGGACTCAAACACAGAAGGGAGGTGTTAATGATCAGTACCTTAGACCACTCAGCTACCTGAGGTGCCTACATAAGTATAAACTAAAATTCATCGTAAATAAAAAAATTATTATCCAAAGAGTTTTATATATAAATTTTTTTTTGCATTTTCTGGATCCAAACTTTTTTCTACCCTGTATAAGGTAAGTGGACTCATCCAAAGGATTTAGGAAACATCGACAGAAACAATCATCTGCATGATTTTGTAAGTCAGTGCTATTTTGTACCTACATTGTAAATCAATGCATTGTAGAAACCTTATGGAAGATTGGTTAGTTGGCAAAATGAGCTTCTTTAAATAAAAAACTTATTATTATTATAATTGTTATTTTATGTTGTGCAACTCAATGAAACATGTAGATGGTGCATCAAATCTAAATACCAAAATATATTTTAAACAGCTGCATGGTAGACCACTACAATTGTATTACAAGAAGTTTCTAAACTGGAGATGGAAAAATGCAAAGCACAAAGAAGGTGTGAAAAAATACATGACAAAAGCAGATGCAACTGTATTTATATTTGCTAACACAAATTTTAAGCTACCCCCCCCGAGTGTTTGACCTGTGATCCTAGGGTCATGGGTTTGATGCCCACCCAGGCCAGCCCAGTGTGTCATTTATAAAGTCACTTAGCTCTCATTTCCTGAGCATGATAAAGTCAATAATAATGTGCTAAAATGCCATTTAAAGACATCCCCCACCCCCAAGCATTGCAGATACCTTTCTAAAAAGCATAAAATCAATATTTCAAGAATAAAAATAGCATCAAGTAAATGACAGCATTCTTTAACTTAATTAATTTTGAGTTTACATACATACATACATACATACATACATACATACATACATACATACATACATACATACATACATACATACATACATACATACATACATACATACATACATACATACATATATATATGTGCTGTGTTTCAGAAAGGAATGTTTCATTGTTTTTCTACCAGTACATTTAAAATCTGGCAGAAACAAGATAACCTTACTGTTAAGGAACTAGCAGTTATAATACAGGATTCTTTGGCCCAAAGAGTGAGATCAGGGTCTTTATTATTCTAACATCAGCAGTACAACTCACAATCAACAAGATAAATAAATTCCAGTCATGGTAAATGTCTGTTCTGCTGTTATATCAACAGCTATATAGCAAGAAAGATTGCTGACATTCCATAGGTAATTTTTAATACAGTTATGTTGTCAGTTTCATTACATACTTTAACTTAGATTTAAAAGATATATTGCATTAAGAGTGCAAATATACTTAAATATAAATATACTTAAGTTTTTCACTCATGAGATGAAACAAATGTTATTCACTTGGAACTTTTATGCTATTTAATTTTCTTGCTATTTTATGCTTAAATGTACTGATTAGATCAAGTTTATCATGGAGTGGAATAGTGGATTTCGGATGGTATTCACTTGATAATGTCAGAAGTTTACTGTTTATTTTCTGTAATGTTTGGTTCATATTCATACCATTCTCTATCCTAATTCAAGGTACAAAAGTACATAAAAAATGGAAAATAAATATTCAGTACATTGTGGGACTTGAACCTGGTATCTGTACATGATTGTTCGCCATGCTTGTCAGACCAAATAATTGACAATATAGTGGATAAAATTCTTTTGGGCATAATGTTTATTATGTATACTGACTGGCGTGAAGAAGAAAATAAACCGAGGTAATACTTCACTCAATGAACTGTCAAAGTTATTTCTCATGGAAAATCCACTAATTGACTGACTAGCATATGTTTTTTGTTTTTCAATATTTTTCATTACAAAGTGGATAGACCTCGATATGCCAGCTTATTATGCTCTGACAGATCTGGATCTCAGCAGTTTGCAATAATACTTATAAATGACTGCATATGGTCAATGTGGTATGTTTGGAGTACTATAATTAACTGCTTGTAATGTTAAGTATTTCAATGGGGAGACAGACATAAGTATCAATTGTCTATCAAATTATCAAAAAAAATTTGCAGTACAATTATTATATGTCATAATTTCTGCATCAAATAATAGATCCAATGAAACTTTGGATAAAATTAGTGCATTTTATATAAGCTATACATCTGTCAATATCCAATAAAAACTATGCATTAAAAATAGTGCATTATATATAATTTGTACATTTGTCAATATCCAATTAAAACTCTGCATTAAAAATAGTGCATTATACATAATTTGTACATTTGTCAATATCCAATTAAAACTCTGCATTAAAAATAGTACATTATATATAACTTGTACATCTGTCAATAAACAATTAAAACTTTGTATTATAAATTATTGCATTTCATATAATTTGTACATCTGTCAATATCCAATTAAAACTTTGTATTATAAAAAAATTATTGCATTTCATATAATATTGTACATCTGTCAATATCCAATTAAAACTTTGCATTATAAATTATTGCATTTCATATAATTTTTACATCTGTCAATATCCAATTAAAACTTTGTATTATAAATTATTGCATTTCATATAATCTGTACATGTCAATATCCAATTAAAACTTTGTATTATAAATTATTGCATTTTTTATAATTTGTACATGTCAATATCCAATCAAAACTTTGTATTATAAATTATTGCATTTCATATAATTTGTACATCTTCAGCAACTGATTAAAATTTTGTATAATAAATTACTGCAGTTCATATAAGTTCAAGATCTGTCTGGATTCAGTTAAAATTTTGTATTAAAATTATTGCATGTCATATAATTTCTACACCAGTCAACTGATCTAATTACAATTTTAGTGCAATATTACTGCATGACTAAAATATATAAAATGATCTGTTGTAACTACTTATTGTCTTAACTATTTGTTGTTATTATCTTAACTACTTCTTGTCTTAACCACTTATTGTCTTAACTACTTATTGTCTTAACCACTTATTGTTATTATCTTAACAACTTATTGTCTTAACTACTTATTGTCTTAACCACTTATTGTCTTAACCACTTATTGTCTTAACCACTTATTGTCTTAACCACTTATTGTTATTATCTTAACCACTTATTGTCTTAACTACTTATTGTCTTAACCACTTATTGTCTTAACTACTTCTTGTTATTATCTTAACCACTTATTGTCTTAACTACTTATTGTCTTAACCACTTATTGTCTAACTACTTATTGTTATTATCTTAACCATTTCTTGTCTTAATCACTTATTGTCTTAACTACTTATTGTCTTAACTAATTATTGTTATTATCTTAACCACTTATTGTCTTAACTAATTATTGTTATTATCTTAACCACTTATTGTCTTAACTATTTATTGTCTGACTACTTATTGTTATTATCTTAACCACTTATTGTCTTAATTACTTAGTTATTATCTTAACCACTTATTGTCTTAATTACTTAGTTATTATCTTAACCACTTACCACTTGTCTTAACCACTTATTGTCTTAACTTCTTATTGTCTTAGCTACTTATTATTATCTTAACCACTTATTGTCTAAACCACTTATTGTTATTATCTTAACCACATATTGTCTTAACTACTTATTGTCTTAACTACTTATTGTTATTATCTTGACCACTTATTGTCTTAACTACTTATTGTCTGAGCTACTTATTGTTATTATCTTAACTACTTATCATCATTGTTTAATCCCTTATTGTCTTAACTACTTATTGTCTTAACTACTTATTATTATCTAAACTACTTATCATCATTGTTTTAATCCCTTATTGTCTTAACTAATTATTGTCTTAACTACTTATTGCTATTATCTTAAACACTTATTGTCTTAACTACTTATTGTCTTAACTACTTATTGTTATTATCTTAACTACTTATCATCATTGTTTTAATCCCTTATTGTCTTAACTACTTATTGTCTTAACTACTTATTGTTATTATCTTAAACAATTATTGTCTTAACTACTTATTGTCTGACTACTTATTGTTTAACTACTCATTGTTATTGTATTAACTACTCATTGTTGTTTTCTTAACTGCTTATTGTTGTTGTCTTTACTGCTTATTGTTGTTGTCTTAACTGCTTATTGTTGTTATCTTAACTAATTTTGTTAATGTCTTAACTACTTATTTTTATTGTGTTTACTTATTGTTATTGTCTTTACTACTTATTGTTAGTTTTTTTATCTATTGTTATTGTCTTGACTACTTATCATTATTGTCTTAACTACTTATTGTTATTGTCTTTACTTATTGTTATTGTCTTAACTAGTTATTGTTTGACCACCCAGAGGATCCGAGTGGTCTAAAGTACTCTCTGTTAAGGCTCACTGCCATCTCACCTCTGTCTGCGTGGATTCGAGTCTACGATTCGGCTAATGTAGTTATGTGAGAAAGCTTGCCAGTAGCTTCTCGCACTGTTACAGTCTTAATTACTTATTGTTACAGTCTTAATTACTTATTGTTACTGTCTTAATTACTTATTGTTATTGTCTTAATTACTTATTGTTATTGTCTTAATTGCTTATTGTTATTGTCTTAATTACTTATTGTTATTATCTTAATTACTTATTGTTATAGTCTTAATTACTTATTGTTATTGTCTTAATTACTTATTGTCATTTAAAAGTTTGATAATGCATTCTGTGGGGAACCCTTATAGCCAAATTTGAACTGCAGTCAGGTCTCACTTTGATCATTACTAATAAATTATAATAGAAATAGTAAGAGGCATGTGACAGCAAGATTACTTTTATTTCAAAGTCAGAATGCAACAGGTTTAAGCGCAAATGTCTGTAAGAGATAACATATATTTTATTGTTTCTTCATAGTTCTTATGTCTAAATATTGCAATCATTTCATTTCAAAGTAAATTTGTATAGGAATAAAGATATATTTCTATCATAAAATATTTACAATTATAATTGAAGAACGTGTGCATGTAAGTTATCATATGGATTGTAAGTAAGGTAGCATATGGATTGATTGCATATAAGTTAGCATATGGATTGCAAGTAAGTTTTAGCATATGGATTGGATTGCGAGTTAGTTAGCATATGGATTGGAAGTAAGGTAGCATATGGATTGGAAGTAAGGTAGCATATGGATTGTAAGTAAGGTAGCATATGGATTGATTGCAAGTAAGATAGCATATGGATTGTATATAAGTTAGCATATGGATTGCATGTAATTTAGTATATGGATTACAAGTAAGTTAGCATACTGATTGCAAGTAATTTAGTATATGGATTGCATGTAATTTAGTATATGAATTGCATGTAATTTAGTAAATTGATTACATGTAATTTAGTATATGGATTGTATGTAATTTAGTAAATTGATTGCATGTAATTTAGCATATGAATTGCATGTAATTTAGTATATGGATTGCATGTAATTTAGTAAATTGATTGCATGTAATTTAGCATATGGATTGCAAGTAATAAAGTATATGGATTGTATGTAATTTAGTAAATTGATTGCATGTAATTTAGCATATGAATTGCATGTAATTTAGCATATGAATTGCATGTAATTTAGTATATGGATTGCAAGTAAGTTAGCATATGGATTGGAAGTAAGGTAGCATATGGATTGGAAGTAAGGTAGCATATGGATTGATTGCAAGTAAGGTAGCATATGGATTGTATATAAGTTAGCATATGGATTGCATGTAAGTTAGTATATGGATTACAAGTAAGTTAGCATGCTGATTGCAAGTAATTTAGCATATGGATTGCATGTAATTTAGTATATGAATTGCATGTAATTTAGTAAATTGATTACATGTAATTTAGTATATGGATTGCATGTAATTTAGTATATGGATTGCATGTAATTTAGTAAATTGATTGCATGTAATTTAGTATATGGATTGCAAGTAATATAGTATATGGATTGCATGTAATTTAGTAAATTGATTGCATGTAATTTAGTATATGGATTGCAAGTAATAAAGTATATGGATTGCATGTAATTTAGTAAATTGATTGCATGTAATTTAGTATATGGATTGCAAGTAATAAAGTATATGGATTGTATGTAATTTAGTAAATTGATTGCATGTAATTTAGCATATGAATTGCATGTAATTTAGTATATGGATTGCAAGTAAGTTAGCATATGGATTGGAAGTAAGGTAGCATATGGATTGGAAGTAAGGTAGCATATGGATTGATTGCAAGTAAGGTAGCATATGGATTGTATATAAGTTAGCATATGGATTGGATGTAATTTAGTATATGGATTACAAGTAAGTTAGCATGCTGATTGCAAGTAATTTAGCATATGGATTGCATGTAATTTAGTATATGAATTGCATGTAATTTAGTAAATTGATTACATGTAATTTAGTATATGGATTGCATGTAATTTAGTATATGGATTGCATGTAATTTAGTAAATTGATTGCATGTAATTTAGTATATGGATTGCAAGTAATATAGTATATGGATTGTATGTAATTTAGTAAATTGATTGCATGTAATTTAGTATATGAATTGCAAGTAATATAGTATATGGATTGTATGTAATTTAGTAAATTGATTGCATGTAATTTAGCATATGAATTGCATGTAATTTAGTATATGGATTGCAAGTAATATAGTATATGGATTGTATGTAATTTAGTAAATTGATTGCATGTAATTTAGCATATGAATTGCATGTAATTTAGTATATGGATTGCAAGTAAGTTAGCATATGGATTGGAAGTAAGGTAGCATATGGATTGGAAGTAAGGTAGCATATGGATTGGAAGTAAGGTAGCATATGGATTGATTGCAAGTAAGGTAGCATATGGATTGTATATAAGTTAGCATATGCATTGCATGTAATTTAGTATATGAATTGCATGTAATTTAGTAAATTGTTTACATGTAATTTAGTATATGGATTACAAGTAATATAGTATATGGATTGTATGTAATTTAGTAAATTGATTGCATGTAATTTAGTATATGGATTACAAGTAAGTTAGCATACTGATTGCAAGTAATTGAGCATATGGATTGCATGTAATTTAGTATATGAATTGCATGTAATTTAGTAAATTGATTACATGTAATTTAGTATATGGATTACAAGTAAGTTAGCATACTGATTGCAAGTAATTGAGCATATGGATTACATGTAATTTAGTATATGAATTGCATGTAATTTAGTAAATTGATTACATGTAATTTAGTATATGGATTGCAAGTAATATAGTATATGGATTGTATGTAATTTAGTAAATTGATTGCATGTAATTTAGTATATGAATTGCATGTAATTTAGTATATGAATTGCATGTAATTTAGTATATGAATTGCATGTAATTTAGTATATGGATTGCAAGTAAGTTAGCATATGGATTGCATGTAAGTTAGCATATTGATTGCAAGTAATTTAGTAAATTGATTACATGTAATTTAGTATATGGATTGCATGCAATTTAGTAAATGAATTGCATGTAATTTAGTACATTGATTGCATGTAATTTAGCATATTGCTTGCTAGTAATTTAGTATATCAATTGCATGTAATTTAGCATTTGGATTGCATGTAATTTAGCATATGGATTGCAAGTAAGTTCACATACGGATTGCATGCAAGATAGCATATAAATTGCATGTAATTTAGTATCTGGATTACATGTAATTTAGTAAAATGATTAAATGTAATTTAGTGTATGGATTATAAGTAAGTTAGCATTTGGATTGCAAGTAAGTTAGCATTTGAATTGCAAGTAAGTTAGCATATGGATTGCAAGTAATTTAGCATATGGATTTCATGTAATTTAGTAAATGGATTGCATGTAATTTAGTAAATGGATTGCATGTAATTTAGTAAATGGATTTCATGTAATTTAGTAAATGGATTGCATGTAATTTAGTAAATGGATTTCATGTAATTTAGTAAATGGATTGCATGTAATTTAGTAAATGGATTGCATGTAATTTAGTAAATGGATTGCATGTAATTTAGTAAATGGATTGCATGCAAGTTAGCATATGGATTACATGTAAGTTAGTATAAGAAAGGCAAAATCAATATGGCAAAAATTATTTATCCTGTTAACTTGACATGTCCATACATTTGAGACTCAAATGTAGTACAAGAACTGCATAATTATCCATGACAACACTTACCCTTTCTTTTAATTAGCAGCTTTGATTTAGGTAAATATGGGATATATAATACCAACAAACAAAATCAAAAGACCAAAATAATCCATCCATAAAGAAAAGAGATTTATTTATGACAAAGCCAGAAATGCCTAATTCACCGATGACATAAAAAGATAAATGTGTGTAATAGGCATGGATTACAGTGAGCAGATGATGACATGGTGTTGTTTTAAAAAAAGCAACATAACAAAAAATCAACAAATAAAATGAACCTTTTAAAAAGGCAATCAAATCAGGAAATGATAATCACTTACAGAGCAAAGACCTCATTCAACCCAGGTATTATAGATTGACTCCTAAGATAAACCACAAACTTTACCGCTACAGTGAAGCCCTTTTAAAATACCTATAATTATCATATAGGATCTGTTTCATGAAGGTGAACATACTTCATAGGTGAGGACTATAAAATACTTGTATGCTTAAAACCAAATAAAAATAAAAACTTATGATTTTTCTCAACATCATTTCATTCAATAGTATTTCCAAATGGAAAAAAAAACTTACATGACAAAAATCCAACTCTGGTCATAATCAAATGGAAAATAAACTTACATGACACAAATCCAACTCTGGTCGTAATCAAATCCCCCACCCTCGGATATGCTAGTGCACTGTAGTATTCTACTCAACTGATGAACTGAAAAGAATCAGAAAAATAAAAAAGTCAGAAAAACATTGCATGAATTCAATTGACCTGGCATTGTAAAGCTTATTCCAAAAAATTAAACTTATGTATTAATGTCAACAATTACCCTTCTGATCTGTTGCTTTTTCTCCAGCTTGATTATCCATCCCTTTTCTGTCATGTAAGAGAAACTGTGTGTGCTGCTAGTGTGATATCAATGTAATCCTAGGACTGTGTGCTGCTAGTGTGATATCAATGTAATCCTAGGACTGTGTGTTCTGCTAGTGTGATATCAATGTAATCCTATGACTGTGTGTTCTGCTAGTGTGATATCAATGTAATCCTAGAACTGTGTGTGCTGCTAGTGTGATATCAATGTAATCCTAGGACTGTGTGTTCTGCTAGTGTGATATCAATGTAATCCTAGGACTGTGTGTTCTGCTAGTGTGATATCAATGTAATCCTAGGACTGTGTATGCTGCTAGTGTGATATCAATGTAATCCTAGAACTGTGTGTTCTGCTAGTGTGATATCAATGTAATCCTAGGACTGTGTGTGCTGCTAGTGTGATATCAATGTAATCCTAGGACTGTGTGTGCTGCTAGTGTGATATCAATGTAATCCTAGGACTGTGTGTGCTGCTAGTGTGATATCAATGTAATCCTAGGACTGTGTGTGCTGCTAGTGTGATATCAATGTAATCCTAGGACTGTGTGTGCTGCTAGTGTGATATCAATGTAATCCTAGGACTGTGTGTGCTGCTAGTGTGATATCAATGTAATCCTAGGACTGTGTGTTCTGCTAGTGTGATATCAATGTAATCCTAGGACTGTGTGTTCTGCTAGTGTGATATCAATGTAATCCTAGGACTGTGTGTTCTGCTAGTGTGATATCAATGTAATCCTAGGACTGTGTGTGCTGCTAGTGTGATATCAATGTAATCCTAGGACTGTGTGTGCTGCTAGTGTGATATCAATGTAATCCTAGGACTGTGTGTTCTGCTAGTGTGATATCAATGTAATCCTAGGACTGTGTGTTCTGCTAGTGTGATATCAATGTAATCCTAGAACTGTGTGTGCTGCTAGTGTGATATCAATGTAATCCTAGGACTGTGTGTTCTGCTAGTGTGATATCAATGTAATCCTAGGACTGTGTGTGCTGCTAGTGTGATATCAATGTAATCCTAGGACTGTGTGTGCTGCTAGTGTGATATCAATGTAATTCTAGGACTGTGTGTGCTGCTAGTGTGATATCAATGTAATCCTAGGACTGTGTGTGCTGCTAGTGTGATATCAATGTAATCCTAGGACTGTGTGTGCTGCTAGTGTGATATCAATGTAATCCTAGGACTGTGTGTGCTGCTAGTGTGATATCAATGTAATCCTAGGACTGTGTGTGCTGCTAGTGTGATATCAATGTAATCCTAGGACTGTGTGTTCTGCTAGTGTGATATCAATGTAATCCTAGGACTGTGTGTGCTGCTAGCGTGATATCAATGTAATCCTAGGACTGTGTGTGCTGCTAGTGTGATATCAATGTAATCCTAGGACTGTGTGTTCTGCTAGTGTGATATCAATATAATCCTAGGACTGTGTGTGCTGCTAGCGTGATATCAATGTAATCCTAGGACTGTGTGTGCTGCTAGTGTGATATCAATGTAATCCTAGGACTGTGTGTTCTGCTAGTGTGATATCAATGTAATCCTAGGACTGTGTGTGCTGCTAGCGTGATATCAATGTAATCCTAGGACTGTGTGTGCTGCTAGTGTGATATCAATGTAATCCTAGGACTGTGTGTGCTGCTAGCGTGATATCAATATAATCCTAGGACTGTGTGTGCTGCTAGTGTGATATCAATGTAATCCTAGGACTGTGTGTTCTGCTAGTGTGATATCAATGTAATCCTAGGACTGTGTGTTCTGATAGTGTGATATCAATGTAATCCTAGAACTGTGTGTGCTGCTAGTGTGATATCAATGTAATCCTAGGACTGTGTGTTCTGCTAGTGTGATATCAATGTAATCCTAGAACTGTGTGTGCTGCTAGCATGATATCAATATAATCCTAGAACTGTGTGTGCTGCTAGCATGATATCAATGTAATCCTAGAACTGTGTGTGCTGCTAGCGTGATATCAATGTAATCCTAGAACTGTGTGTGCTGCTAGCATGATATCAATGTAATCCTAGGACTGTGTATGCTGCTAGTGTGATATCAATGTAATCCTAGAACTGTGTGTGCTGCTAGCATGATATCAATATAATCCTAGAACTGTGTGTGCTGCTAGCATGATATCAATGTAATCCTAGAACTGTGTGTGCTGCTACCATGATATCAATGTAATCCTAGAACTGTGTGTGCTGCTAGTGTGATATTAATGTAATCCTAGGACTGTGTGTGCTGTTAGTGTGATATCAATGTAATCCTAGGACTGTGTGTGCTGCTAGCGTGATATCAATGTAATCCTAGAACTGTGTGTGCTGCTAGTGTGATATCAATGTAATCCTAGGACTGTGTGTGCTGCTAGCGTGATATCAATGTAATCCTAGGACTGTGTGTGCTGTTAGTGTGATATCAATGTAATCCTAGAACACGTTCAAACACATACAACATGTAGTGTGCTACTTAATCACAGAAAATAAATTTAAACTAGACATCTTTTGAATAAATAAGGAAGTGTCATCTACATTATTTGGACCTAGTAACAAGTGAAAGTTATTTTTCTTCAGCTTCAGCAATGCATGTGCTTATATCTTTAAAAAAAACTTTGCAAAACGTTAACAAATATTTCAAACTAAATCTGAAAATATAAAAGTTTGGCTCCAGGATACCACACCATGTGACTGGCAAGTGATTGGCTTGGCCAAATTGGGACTTTAAACTAAGCCCTCATGACCTTTTTGGGGGCCAAAATATCTTGAACACATCAAATGACAATTGTTATGGTTACTGTACTATGTTGTGGGGAACATCTTACTATAGTCATGTGTAAAAATAGCAGAGCGGGCCTGATCAAAGCTGATTTTGTCCTCAGTAGAGTCAAGAATTTTGTGTAGAACCTCATTGATAATGGAGTCCAGATTGATATTGTTCAGATCAAGTAAGAGGACAGTATTATTCAGGAATCTCTTTACATCCAGCGTGGCCCTTATTTCAAGCGAGAAATTCTTCAGTGGCACTTTCTGGAATAGAAGTTAAATCTTGATCCTTATTGTTATACATTTAATATTTACAATGCAAGAGATTAAACTGCAATCAGAGTATACTGCCAAATATTTTTTTACAGTTCTCACACTTACTATCTTAACTATACTTTCACCTGAACCATTTTTCTATCAGTGAGAATTTCATCAAGATTAAGATGTATGAACATTTAATTCAAATTTGGTTCTGTCAGAAACAATTATCCAGCATGCATGATCTCAGCTTAAAACTACATGTACAATATACTAGGTCAATCACTTAATATCTCAGCTTAAAACTACAATATACTAGTTCAATCACTTAATATCTCAGCTTTAAACTACACTATATTAGGTGAATCAGAAAACCTAAAATCTCAATTTAATGCTACACTATACTAGGTCAATCACTTAATATCTCAGCTTAAAACTACACTATACTAGGTCAATCACTTAATATCTCAGCTTAAAACTACACTATACTAGGTCAATCACTTAATATCTCAGCTTAAAACTGCACTATATTAGGTGAATCAGAAAACTTAAAATCTCAACTTAAAACTACTAGGTCAATCACTTAATATCTCAGCTTAAAACTACACTATATTAGGCGAATCAGAAAACTTAATATCTCAACTTAAAACTACATTTTACTAGGTCAATCATTTAATATCTCAGCTTAATAATACACTTTACTAGGTCAATCACTTAATATCTCAGCTTAAAACTACAATATACTAGGTCAATCACTTAATATCTCAACTTAAAACTGCACTATATTAGGTAAATCAGAAAACTTAAAATCTCAACTTAAAACTACTAGGTCAATCACTTAATATCTCAGCTTAAAACTACACTATACTAGGTCAATCACTTAATATCTCAGCTTAAAACTGCACTATATTAGGTGAATCAGAAAACTTAAAATCTCAACTTAAAACTACTAGGTCAATCACTTAATATCTCAGCTTAAAACTACACTATATTAGGCGAATCAGAAAACTTAATATCTCAACTTAAAACTACATTTTACTAGGTCAATCATTTAATATCTCAGCTTAATAATACACTTTACTAGGTCAATCACTTAATATCTCAGCTTAAAAGTACAATATACTAGGTCAATCACTTAATATCTCAACTTAAAACTGCACTATATTAGGTAAATCAGAAAACTTAAAATCTCAACTTAAAACTACTAGGTCAATCACTTAATATCTCAGCTTAAAACTGCACTATATTAGGCGAATCAGACAACTTAATATCTCAACTTAAAACTACATGTTACTAGGTCAATCACTTAATATCTCAGCTTAAAACTACATTTTACTAGGTCAATCACTTAATATCTCAGCTTAAAACTACACTATACTAGGTCAATCACTTAATATCTCAACTTAAACTACAATATACTAGATCAATCACTTAATATCTCAGCTTTAAACTACACTATATTAGGTGAATCAGAAAACTTAAAATCTCAACTTAATACTACACTATACAAGGTCAATCACTTAATATCTCAGCTTAAAAATACACTATACTAGGTCAATCACTTAATATCTCAGCTTAATAATACACTTTGCTAGGTCAATAACTTAATATCCCAGCTTAAAACTACACTTTACTAGGTCAATCACTTAATATCTCAACTTAAAACTGCACTATATTAGGTGAATCAAAAAACTTAAAATCTCAACTTAAAACTACTAGGTCAATCACTTAATATCTCAGCTTAAAACTACAATATATTAGGCGAATCAGAAAACTTAATATCTCAACTTAAAACTACATTTTACTAGGTCAATCACTTCATATCTCAACTTAAAACTACACTTTACTAGGTCAATCACTTAATATCTCAGCTTAAAACTCCACTATACTAGGTAAATCACTTAATATCTCATCTTAAAACTGCGCTATATTAGGTGAATCAGAAAACTTAATATCTCAACTTAAAACTACACTTTACTAGGTCAATCACTTAATATCTCAGCTTAAAACTACACTTTACTAGGTCAATCACTTAATATCTCAGCTTAATACTACACTATACTACATCAATCACTTAATATCTCAGTTTAATACTACACTATACTAGGTCAATCACTTAATATCTCAACTTAATATTATACTTTACTAGGTCAAACACTTAATATCTCAGCTTTAAACTACACTTTACTAGGTCCATCACGTAATATCTCAGCTTAAAACTACACTACACTAGATATATCAGTGATGGAGAAATTGCCCAAGGCTTGCTAGAGTTTCCTGGGTCTGAATTCTATCATCAAACCAGTTTGGGTCTGTTACCATGGTTTGACCTTGGACCAGTTACCATGGTGTTACCTTGAGAAAGGCACTCTACTCCAGTTGCATAAGCACTAAATAACCTAATTGTGTTACTGTGCCAAAAAGCACCCAACAAAATCAAAACAATTTGTTCAGAAAGGTCTTAAACAAAGGAATTAGTTTAGTGTTTAATGGCACAGCAACACAAGTAGGTTATTTAGTGCAGGACAAATGGAGTAAACTGCCTTGCCCAATGTCACAACAGGGAGTTGGAACTGGGCTGATATAATGGAAGGATTCAAAACTGAAGCACAATTATGTCAGAGTCTGGCATGCTAACCACTGCACCACTGCAGTTCTTTGGAAAACCAAAAGAGGTCTTATCTTATAAAAATGGGCCAAAATGACTATGCAATCAAAACTCATGCAAGAGTTAAACAATTTAAAGATGCACATAAAATTCACTTGAAATCCAAGTTGACAATATTGCAAACAACAAATATATAGATAGAAAAATTGGGTGATCAAATCCCTAATTAATGATAATTCTATGTTTGCATCTGAAAAATAAATTCATTTCTGAGCTCATAAATACAATGCTGCACATCAAATTTGACTCACATCTGACAACCGAGTAATTATTTTCTTTAAAAAACATCTGTTTGTCCTCTTTTTACCTACACAGTTAACTGTTAGCTATATCATAACAGGGGAAAATAGGCTAAGTGCCTTTCCAAGGACAGCCAACCAATCCTGTTTAGGGTGGGTATCAGACCCACAACCCTTAGATTTTGAGTTTCAACACTCAACCAACTGAGTTACTACTGTATCTTCAGGGTAATCTTATGCTGTGGAAACAAGTTTAAGAGTACTGGTAATTAAGGGCCATTATTCCTATAATAATGGCATGCAAAGCTAGAAATCAATTCATTCCAGATCCCATCAATATAAAGCTGAACACCAAAATCAAATCCATTGAACCCTAGTATGTTGAGAAGCAAAATTGATGAGAATCAGCAATCAGGGGTCCTAACTCCTGTAAATGAGGTACAATGCTGGAAATAAAACATAAGGTCTCGTCAATATAACAATGCATGTCAAATCTGGTTCAAATCGAGCAAATGTTACTAAAATTATACTGCAGAAACTTGCATAGGGAGGATACACACACAGGGGCCATAACTCCTAAAAATGCTGAGAATCATTGAAATTCAAACTCATTCAAGTTCTTATCAATATAAACCTTTATCTTGATTTTTTGGCTGAATATTAAATCAAACATTCAGAAGGAAAGCTAAAAACTAAAATTTTGAAAACAGGCAATTAGGAAAAATAATGGACATGTTTACTTTTTGAAAACAGGCAATTTGGAACAATAATGGACATCTTTACTTTTTGGCTAAAAATAACCATGAAGAAAGGCAAAATTATTGTGCATCCTCTCTGCACAAGATTTCCAAAAATTTAAACTCAAAACTTGCCCACAAAATCTGTTTTTGTTGATGCTGAAAATGATGCCAGAAGTGACTATGTATATTGCTTTCTGCTTATAAATGGAACAGGAATGATTTTATTTCAAGCTTACTGACTAAACTTGGCTTATCAAATCAAATAAATCTACAAATCTTCATTTTCTGGTGTTCCAGATATCCTTAATTAGATGGTTGTTTCAGTCTATAAATTTTAGAACTAAATAAAAGGCAGTTTGCCTTAAAAGAAATATAGTATCCCTAAAACATCAAAAAAATTTTAATTACCATTAAAAAAAAGTAATTTTTCAAAAAACAATGAAAACTGATACTCATAAAAAACTATTCTACAGTATCTGTATCATTCAAATTCTTGTAATCATTGATTGAATTAGAACAGCATATGAAATTCAGGTCATCAATCATAGCTGATTATACTGTTTTCTTTGCCAAAAGCAGATGATCCAGCCATAAAAAAGTAGATGATTCAGCCATAAATTTTCCAACTTATGAAATATACCATTTTAGTTTACTAGTGTGTCATATATTATTCTTGTTAATTATCTCAATGATCTACATTTTTAAGCTAAATACTTTTTAGCTTCGGTACCATACATACATGCTTATAGAGTCCAAATTCAAATTGCATTGACCCAGATTTGCTGCTGCATAATGCACTGGCAGATCAGAAGCATTGCAGTTTGGTCAAATTATTCATACGAATTCATATGGATCCTGATCAGCTGTTGCATTATGCGACAGTAAATCAGAGTCTATGTTGTTTGCAGTTGGACTTGTAAATAAGTATATATGGTAGTTCCCTTTAACATCATTACTATGTTATTCCTGTGATGAGCCCAGAGGGTCCATATTTTACCTTTGATGATATTTGGGAATTGGCTTACACTGCCTTATTAATCAAAGAGTTACAGTAATATTTCCAGTAAAGGTTAAAAAAACACAAGAGGAATCATTCAAAGGTTAAAGATGGATGAATATTATCCACAACAGCGATGGCAGAACTTACCTCATGTCTTGAGTATATCAGAGTTGTTCCGGATTCATCTGAAAGATAATATCAATAGTTTACAACATACATGCTGTGGCATGGTCATGCTTTCCTGCATTCACAGTGGTTCGTTCCATGATATTTTTTTAGTGGTAAAAGAGAACTATATGAAAACAGTTCTTTTTGGCATTGTTCTCTCATTTACCATAGTTGAGTAATCAGTGTAATATTTCAAAAATGATTTTCATGTAATATTGTTGGCTCATTTGATTCCCCCTAAGATTGATGAGCAATTTGTTCATATAAATATACCCCCTTCCCTCTCATATGCCAAAACTTGCTCTGTAGTGAAGCTGAATCTATACAACCTAAAAATGCACAATTCTTCTGAAAATGGCCTGCATACAATGATTTATCAACATTTTTTGATGATATTATAAGATTTACTAAGTTTCACTAAAAGCTGCATTCTTTCATGAATTGCATCTAGCTGTTAAGTGTGTCTGTTTTGAATTTTTTTATGTAGATTTACCAATTGGAGTCATACTGCTACAATGTCTGCAGTGTGACAGTTTATAGTGATGTCTAGCAATGAGGCATCATGCTAGAGACATGTAGCATTATGTTTCATGCAGTCACATTATCTTGATATCAGGCTGACCACCCAAACCAAAATGCATCCTTATGACAAGCTTGCTTACAAGCTAGCTGAGCCCAAGCTAGTACAGTTGCTCACACAAGCTTGCTAAAAGATTTTTTCCGAGCCTGCAAGCTTGCATAATTTGAAGTGCAAACTTGTGCATGCTTGCAAAAAGAATTTTTCCATGTCTGCAAGCTTACATGCTTGCAAAATCTAAAGTTCAAGCTTGCACTAGCTTGCAAAAGGAATTTTTCCAAGAATGCAAGCTTAAAAAATCTAAAATACTTAAATATTTAAGCTTGTGCAAGCTTGCAATAATCAGTACTTCCAGAAATACTGAAGAATATATGTTGTGACTAGATAATGTTCAGAAAAGGAAACTCTATTGTCAAATTTAAAGATGTTACCGGAAATCTAGTGTTTATTTATAGTATCTGACAATGCTTTTTCTCATTTTCAAATTTTTACAAATATTATAAATGTTAGAGAAACAATAGAATTTTTTGATGCATAAATAAGGAAATTATTTTGATTGTACAATCAATTAGCTTTGCAGTCATTTTGTCAAGGAATAGAAGACTGAATAAAGAATTCCATTTAGTAAAATCCTGAAAATTGTAATTGCTGATTTCAAAGTTATTTACAGGCTAACTTAATACATCAATATATCTGATGCCAGGTACTTGTAAATTCTATTTACCGACAATGTATGCACCATCAAATATAGTCTCAGAAATTTTTGTAATATTAACTTCTTACATTCAATTTTTGAAAGATTTGTCATATATTTGTTCAATGACAATCTGTTGCCACGTGAAAACAAATAATTGCCAGTTATTTACTTACTAAATATAATTTTAAAAATATATACAATTTTTGTTTACTTTGACACATAGAGAGAGAGAGATGCATCCCATTCTGCCAATATTCTATAAGAACTTTGTGAATTTTACTTGTTAAAAAGAAATCCAATTAAATCATACAAAATGAAATGTAGTTTTCCATGACAGAGACTTAATTTGGTATAGATCATTAAAGACAGTTACTTCCCCCTGTTTACAGCCAGCAGACTGGTTTATAAGCTCTAAATATACACACAACATATTTGAGTTGCAAGAACAGAAAACAACCATTGTATCCACGCGTTAAAAAATTAGGCACCATTTTCAAGGTTGAACCATCATAATTTAGCTTATTAAGTTAGCAAAATATTTTTTATTTTGAGGATATTGTTAAAAAGAGGTCATTCAGTGTAATTCAAATGGCACACTCTTCTTTTGACTTATCATTTTGACAGATGAGAGAGGGAACCTAACCATTTGACAGAATCCTCACCCAAATGGATTTCTACATGGAAGTAAATTAGCAGAACATTACCAAAGCCATACAGAACAAAAGTAAAAAGAGTTTTCTCACAAATAACAAAAGTATAAAGAGCTTTCTCACACAGAACAAAAGTATCGAGAGTTTTCTCACACAGAATAAAAGTATCAAGAGTTTTCTCACACAGAATAAAAGTATCAAGAGTTTTCTCACACATAATAAAAGTATAAAGAGTTTTCTCACACAGAACAAAAGTATCAAGAGTTTTCTCACACAGAATAAAGGTATAAAGAGTTTTTCTCACACAGAATAAAGGTATAAAGAGTTTTCTCACACAGAACAAAGGTATAAAGATTTTTCTCAGACAGAACAAAAGTATAGAGTTTTCTCACACAGAATAAAAGTATCAAGAGTTTTCTCATACAGAATAAAAGTATAAAGAGTTTTCTCACATAGAATAAAAGTATCAAGAGTTTTTCTCACACAGAATAAAAGTATAAAGAGTTTTCTCACACAGAATAAAAGTATAAAGTTTTCTCACACAGAACAAAAGTATAAAGAGTTTCCTCAGACAGAATAAAGTATCAAGAGTTTTCTCACACAGAATAAAAGTATCAAGAGTTTCCTCACACAGAACAAAAGTATAAAGAGTTTTCTCACACAGATCCCATTCATATGCTCTTATTTTTATTGGATTAAATATTATTAAATATTTTTAAAGGATTTGATGACTTCCTTCTTTTCTTTCATTGTGACAGTAATTACCATATATTAAAATTTTCATTTCACAAGATATTACATGTACAGTTTTTTTAAAATCAAGAGCTAGAAAAATAGAGGTACATATACAATAATTAAGTCGATGCCACATCAGTTCTTCTGATGCAGCTAGCTAGTTTGCAAGCTTGTATTTGGTAAGATTGCATGGTTTCAAATCTGAGCTTGTGGCAACCTTGCCAATTACATGCTTGCACAAGCTTCCCTATTAATAGCTAGTAATAGGGACACTTGCAATTGGGCAAGCTTGCCGAAGTTTCAAATCTAAGCGACAAGTTTACATAACAAGCTTGCCATAAGCTTGTCACAACTTTAAAAATAAGCTTGCGGTTTGGTTTGGAAAGTCCCGACACCAATTTTTTAACGCTGAATGCCAAGTGATGCAGCTGCTAGTACCACATTTATAAGCCTTCGGTATGAATCCGCCAGGGTTCGACCTGCGACCTCCCATATCCGAGATGGCCGCACTAACCCCAGAAATAAGTCAAAAAGAGAAATAACTCTTCCCAAATTATGTGAGCAATCAAAAAACAAGTGGCTCAATGACAGATGAACAGACATACACCATAACATTATATACTTTGTCTTATGGCCAATGTATAAAATACCCGTTTGAAAATCAAACATTTTAAAATTTAGCATTCACGTGTATTTGCCCACAATAAGGTGAGTTTGACAGGCTGTATTACGTGAGGAATGGTCTTCTATGGTCCAAATTATCTGATTGTATGGTCTTCTATGGTCCAAATTATCTGATTGAGGATAGACCTTTTTGTGGATGAAAACTTTTTATGGGGAATGATTATATGTGGTCCAAATCTTCTGATTGGGAATAGTCTTATGTGGTCCAAATATTTTAATGGGGAAATGAATCTTCAAACTTGATTTCACTGATTATGTTTTTGCTTTCAGATATTGCACATCAATAAATTACCCAGAAATGAATCTTCAAACTTTATTCCACTGATTGTGCTTTTGCTGTCATACACTGCAGACCTTTTGATGGGGCCTAAGTATTTTGAGTTTATTTCCAGATGCAGCGCTCCTTCGCTTTTGTGCCTGCGTCGTCCTTCATGAGTGTCAAGTGCCAGCTTGCTTTCTGTGACTAAAGAATCATCTGCTGAGTGAGTTAGGTTTATAGGTGACACTGGAGACCCAATAATATTTGCCTGGTAGGGTGGTGGCCCCTTTTCCATCTCTTCTGAATCATTCTTAATTAGGCCATTAAATGTATGGGGAACTTCATTATTTGAGACCATCAGGGTCACCTGGTGAAGCTCCATGTCATTCATTCATTCAGTTCACTACAAGGATGCTAAGCTCTATGACAGGTTTTATAAATCTAAAAGACATAAAATTAAATCACTTAGAGCAATTAAGTCAAATATAGTCAAAACTGAATACAACTAAACCTGTCACAGCAGCCACCTGTGGGAAAAGCCAATGTAGCTTTCGTAGACAGGTGACCTCTGAAGGCAGGTTCAGCTCTCAAACCCAGTTCATTACAAATGTATGTACTATGAACCAGATAACAATTATTATTGTTATTATTATCATTATTATCATCATTTCACATTTATTATTAGTAGTTATGGTAGAATGCTACCAAGATACATGTATTTTAGTTTAGCTATTTAGCTACCAAGATACATGTATTTTAGTTTAGCTATTTACCTACCAAGATACATGTATTTTAGTTTATCTATTTAGCTACCAAGATACTTGTATTTTAGTTTATCTATTTAGCTATCAAGATACTTGTATTTTAGTTTAGCTATTTAGCTACCAAGATACTTGTATTTTAGTTTAGCTATTTAGCTATCAAGATACATGTATTTTAGTTAGCTATTTAGCTATCAAGATACTTGTATTTTAGTTTATCTATTTAGCTACCAAGATACTTGTATTTTAGTTTAGCTATTTACCTACCAAGATACTTGTATTTTAGTTAGCTATTTAGCTATCAAGATACTTGTATTTTAGTTTAGCTATTTAGCTATCAAGATACTTGTATTTTAGTTTAGCTATTTAGCTACCAAGATACTTGTATTTTAGTTAGCTATTTAGCTACCAAGATACATGTATTTTAGTTTATCTATTTAGCTACCAAGATACTTGTATTTTAGTTAGCTATTTAGCTACCAAGATACTTGTATTTTAGTTAGCTATTTAGCTATCAAGATACTTGTATTCTAGCTTAGCTATTTAGCTACCAAGATACTTGTATTTTAGTTAGCTATTTAGCTACCAAGATACTTGTATTTTAGTTTAGCTATTTAGCTATCAAGATACATGTATTTTAGTTTATCTATTTAGCTATCAAGATACATGTATTTTAGTTAGCTATTTAGCTATCAAGATACTTGTATTTTAGTTAGCTATTTAGCTATCAAGATACTTGTATTTTAGTTTAGCTATTTAGCTATCAAGATACTTGTATTTTAGTTAGCTATTTAGCTATCAAGATACTTGTATTTTAGTTAGCTATTTAGCTATCAAGATACATGTATTTTAGTTAGCTATTTAGCTACCAAGATACTTGTATTTTAGTTAGCTATTTAGCTACCAAGATACGTGTATTTTAGTTTATCTATTTAGCTACCAAGATACTTGTATTTTAGTTTAGCTATTTAGCTATCAAGATACATGTATTTTAGTTAGCTATTTAGCTATCAAGATACATGTATTTTAGTTAGCTATTTAGCTATCAAGATACTTGTATTTTAGTTAGCTATTTAGCTATCAAGATACTTGTATTTT
This sequence comes from Unio pictorum, assembly GCA_030141615.1. Lineage (NCBI taxonomy): Eukaryota > Metazoa > Mollusca > Bivalvia > Unionida > Unionidae > Unio > Unio pictorum. The sequence goes on from JARLTB010000204.1 coordinate 3,257,504, forward strand.
AGTTTAGCTATTTAGCTATCAAGATACTTGTATTTTAGTTAGCTATTTAGCTATCAAGATACTTGTATTTTAGTTAGCTATTTAGCTATCAAGATACATGTATTTTAGTTAGCTATTTAGCTACCAAGATACTTGTATTTTAGTTAGCTATTTAGCTACCAAGATACATGTATTTTAGTTTATCTATTTAGCTACCAAGATACTTGTATTTTAGTTTAGCTATTTAGCTATCAAGATACATGTATTTTAGTTAGCTATTTAGCTATCAAGATACTTGTATTTTAGTTTAGCTATTTAGCTATCAAGATACTTGTATTTTAGTTAGCTATTTAGCTACCAAGATACATGTATTTTAGTTAGCTATTTAGCTATCAAGATACATGTATTTTAGTTTAGCTATTTAGCTATCAAGATACTTGTATTTTAGTTAGCTATTTAGCTATCAAGATACTTGTATTTTAGTTAGCTATTTAGCTATCAAGATACATGTATTTTAGTTTAGCTATTTAGCTATCAAGATACTTGTATTTTAGTTAGCTATTTAGCTATCAAGATACTTGTATTTTAGTTTAGCTATTTAGCTACCAAGATACTTGTATTTTAGTTAGCTATTTAGCTACCAAGATACATGTATTTTAGTTTATCTATTTAGCTACCAAGATACTTGTATTTTAGTTAGCTATTTAGCTACCAAGATACATGTATTTTAGTTTATCTATTTAGCTACCAAGATACTTGTATTTTAGTTAGCTATTTAGCTACCAAGATACATGTATTTTAGTTTATCTATTTAGCTACCAAGATACTTGTATTTTAGTTAGCTATTTAGCTATCAAGATACTTGTATTTTAGTTTAGCTATTTAGCTATCAAGATACTTGTATTTTAGTTAGCTATTTAGCTATCAAGATACTTGTATTTTAGTTTAGCTATTTAGCTATCAAGATACATGTATTTTAGTTAGCTATTTAGCTACCAAGATACATGTATTTTAGTTTATCTATTTAGCTACCAAGATACTTGTATTTTAGTTTAGCTATTTAGCTATCAAGATACTTGTATTTTAGTTAGCTATTTAGCTATCAAGATACTTGTATTTTAGTTTAGCTATTTAGCTATCAAGATACTTGTATTTTAGTTAGCTATTTAGCTACCAAGATACTTGTATTTTAGTTAGCTATTTAGCTATCAAGATACTTGTATTTTAGTTTAGCTATTTAGCTACCAAGATACTTGTATTTTAGTTTAGCTATTTACCTACCAAGATACTTGTATATTAGTTATTTAGCAGAAAGAAAAAAACAAATTTACTTGCTGATGTTTTTTTACTTGCCAAGACAAGAGCTGTTTTTTTGTCTCCTGTCAAGAAATAATTTTATGTGTATTCACCCAAAATCTGAATCTGCTTTTCATTTAATGTCTTATTGTAAGTGAAATATACACTTTCATCAAAATGAGAAATAATACAATTATGCACATGCACTCATTTAAACATCTCTCTTATATATACAATACAAATATGCAATATTCAAATGTCAATTCTATACACCATCCTTTTCTTCATCAAACAAAAAAAAGATTAATTTGCATACACTTATTGCAGTTGCTGTTGATAATCTCCAATGACTGCAGAAGGCAGGTGACCACTGATTACATAATAAATAGTAAATTTCCCAGGGGACAATTAGAATGGTTATTGTGACCTGCTGATATAACTTAGGTGATTGTTAGGACATGTTGGACTTAATACTACTACTACTACTACTACTACTACTAATAATGAGGACTTTGTATAGCGCCTAAATTTTAGAAGGTCAAAGCTCTATCTTTACAACATCTATAATAATATGATTACCGGTACAAATAACAAAAGCAAACATCATGAAATTGGATTTTTTTAAAAAAAAGATTAAAAAAATGCAGAAATTTATATTTAAGGTAGGAAACATTTTTAAGTCTTTAAGTCTCTTCTTGCAGTCGAAAATGGTGAATTATTTCATGTGACAGAATACATTTCAAGGTACATGTATTGCCAAAAATAACATTCAAGCACGGCAAAAAGAATCCAAGAATCATTTAATCTAGTGTTTTGGGCATTTAAACTGCATTGAGCTTTTCGGCATTAACTTTAAATCGCATCCTCTCTCAGCCGATTCAAAAACTTTCTCAACATGTTTTGAAAAACATTTAGAGCCACACAAAACAAAAAATAAAGCTGATATATTTAGCTACTATGTTTGTGTCTTCAGTATGCAACAGCATTTTTAAAAAATATTGCTAACAAACAAAATTAGAGGTACAAACTTGGATCAAATCAAGCATGGCTTTTAAGACAGTGGCATCCAAATCCCACCCCCACCCCCATAATTTTATTATTTCACTCACGTATGTCACTTAAGTACCGTAGTAGCTACTTATATTATTTGCTTCTTATCTGGTGCTGCTCGGACTTCTCTGAACACTTCATCCAGTTGTTGCCCTTTGTTTGGATTTTAATTTTACAGCTTGTGGCAACTACAAAACCCAACATTTTGACTCTATGGTCTTGAAATAAGTGATTAAAAAAAAAGCAAGAAACAACAAGCTTTGTAAAAAAAAAATAAAAAATATTTCCCTATAATACAATGTGAAAATGTAAAAAAAAACAAAAAAAACCTTATAGTTTTGCAATTAAATTCCCAATAATCCTAGAATTACTGACACAAGTCATAATGAATAAAGTTCTTGATAAACTTTAATGGAAATCCAAATTAAATCTGGAAGTGTTGACATGACTGTGGCGGCCCATATTGTTGTGATATGCCTAGTCTATTTGTTGAATCACAATAATATAATCCAAGAATATATGCTCACTTAAAATTTCACTATAATTCAAGTCTCTGCATCCATGAATATTATTTTTGATGAGCACTTTGTATTTCAAGTGAATAAATAATTTCAATAAGTAAAATTCCAGCACAACTACAGGAAACAACAATAATACCATTGATTCTGTTCAGATCTTAAAACACAAATAAGCAAGTTCAAGAAAAACATGTTTTTACAGTCCTCAGGTCACAATTAACTTTTTCATTTTTAAAAAAACTATTACCATAGAAAATTTCTTCTAGAAGCTTTCAAGTGGTTCCTAGATAAAATAATTATAATAACGAACATGGTAAACACAATGTTCTTGACACACAGATAATAATCTTAATAGTTTAATCCATATGCATAGTGAATATTTTAGCTATGTATTAGTTCTTTACAGAATGTAAAAATGATTTAAGACAAATAGAAAATTAACTTGTTTTCGTATATGGTTAAATCCAACACACAGTTTTACAGTACCAATAGCATATAATGAAATTAACCCACCCGAACCCCAACAAACAAACAATAGCATATAATGAAATTAACCCACCTGAACCCCAACAAACAAACAATAGCATATAATGAAATTAACCCACCCGAACCCCAACAAACAAACAATAGCATATAATAAAAATTAACCCACCCGAACCCCAACAAACAAACAATAGTATATAATGAAATTAACCCACCCGAACCCCAGCAAACAGACAATAGCATATAATGAAATTAACCCACCCGAACCCCAACAAACAACCAATAGCATATAATGAAATTAACCCACCCGAACCCCAACAAACAACCAATAGCATATAATGAAATTAACCCACCCGAACCCCAACAAACAAACAATAGCATATAACAAAAATTAACCCACCCGAACCCCAACAAGCAAACAATAGTATATAATGAAATTAACCCACCCGTACCCCAACAAACAACCAATAGCATATAATGAAATTAACCCACTCGAACCCCAACAAACAACCAATAGCATATAATGAAATTAACCCACCCGAACCCCAACAAACAACCAATAGCATATAATGAAATTAACCCACCCGAACCCCAACAAACAAACAATAGCATATAACAAAAATTAACCCACCCGAACCCCAACAAGCAAACAATAGTATATAATGAAATTAACCCACCCGTACCCCAACAAACAACCAATAGCATATAATGAAATTAACCCACTCGAACCCCAACAAACAACCAATAGCATATAATGAAATTAACCCACCCGAACCCCAACAAACAAACAATAGCATATAATAAAAATTAACCCACCCGAACCCCAACAAACAAACAATAGTATATAATGAAATTAACCCACCTGAACCCCAACAAACAAACAATAGCATATAATGAAATTAACCCACCTGAACCCCAACAAACAAACAATAGCATATAATGAAATTAACCCACCCGAACCCAAACAAACAAACAATAGCATATAATAAAAATTAACCCACCTGAACCCCAACAAACAAACAATAGCATATAATAAAAATTAACCCACCCGAACCCCAACAAACAACCAATAGCATATAATGAAATTAACCCACCCGAACCCCAACAAACAAACAATAGCATATAATGAAATTAACCCACCCGAACCCCAACAAACAAACAATAGCATATAATGAAATTAACCCACCTGAACCCCAACAAACAAACAATAGCATATAATGAAATTAACCCACCCGAACCCCAACAAACAAACAATAGCATATAATGAAATTAGCCCACCCAAACCCCAACAAACAAACAATAGCATATAATGAAATTAACCCACCCAAGCCCCAACAAACAAACAATAGCATATAATGAAATTAACCCACCCAAACCCCAACAAACAAACAATAGCATATAATGAAATTAACCCACCCGAACCCCAACAAACAAACAATAGTATATAATGAAATTAACCCACCCGAATCCCAACAAACAAACAATAGTATATAATGAAATTAACCCACCCGAACCCCAACAAACAAACAATAGTATATAATGAAATTAACCCACCCGAATCCCAACAAACAAACAATAGCATATAATGAAATTAGCCCACCCAAACCCCAACAAACAAACAATAGTATATAATGAAATTAGCCCACCCAAGCCCCAACAAACAAACAATAGCATATAATGAAATTAACCCACCCAAACCCCAACAAACAAACATTGCAACATAAATATACATAATACCACAATATTGGAACTGAAAAAAAACACAAAATTGGTACTGACAAAAAAACACAAAATTGGTACTGACAAAAAAGCACAAAATAAGTACTGATAAAAAACACAAACTTAGAACTGATAAAAAACACAAAATTAGTACTGTTAAAAAGCACAAAATTAGTACTGATAAAAAGCACAAAATTAGTACTGATAAAAAACACAAAATTAGTACTGATAAAAAAACACAAAATTAGTAGATAAAAAACAAAAAATTAGTACTGATAAAAAAGCACAAAATTCGTACTGATGAAAAGCACAAAATTAGTACTGATGAAAAGCACAAAATTAGTACTGATAAAAAGCACAAAATTAGTACTGATAAAAAACACAAAATTTGTACTGACAAAAAACACAAAATTAGTACTGATAAAAAGCACAAAATTAGTACTGATAAAAAACACAAAATTAGTACTGACAAAAAGCACAAAATTAGTACTGACAAAAAACACAAAATTAGTACTGATAAAAAACACAAAATTGGTACTGATAAAAAACACAAATTAGTACTGATAAAAAACACAAAATTAGTACTGACAAAAACACAAAATTGGTACATGTACTGACAAAAAACACAAAATTGGTACAGACAAAAAACAGAATTGGTACTGACATACAACACAAATTTTGTACTGACAAATAACACAAAATTGGTACTGACAGAAAACACAAAATAGGTCCATTTTTTTATTGGAACCATTCCAAGCACCAGGTTTAGTACTTGAATGATACAAACAACAAAGTCACATGCAAAAAAAATTTCAATGGCAGTGATCTGCAGAATACTCAGAAAACCAACCAGTTATTTTGAAAGATTTCTATGCATTGTGCAATAAATGGTCTAAAACCAATTCCAGGCATTTGTATCAAATTTCAGATATAATAGTTTGATTTTTTTTATAGTTGACAAAAAGACCTGTGTTAATAGTGCCGATATTATTAACTATTAATGTCAAAATAAAAATCATGAAACAAACTTTCACAAACCCATTTTCTAAAACTTTGACCAAAGATTTCAATGAAGATCAACATCCTCCTATGAATTATTCCGTATCAAGGACAGTGTTCCATCAAAACAAAGCCATCACATGAATGTACAGCCCTCAAAGTACTTTTCAAGGACTTTCAAGAGTTTTCAAAACTTTTTCCTTACCAAATTAAAATATTTTCCAGAAGTTACTTTGTTTATCACTGCATAAATAGGTACCAAAAATAGGCACAGAAGATTGGGGGAAACAAAACGTTAATTAGCAAACCACTACAGGGAAGGGACACTACTCCATTGTATAGCTAATCACATCTTCTGTTTTTTAAATCCACCCAATTGTATCCTATTGGAATATGGACACTAAACACTTTTTTTTATTTATTCTTGTGAAATACAAAAATGAGAAAAACTGAATTAAAATTTTTAGAGATTATATTCAATTTTAACATTCTGTATTCAACATATAAACTTAAATATTTTGGGAGTTTTATAAAACAAATTCAGACGTTTTGAGGACAAAAACCAAAGTTTCCAAAATTCAAGTAGTTTTCAAGGTAGCCTTTCAAATTCAAGGATAACTTCTGATTCAATTATAATGCCCAAAAGTTTTATATTTGACTGCTACTTAATTCATTTCAATATTTTCAATTATCAATTAAAAAATCATTAAATACCATTTTTGTTTTTTTAAATAAAAAAATGACAAAGGCTTGTTGCAATGTCCCTTACTGTAGTTTAGGTCATTTCACTTGTAATGCAAGTCCCCCAGTGTAATAAAAGGGAGAACAGTAATAATATAGAACTGTAATAAAAATATAATAAATGAATAAATAAACAGAATACAGAAAAGAGAATAACTTGCTATAAGCTCCCCCCCCCCTCCAAAGAAAAATAACAGTAAAGTGCATGACAACTCAAACATAAATAATTCCAATACTTTAGGTTACTCAACTGATTCCTGACTACTTGAAAGTTTCTGCTAAAAGGATTTTGAAATTTAAAAAAAAAATTATCATATTTTAAAGTATTTATTGTCAACATATCATTTTACCTTGAAAAAACATTTTTTTCCCTCACCTGAATTTTTTTCTAGCATTCAATTATTTTAAAAAGACATTTTCACATTAGGAATGTGAATTAGATTTTAGATTTGTTTTTGTCCAGTTAAAATTAAATAATTTTAAATTAGTTTATGCTTTTAATGTATGCACTAAATTGTTTTGCTGTTGTTGTGAGTTTTAATAACATTTGTCTTATTCACATATTATTGGTAATATCTTGTAGAGGAAATAGGGGTTGAATGCCTTTCCTAGATATTGAACCTGCATCTCTTATATTACAAGTCTGATGCTTAACCAACTGAGCTGATGTGACTTCCCTGTTAAACATTGGTAGGAAAATAGAAATATAGTAAAGAAATACTGAACATTTATATATTTTTGTGGACATTCATTTTTATATAAATTACACCAGGGAAGTGGCCATATTGGTTTCATATATGAATCATACTTTATTGGTGGTTTTAAGCAACTACAAATTCCAACAAAACCCACAGAAAAAGTTTATAAGCAAAGTTAAAATGATTTTAAATTTTACCCTTCCAATATTAGCTACCATGATTTACAACATTAAATAATTAAAGTAAAAAAGATCTATTTTAGTTTTAAAATATTTTATTGTCACAATATGACACAAGTTCTAACAACTACATTGTATAATTAGCCATCTCCCTACACAATACAAGTATTACAACATATGTGACATACACTAATAATGAAAAATGATATGAGAGAGAGAGAGAGAGAGAGAGAGAGAGAGAGAGAGAGAGAGAGAGAGAGAGAGAGAGAGAGAGATTAGAATTAGCAAGACCATTTTCTACTTGTATAGATTGGACTTAAGTGTTTTTTTCGTAAAGTCGAAAGGTACACATTTTTTTGTACAAATGGATAGACCAGTCAACACATTTTTTACAAATGGTAATACATGGGTACACGTCTTTTGTACAAATGATCATTCATGTGTACACTATTTTTTTTACTAATGATCATTCATGTCTACACTATTTTTTTTTACTAATGATCATACATGTCTACACTACTTTTTACTAATGATCATACATGTCTACACTATTTTTTTTACTAATGATCATACATGTCTACACTATTGTTTTTACTAATGATCATACATGTCTACACTATTTTTTTTACTAATGATCATACATGTCTACACTATTTTTTTTACTAATGATCATACATGTCTACACTATTTTTTTTACTAATGATCATACATGTCTACACTATTTTTTTTACTAATGATCATACATGTCTACACTATTTTTTTTACTAATAATCATACATGTCTACACTATTTTTTTTACTAATGATCATACATGTCTACACTATTTTTTTTACTAATGATCATACATGTCTACACTATTTTTTTTACTAATGATCATACATGTCTACACTATTTTTTTTACTAATGATCATACATGTCTACACTATTTTTTTTACTAATGATCATACATGTCTACACTATTTTTTTTACTAATGATCATACATGTCTACACTATTTTTTTTACTAATAATCATACATGTCTACACTATTTTTTTTACTAATGATCATACATGTCTACACTATTTTTTTAAAACTAATAATCATACATGTCTACACTATTTTTTCTACTAATGATCATACATGTCTATGAGTAATCCCTATTTGAGAAGTTATTGTTTCTACATTGGGATACATGATATAAAATTTTACATGTTTCATTTGCAACACCCTTTCCCAAAGGCAGTACATATATCTAAGCTGATTGTTGCATATGGTTTTGAGAGTAATTTTCTCTCTATGTAAATATTTAATAAATAAAATTTAGACCTAGACTGAATATAATGTTCAGAGAATACTGTATTTTCTTCTGTGTGATATCTTAATAGGTGAAATGTTTTGGCACTGGCTGACAAACTTCTAATTCAGCTATGCCAAAATGAGTGCACCTAGGGTAGAGACAACATGCATATAACTCAAGAAATTACACTGAAATACCATATATACTCACATACAAGTTAAAACCAACTAAAAATAACATGCATATAACTCAAGAAATTACACTGAAATACCATATATACTCACTTACAAGTTAAAACCAACTAAAAACAACATAGACCCCGATCTACTATTGCAAAATATGCTAGCAAATCAGGGTGTACATTAATTGTTCTATTAATTACACCAATCAAAACTGCATAGAACCCAGATCTAACAGCACTATATGATGGCAGAGTTCTGGGTCTAGGTAGTTTGCAAATGGATTTAAATTGTAAGCTAGTATATACCATATCAGGTTTGCTGACTGATATGAAACATTTGATATTGTTACAATGTCACGACATGTCTTAATTGATAATGTAGACTATTTGAAAATGATATTTAAAGGAAAATAATGTTCTGTTAACTCCTGTGTCATAGGTACAAAATTTGTTTAGAATAGTAGCTATAGAGACTCATCTGCTTTATGTAATCACAAATACCAACTCTAGATCTGCTGTATTTACTCACAAATACCAAACTGTAGATCTGATGTATATTTGTGTATTTTAGAAAACAAATCCTCTAGAAAGCACTTGATTATTTTACATCGCACTTAAATTACGTGTACACAAAACAACCCAATATAAAACATGTAGTTCCAAGTTGTTAGTGTCAAACTGATGCTGCAAGCACAGTCCAGTTGATCAATATCATGAATGCTACAGGGATAAGACCCAAATGTTATATACATGTGTAAATGAAAGCAAATAGTAAATGAACATACCATAATCAGTTTTCAGTCCACAGGAGGCATTTTTAGGCATGATTAAATTCTTTTGATGATTTTGGTTTTGTGTGTGTGTGTGTGTGATTTGGAGTTTTAACAAAGCTTTAACAAAAATTCAGTTATATTGCTATGATGTCTGCAGTAGGCAGTTTATAGTGATGTCTTGCACTGGGGCATCATGCCGCAGACTATCTATCTATCTATCCATTAGTCTTGCTGACCGTTGGGGCACCACTGATGACCTGACAACCAGCTTCCTCCATTCCAATCTGTTCTCTGATACTCTCACTGTGTCACTCAGCTTCAGTCCTGTCCACTCTGAGATGTTATCTTCCCATCTTTTCCTCTGTCTTCCTCTCCTTCGCCCTCCCTGCACAGTATACCTTGCATGATTGTCTTAGCAAGCCCTGTTGATCGTGTGACCATTTCATTTTGCACTTTTTCACAATGGTCAATAGCTCTTCAAAGGGCCCAATGGCTTGCTTGATTCTGTTTCCCACTTCCTCATTCATGACATGATCTCTATATGTAATGCCAAGAAAGCATCTCATTACAACAGCTTGTATCCTCCTTTCGAGATCTGCTGTGAGGGTCCATGATTCACAGGCATATAGGAATACAGATGCAACCAAGGAGCGCATCAGTCTGATTTTTGAGCTGACTGAGGTGTTTCTGTCTTTCCAAACTGTCTTCAGCCTTGCCATTGCTGTTATTGTCAGCGCAATCCTGGACAATATTTCTGGTTTTGATCCCTCGCCTGCCATGATGGCTCCTAAGTACTTGAATCTATAAACTGTTTCAAGTTTTTGGCCACTAATCATGATGTCAGTGCTGATGACACTGGTGTTGTTGGTCATCAATTTGGTCTTCTCTGCACTGATTTCCATACCAAAAGCAGTAGCTGTCCTGTCCAGTTTTTCCATCAACTGAGCTAGCTCCTCCTCATTTCCTGCAAGGCCATTGATGTCATCAGCAAAGCGCAGATTCATTATTATTCTGCCTCCAATACTGACAGTTCCTTCATGGTCTTCCAGTGCATCTGTCATGATTCTTTCACGGAAGATGTTGAAGAGAGTAGGTGAAAGCAAGCAGCCATGTCTGACTCCCACAGTTGTCCTAAACCAATCTCCTATTTGACCATTGAAGCATACTGCGCTGGTGGCCTTGCTGTAAAGGCTTTCTATGACTTTGATCAGGTTAGCATTGATGTTGTACAGCTTCATGGTGGACCAAAGGGCTGCATGCCATACCCTGTCAAACGCCTTCTTAAAATCTATAAAGACATGATAAAGGTCTTGTTGGTGCTGGAGGTATTTCTCACATAGTATTCTCAGGTTGAAAATCTGTTCAGTTCTCAGGTTGAAAATCTGTTCAGTTCTCAGGTTGAAAATCTGTTCAGTTCTCAGGTTGAAAATCTGTTCAGTTGTGCTTCGCCCTGGTCTGAAGCCTGCCTGTTCTTCAGCTATGATTTTCTCTGCCCGCGGCTTCAGTCTGTTTAATATGATTTTTAGTATGACTTTGCTTGGGTGGCATATAAGACTGATCGTACGATAGTTCTGACATTGCTGCAAATTGCCTTTTTTCGGGAGAGTTACTATGAGTGACTGAGTCCATGGTGTTGGCCATTCCCCTGTCTGCCAGATCTTGTTGCAGATTGTTAGTAATGCGCTTATTATGGCTTCACCCCCTTCTTGGACTAGTTCTGCAGGGATGTTGTCTACTCCTGCAGTCTTCCCTTTTTTCAATGCTTTCACTGCAGCGTCTACTTCTTCTCGGAGGATGGGGTAGTTGTTAGTGTTGGTCACTGATGGGGTGTTGAGTATGTCTAGGTCCCCTGTAGGTCTGTGGTTGTACAGGTCTGAGCAGTATTCTGTCCATCTCTTAAGAATGTTTTGTTCTTCTGTAAGACATTTCCCTCCCTTAACTTGAATGATGGAGGAGCGTCCTTGTTTTACACTGGTTAGGTCTTTCACCAGTTGGTACATGTATGCTTTTTTGCTATTATTTTTCTTTAGATTGATTTCTATATCTTTACACTGGTCTTCAATCCATGTCTCCCTTGTCTTTCTCATGCTTTTCTTGATAACCTGGTTGATTTACCTGTATTGTTTTGCTCCTTCTACTTCTGACTTCTTCTTCTTTAGCTCTCGACGCTTGTCACAAAGATCAAGTCAGTCATTTGTTCCCCAAGGTTTCTTTGGTCGTCGATGTTTGCCATGGATCTCACTGCTGCAGACTAGTCCTACATATAAAGACCTGATGCTGATATTTATGTTTTTGGCGTCAGGGTCTTACTGCCTAACGAACAGCGCTGTGTAGTGTGTTTTGAACTCTACTGACAGGAGAATAAGAGGTGAAATTTTCATGATTATCACATACTTGTCAATAAATATCAACATTCATCCACATATTTAAGAGTTATTGATATACTTACTCGTGATCGACTCAAAATCTGACATTAGCAAATGAACGCATTTTTATGTTCCTTTGACACACATTTCAATTTGTTGCAATGCGATGGTGGCTGAGGAATGCCTAAGTAGGTTTCAACAAGGCCGTTTTATTTTAACGAAATTAAAGCATCAAAGTATCAAATATTTGAACAGCAATCAACATTTTGTTTTGTTCAAGAAACATTTTCCGATTGGAACCTACTTGAACATAATTCAGTATACCTCGACTACTGTCGCATTTAAATAAATTCAAATGTATGTCAACTGAACAAGAAAATGTATCCGTTTGCAAATGTCTGATATTGATACCACCAGGATAAAAATAGCACAGTAAGTATATTAATTAAACATAGTAAGTATATTAATTAAACATAGTAAGTATATTAATTAAGCATAGTAAGTATATTAATTAAGCATAGTAAGTATATTAATTAAACATAGTAAGTATATTAATTAAACACAGTAAGTATATTAATTAAACATAGTAAGTATATTAATTAAACATAGTAAGTAAATTAATTAAACACAGTAAGTATATTAATTAAACATAGTAAGTATATTAATTAAACATAGTAAGTATATTAATTAAACATAGTAAGTAAACATAGTAAGTATATTAATTAAACATAGTAAGTATATTAATTAAACATAGTAAGTATATTAATTAAACATGGTAAGTATATTAATTAAACATAGTAAGTATATTAATTAAACATAGTAAGTATATTAATTAAACATAAATTAGTGGAAGAGTGTTGATAAAAGGTTGCCATGTATGTGTGATATTCCTGGAACTTTGACTACTCATTCCGATGTTGACGACATTGGAACAGACTATACACGGCTGTTATTTGGATCATAAGACATAGCACTAAAACATGTCTTACAGGTAGGACTAGTCGCAGACATGTAGCATGATGTCCCACCCATTCACATTATACTAACACCAGACCAACCAGTCCTAACACTAACCTTTTAATGCTGAGTACCAAGCTAGGCAGCAGTTAATACCAATTTTTGTAAGTCTCTGGTATGACTCAGCTGGGGTTCGAACCTGAGACTTTCCATATCCGAGGTGGACATTCTAACCACTAACTCACCAGAGCAACTGGTTTTGTTTTTGTAAGACTGTGTTTGTGGTATTCACAAAATACCTGATTGAACATTTAAAAATATAGTTAGTTCCAAAACTAGTCATAGAAAATACAATTTATGAAATTCTTCTCTACATATGTTATCCTTCCAATAGAAAACTGAATAAATCCATAATTCATATATGACGTCATGTGACATAACAGGTCTGTGATGCTCACATGTTGATGTGCATTATGTAAGTGAACTAATATGGTCTTAAAAAATTTATTAAATGTTACTAATGCTTATCGATCACTGCCATCTCACCTCTGTCTGCATGGGTTCGAGTCTATGATTCGGCTAATGTAGTTATGTGAGCAAGCTTGCCAGTAGCTTCTCGTGGGTCGGTGGTTCTTTCCAGATGTTTTTCCTGGGTTCTTCCTCCACCATTAATACTGGCCACCATGTATAGCCTATCTTGTGCTGAAAAATGGTGTTAAACCCTAAAAAAAAAATAAAAAAACAAAACAACAAAAACTAATGCTTATCATTGCATAAATAGGTACCAAAACTAAGTACCAAAATTAGGAAAAACATTTCTAATTAGCAAACCACCAAAAGTAGTAGTCCTTGAAAACATTAAAAACATAACAGAGGTTGATATTTTTCTTTTAAAACTATAAACAGTTACCAACACAGTTAATGTGGTTTAGTTTACAAGAAGGAAATTCTTGTGCTCTAAAGGGCCAATTTACCAGAGTGAAACAGAGAGCGTAAAATTAATTTGCAGACTAATCAATTTGGCATCGATCAGGTATGAGTTTACTTGAAATTATTCAACTGGATTTTAGCAACTGATATCAAGTGATTAGTTCTTCTCAAAAGGATGACATATATCTAAGTTTCAAAACCTAATTTTTGTATAATCCCAAATTAAAAGAGCAAATCAATTAGCTGTTTACATTAAATGAAGCAAATCAATTAGGTGTTTAATTAAATGATGCAAATCGATTAGTTTTTTTTACATTAAATGAAGCAGTTATTTACATTATATGAAGTAAATCAATCAGGTGTTTAATTAAATGATGCAAATCGATTAGTTTTTTTACATTAAATGAAGCAGTTATTTACATTATATGAAGTAAATCAATCAGGTGTTTAATTAAATGGAACAAATCAATTATTTTTTTTTACATTAAATGAAGCAGTTGTTTACATTAAATGAAGTGAATCAATCAGCAGGTTTTTTTTACATTCAATCAAGCAAATCAATCAGTTATTAACATTAAATGAAGCAAATTAATTAGATGTTTTCATTAAAAGAAGCAAATCAATCAGTTTTTTACATTACATTAAAGGAAGCAAATTAATCAGTTGTTTACATTAAATGAAGTAAATCAATTAGCTGTTCACATTAAATGAAGCAAATTAATTAGTTGTTTTCATTAAATGAAGCAAATTAATTAGTTGTTTTCATTAAATGAAGTAAATCAATTAGCTGTTCACATTAAATGAAGCAAATTAATTAGTTGTTTTCACTAAATGAAGCAAATCAATCAGTAGTTTACATTAAATGAAGTAAATCAATTAGCTGTTCACATTAAATGAAGCAAATTAATTAGTTGTTTTCATTAAATGAAGCAAATTAATTAGTTGTTTTCATTAAAAGAAGTAAATCAATTAGCTGTTCACATTAAATGAAGCAAATTAATTAGTTGTTTTCATTAAATGAAGCAAATTAATTAGATGTTTTCATTAAAAGAAGCAAATCAATCAGTTTTCTACATTACATTAAAGGAAGCAAATTAATCAGTTGTTTACATTAAATGAAGTAAATCAATTAGCTGTTCACATTAAATGAAGCAAATTAATTAGTTGTTTTCATTAAATGAAGCAAATCAATCAGTTGTTTACATTAAATGAAGTAAATCAATTAGCTGTTCACATTAAATGAAGCAAATTAATTAGTTGTTTTCATTAAATGAAGCAAATTAATTAGTTGTTTTCATTAAATGAAGTAAATCAATTAGCTGTTCACATTAAATGAAGCAAATTAATTAGTTGTTTTCATTAAATGAAGCAAATCAATCAGTAGTTTACATTAAATGAAGTAAATCAATTAGCTGTTCACATTAAATGAAGCAAATTAATTAGTTGTTTTCATTAAATGAAGCAAATTAATTAGTTGTTTTCATTAAATGAAGTAAATCAATTAGCTGTTCACATTAAATGAAGCAAATTAATTAGTTGTTTTCATTAAATGAAGCAAATCAATCAGTAGTTTACATTAAATGAAGTAAATCAATTAGCTGTTCACATTAAATGAAGCAAATTAATTAGTTGTTTTCATTAAATGAAGCAAATTAATTAGTTGTTTTCATTAAATGAAGCAAATTAATTAGTTGTTTTCATTAAATGAAGTAAATCAATTAGCTGTTCACATTAAATGAAGCAAATTAATTAGTTGTTTTCATTAAATGAAGCAAATCAATCAGTAGTTTACATTAAATGAAGTAAATCAATTAGCTGTTCACATTAAATGAAGCAAATTAATTAGTTGTTTTCATTAAATGAAGCAAATTAATTAGTTGTTTTCATTAAATGAAGTAAATCAATTAGCTGTTCACATTAAATGAAGCAAATTAATTAGTTGTTTTTATTAAATGAAGCAAATTAATCAGTTGTTTACATTAAATGAAGTAAATTAATCAGTTGTTTACATTAAATGAAGTAAATCATTTAGTTATTTTCATTACATTTAGTAAATCAATCAGTTGTGTACATTAACTGAAGGGGGGCCCAGAGTGGCGAAGTGGTCTAAAGCGCTCTCTGTTATGGATCACTGCCATCTCACCTCTGTCTGTGTGGGTTCAAGTCTCAGATTCGAGTCTCAGATTCGGCTAATGTAGTTATGTGAGAAAACTTGCCAATAGCTTCTCGTGGGTCAGTGGTTCATTCCGGGGTGTTTACCAGGTTCTTCCTACACCAATAATACTGGTCGCCGTGTATAACCAATCGTGGTCTGAAAAATGTCATTAAACCCTACAACAACAACCATTAAATGAGGCAAATCAGTCAGTTGTTTCCAATAAATGAAGTAAATCAATCAGTTATTTACATTAAATGAAGGAGATGTTTACATTAAATGAAGTAAATCAATTAATTGTTTTCATTAAATGAAGCAAATTAATTAGTTGTTTTCATTAAATGAAGGAGTTGTTTACATTCAATGAAGTAATCAATTTTAATTGTCTATATTAAATATTATAGCTTGCTAAAATCATTTTCATTGCGAATCTCCATGGAAAAACTGATAATAAAATGTCTCAACTGTCTCAGTCTTTGAATTCCAATAATTACAAAATAATTACTTTTACGCTTAAATTGAGATTAATGGACAACACAGTTTTAGCATGTAATATCAACTATCCTCAGAGCAGTGTACCTTTCTTCAGCAGCCAGCCAAATTAGTATACCTTTATTAACCAAAGTACAGTGTACCTCTTTTAAAGTACAGTGTACTTCTCCTAAATAGTCAAAGTACATCATACCTCTCTTACCCTGGCAGCCAAATTAGTGTACATTTCTTTAACAAAGTAGAGATTACCTATCTTAAAGTACAGTGTACCTTTCAAACACATCCAGCCAAAATAGAGTGTAACCTTAACTAAACAGCTCAATTTCTGTGTACCTAGCTTAAACAACTTGCAAAATACAATGTGTTATTATTAAACAGCCAAAGTACAATGTATCTCACTTAAACATCATACCTATCTTAAAGTACAGTGTACCTCTCTTAAAGTACAGTGTACCTCTTTTAAAGTACAGTGTACCTCTCATAGATTGCCATAGATGAGAACATTGTATTTGTAATTGAGGTGGATGCCAAAAGAGGTAATAAAATGTGGATGAAATGAAAAGAGGGGAAAATATTGATTCAGGTTACATATATTAAGTACATCACTCCTTCATTATAACAGTATTTTTATTAAGTAGTTACGGTTATAAATTTCTTCATGTACTAGTAAAAAAAAGTATGTATAACAAAATTCATTATAAGGTGACATCACTATAAGGTTGCATATTACATGGCTTCCTTAGGCAGCATTATAACGAATTATATACTTTATAAAAAGGTGACCTCACTATATGGTGATGTACTATATAGAGCCTCCCATGGATTGCATTATAATGAGTTCTGTAATGCACTTCATTAGAGGTGACCTCACTATAAGGTGACATACTAGACTGGTTGTCATGGATAGCATTATGAGAACTGTATAATGCAACTTCATTAGAGGTGACCTCACTATAAGGTGACAGACTGGTTCTCATGGACAGTATTTTGAGAATTGTATAATGCACTTCATTATAAGATGACCTCACTATACAGTGGCACACAATACTGGCTCTCATGGACAGCAATAAAATAAGTATTATATACTGCACTTCCTTAAAAGGTGACCTCATTGCACACTCCCATGAACAGCATTAATTATGAGGGAGCACTATCATGTACTTCATTGTAATGTTGTCTTGCTATAAGGCACTATACTATCTGATTCCTATATTCAGCATTATAAAGAATGGGTTAACTGTATAATATACTTCATTATAAGGTGACCTCACTATAAGGTGGCATATTCTACTGAATCCCATTGACCATATTTATAATAATTAAGTAATGTTTATATATATATATATATATAATATATATATATATATATATATATATATATATATATATATATATATATATATATATATATATATATATATATATATATATATATATATATATATATATAAAATATAAGAGAGGTGGTCATAATAGGAGGTTGGACTGTACTAGATATTTGTATCCCTCTGATAAAGAAATAAAGTACAACAACATGATTTGACAAATCATAATGTTGTAGATTAAGCCCAGTACATCAAAAATGCAAAATGCCAGGAATAGGTCCCATTATTGTGTGTGTGTGTGTGTGTGTGTGTGTGTGTGTGATTTGGACTTTTAACGTAGCTTTAACATTTGTTCAGCCAATATCACTATAATTTTGCTGTGTGGCAGTTTACAGTGATGTCTGGGGCATCATGCCACAGACTTGTAGCATCATGTCCCACCCAGTCACATTACCCTGACACCAGACTGACCAGTCCTAACACTAACCTTTTTATGCTGATCGCCAAGCAAGGCAGCTGCTAGTACCATTTTTATAAGCCTTTGGTATGACAACTAGAGCTAGAACTTGCAACCTCCCACATATGAGGTGGTCATTCTAACCACTTAGGCTATGGGAGTGGTCAAGAGTACCAATACTCTTCAGATCCATACCAGACTTCAAAGTCCATCTTCATGTAATTCTTTACAAAAACATCAGCTCCCTAATTTTTACTTGCAACAGGTAAGACATCAATGTTAATCAGACATAAATAATCTGTAACTATTCTATCCTTTGAAAGAAACGTATACCCCTAAATTACAAGAAAAGTGAGATACAACCATTTATTTGTTATTTACTGCAGAAAAATATACCCCTAAACTACAAGTGCAGGCAGTGAAAAGCATTGAACTCATTCATTTACTTCAGAAATGTTAACCCCTAAACTACAAGAAAAGTGAGATAGCAAATTACTAATTTAATACTGAATGCCTTTGAGCAAGGTTAACACTAAAAGCCTATTTGTAGAGTTAATATTGAATGCCATTGAGCAAGGCTTACACTAAAAGGCTTTTTGTATAGTTAATATTGAATGCCATTGAGCAAGGCTTACACTAAAAGGCTTTTTGTATAGTTAATATTGAATTCCTTTGAGCAATGTTAACACCAAAAGCCTTCTTGCAGAGTTATTATTGAATGCCATTGAGAAAGATTAACATGGAAAGCCTTTATGTACAGTTAATATTGAACGCCATTGAGCAAGGTTAACACTAAAAGCCTTTTTGTACAGTTAATATTGAATGCCATTGAGAAAGATTAACATGGAAAGCCTTTATGTACAGTTAATATTGAACGCCATTGAGCAAGGTTAACACTAAAAGCCTTTTTGTACAGTTAATATTGAATGCCATTGAGAAAGATTAACATGGAAAGCCTTTATGTACAGTTAATATTGAACGCCATTGAGCAAGGTTAACACTAAAAGCCTTTTTGTACAGTTAATATTGAATGCCATTGAGAAAGATTAACACTGAACTCCTTTTTGTACAGTTAATATTGAATGCCTTTGAGCAAGAGTTAAATTATATTAAATGCCTTTGGGCAAAGATAACAATGAAAACCCTTTAGAAAGATTAATTTTCAAAGCTAATTAATTAAGGTTAAGGTTAAGAAAGATTAATTTTCAAAGCTAATTAATTAAGATTAAGGTTAAGAAAGATTAATTTTCAAAGCTAATTAATTAAGATTAAGGTTAAGAAAGATTAATTTTCAAAGCTAATTAATTAAGATTAAGGTTAAGAAAGATTAATTTTCAAAGCTAATTAATTAAGATTAAGGTTAAGAAAGATTAATTTTCAAAGGACAGTTGGTCTAAATATGATGTAATAACACAAATTATTTCATGAAAACTTATAGACAGTAGACTTTATCAGACGTTTTAATCTGCATTTCAAAAGGTCAGATTAATAAGATTAGACTGAATCCTATTTCAGCATAAATGTAGCAATGTAAATAATTTTATAACTAGATACATATGATGCAATAGACTGTGTAAAAAAACCATAATGTTTTAGAAAGAAGAAAAGTTAAAATCGGAAAAATAGCAGGAAAATTGAAACTTTTATGGCATTCTGCCAAGTTTATTAACTCATGTTCACTTGCAATTTTCAATACTTGGAAAGCCTTTGTACAAATTTCAAAATACTTATTAGCAGCACTTGATACATGAAGACTTACAGACATGGTGGCATCTAGTTATTTGTAACATGTCATCCAGACATAACATGAAGTAGAGTATGATAAATACTGATATAAGAAAACTTTATATAAAGCTGAGTATGAGAAATACTCACACATGACAGATTATTAGAAATACTAATATAGATTATGAAATTTACTGATATGAAGTAGAGTATGAGAAATACTGATAAAGCAGAGTATGTGTGTGTATATATATATATATATATATATATATATATATATATATATATTTGTTGTTGTAGGGTTTAACGGCAATTTTCAGCACACGACAATATGCTATACATGGCAGCCAGTATTATTGGTGGAGGAAGAACCTGGGAAAACCCCTGGAAAGAACCACCGACCCACTACTGGCAAGCTTTCTCACATAACAACATTAGTCAAATCTTAGACTCGAACCCACACAGAGTTGAGATGGCAGTGATCTGTAACGGAAAGCGCTTTAGATCACTCAGCCACTCGGGGCCTCTTAATGGTGGAAGAAGAACCCGTGAAAACCCCCAGAAAGAACCACCGACCCATGAGAAGCTACTGGCAAGCTTTCTCATGTACCAACATTCACCAAATTTGAGACTCGAACCCATGCAGACAGAGTTGAGACGGCAGTGATCCGTAATGGAGAGTGCTTTAGACCATTCTGACACTTGGGTGAGGGGGGGCATATATATATATATATATATATATATATATATATATATATATATATATATATATATATATATATATATATATATATATATACACACACACACATGTATATTCATATACATGTATATTCTGAAATATGTGAAGTAGTTTCACCATTAAACAAGACATTAAAAAATTGCTATTTGAGTGAGATTTTATGTACCTATAAATGCATTTGGGATATTTATCCTGGTATATTATATTTCACCAATATTAATTTAATTTGGAAAATATTTACCATATTGTCATAAGCAAAAGCAATTCATGAGATAAATATACCTAAATCTTGAAAAATCCAAATTAATTTCACATACCTTCATTTACAAATTGAAAGAAATAGCACTGAAAATTCACAATAACACTAGGTTTCCTTCTTAACATTCCATAGTGTTATATCAGAATAGCAAACACTGTTATTTAAAACAATATCATATATTCCAACTTACACTGAAGAGTAAGAAACATTAACTACAGGCACTCCTACTTTACAAAGAACAGCCTGTTATTTTAACACCTACAATTCCGCTGGTCTGTTTTAAGTAGCTCTAAAAACTTCCACAAGGTAATATCTGGAAACCACTGCTGATGCTGCTACTTTTTCAACTAGGGAAATTACAGTAGCATTCCCACAAAAGTGTTAATTTCATAACATAATGCAGATACAGAAAGAGTTCAAAGAAAAGTTTGAAAATATTCTTGGAATTTATGACAAGATTAGTTCTAATTTAAAGTAATTTCCTTTTAGAGATCACACCTGCCCAGGTAAGTCATCATTTTGATTGTCACCACAGTATGGTAATGCGCAGTTTATTCAAATAACAAGAGGACAATGTGGGTCTAAGATCACTCAGCTGTTTGTCAATTACTTACAATCCAAATGTATGGCCAGTTCCATGGCGATAATTAAATTTATATCATGCTTTTAACAGTTACTCTTTCTCTAATTTTTAATAAATTAATGACAGTCATACTGTAATTAGTATGATTTGTAAGAACCAGAAAGACTTCAACCCAGGATGCCTGCTGTGAAATTTAATAAACTACTGTTGACCTGTTTTGGGAAAGTTGTTTGCTAAAGGTTTATATACTTTTAGCAACATTGGCCAACTTTATCTGAAAGGACATTATATTATGATTTTTATAAGTAAACATGGGTAAAATTCTTTCTGGATAGTTTTTGAGAAACTTGTTTCAAGTCTTTTCTCTTTTTAGTAATAGTGGCCATATTTAAAAATAGACTGGTATCATTTATATAAAATAGACTGGTATCAATTGTATAAAATAGACTGGTATCATTTGTATAAAACTGAAAGGCCTTCATGTTAAAATGCTTTCAGTCAAATTTGCTCCAAGTTTTCTCAGTAGTTTCTTAAAAAGGAGAAATCAGTAATGGCTGCCAAATTTTGTTAAAGATCAACATCAGCCTGAAATACCTACATGCATGCATGTTTTAAGTTTAAATATGATCAAATTCTGTTCATGAGTTTCTGATAAAACATTATTATTGGTATTACATCTATTTGTATATTTCCAAAAGGTCTTAAGGAGAGGAGGCTCATGCAACATTTGGTAGAGTTCTGTTTTGCACCAATTCAGAAGTGGTTTCAAGATTATTTTCAATTTGGAAATCATGCTGCCATTTTTTTATGGCTGATTCATAAAACAAGAGATTTGATATCAAAATGCTTTCTGTTTAGTTTTGGTCAAATTCTGTTTGCCGGTTTTTGAAAGTCATTTCATGATTTTATACTTTAGTAATGGCTTCCCTTTCAGATCGCAGATGGGCACAACATGTACAAGCTTAAAAAGGTTTTATGTCAGAATGGTTTCTGTCAATTTTAGTCTAATTCTGTTATCTCAAAAATGGTCTAATTCTGTAATCTTAAATTTGGTCAAATTCTGTTATCTCAGAAATGGTTTAATTCTGTAATCTTAAATTTGGTCAAATTCTTACATTTCAAATCTGGTCTAGGTCCATTATTTAAAATTTTGTCTAGTTCTGTTCTGCAGTTTTTCTGAAGACATTTTATTAGCTTTTATTTCTAATAACAGTCTGGCATTATTTCTTCAAACTTGGCCCTTATGTTAGAACGCTACTTCATTTGGTCCAATTCTTTTCAGAACTTTTTAAGACTAAGTTTCTTAAAAAATTTCTCATTTCAGATCCTTAGTAAAAAAAAAAAGACTGAAAGGCCATAATGACAGATTGTTTCTGTCCAATTTGTTTTATTCTGTTTTTTAAGAATCCATTTGAAAGTTTTGTTATCTTTAGTAATTGCAGCTATATTATGTGGCAAATTGGCATCAACTGTAGAACTCTCTCATGCCAAAATTTTGGCCATATTCGGTTGAAACCAGTGCTTACTTAGAAAAAGTTAAAAACAGTTAATATTCACAGACAACTCATTATCAACACTAGGGTCTTATGGCCTAGTTAGCCCCAAAATATATCATTTTAACATTCACAATTCTTTTCTGAAGGTTTCCAGTTTTCTCTTGCTGTATACCCTATTATACCATTATATAATCATATAATTCTAATCCAGCTGTATACCCCCCTCCCCCGTATTATAACATATATACTCATATACTTATTATCCTACTGTATACCCTATTATACCAAATACATGTATACTCATAATTTTGATCCTACTGTATACTCTGTTATGCCATATATACTCATAATTCTTATCCTGATGTATATGCTAATATTCCATATATACAATACCATATATATATATATATATATATATAATTCTTATTCTGCTATATACCCTATTATACCAAATATACTCATCAAGTTCTGATCCAGATGCACACAACACAGACTCAAACCTGCCATCACATAATGCACTGGCAGATCTGGGTATATGTCTGTGTAGTTTGTTATAACCAATCAGATGAATAATCAATACAGACCCCAATGTGCTGGCACATTATGGAATGACAGATCTGAATCTGTGTTGTTTTCCAATGCTGTGCGGTATGTCAGCTCACTTGATCAGCCATCTCCATCCAACAGCCAAAATGTTTCTCTGCACATGTTAACTGGTTGTCCAGATATTGTGCTGTGTATCTTTAACAATTCCCAGTAGTGTTCAACCTGTTTCTGCAAATCAAACTTTAATCTCCGGTCAGATGCAAATAATTCCATCCAAGTTGACCAGAACAAGACATCTATGGACTCTATGCTGAGTCCCCAATTAACATACCGGTATTAGTGTAAAATGTGTGACCTTGCCCCAATGTCAAAAAGGGGAATGAATGCATGTCACAGAATGCTTCATAATGATTCATCTGATTTATGAACAAAATCCATCAAATTTTTACTAATTGTGACACTAAGGTCAATGAGGCAAGCAAGCATTCATAGAATGTATTGGCATTACTTTAAGGTTCCAGAGTTTGGGGATTTACTCTGGCAACTTTGTTGCTAGCACCCATCTATATTCAGTAAATCAAAAAATTTCATGGCCAAAGAAACCAAGTCTATGTTGTTGTCCTGGAAGTAAAATGGCAAGTGAGCATGTTGTCGGATGAACTATTTTAGCTTCGTAATGATTTATGCCAAACATGAGGAGAATCTATCTTAGAAACAAATGACAATCTCAAACTAAGACCGTAACGATTATTTTTATGCTGCTGACATTCTTCATACTGATACGGTCATGGGATGAAGTCGGGTTGGGACTGAATTAGTGAAGACACCGAAAGCACATGCATTAATAAGATGTTTATTTATAAACACAATTTAAATATAAACAAATCGGACACCATTATAAACAAAAGATAAGGAAAATTATAAAGTTCCTAAAATGGAACTATCAACAACAAGTAACTCAATAAAAAAAAAACCTCAAAGGATGATTTCAACAAAAGGGATTTAAAACTAATGTGAATAACATCTTAACACCCGATCAACAAATACAAGTATATATATGAATTTATGAATAAATAGCTTGTATAACGAGACATGTAAATGCCTGTAATTTTGGTAATATCATTCACATAACGAGTTACCAAGGTAAAGGCATGTATGTTATGATTGTAACGTTCATGTAACAATTTAGCAATGTAAAGCTGAAATTATGAGTTTATGAGTTTATCCTTCAAATAACGATGTTGAAACATAAATGCAAAATTTGTGCTCAGATGGCAATAGCAATAATATGAAACACGTATTTTATAATTATCGTGGTGTTCATATGACGTCCAAGATGTATCTTCGGTTTCACCCGCTCATGTCAATGGTCAAGGAGTCACCACGCATGGTCCACTCCTCCCTATCTGTTTGAAGGATCCCTGGAGAGCCCTTACATTCAACACAGACCCGATGGTCGCGAAGCCTTGGTCCCTCGCATTGAGAACACCAGTACACTCTTCTGAACCAACGTCACCAGACACAGCGTATACATCACACGAAACCACACAGAGATCTGTAACTTCACATCACCCAATTATATATATATATATATATATATATATATATATATATATATATATATATATATATATATATATATATATATATATATATATATATATATAATGCAGCTTACACAAAGGCAGCATCCACAACACCGCACCACACACGGGCAGCTCTTTATCTGAAGGTTTACTTCCGTAAAGTGGATAGTTTTCTGACAAGAATGGCTGTAATGTGATGTTTACAAAGAATTTGCTCTATAATATACCCTAGTAGTGACCGATATGCGCAGCTAAGTACTTAGATTTTTAAACCGCAGGCAATTTGTACATGCAGCATAAGCTGAGTTGCGCTCAGTTTTTGAAATAACTAGAGCCAATAATTAATAAACCACCCTCGGTTACGCTGTATGCGGCAACAAAACCAGAGTACATTTGTGACCACATATACATATTGACACCAGTCATACACAATTCTGTGACATTCAGAAATGAGATTGCTCTCTTGCTTCCTTTTAAACATGGCACTGAGAATAAAATCTGGTAGCAGCAGTGTCAGAGTACCAAATTCTTAGACATGACCCTTACTAAAACATCTCTTTATCAGCCTATTTTTAAGCAGGTGATACTAACAGAGATACTCATTTGCTGGCACAGAAGGAAACATCATGTGTCTAAGCTATTGACATAATTAAAGGCCCAACTTTAAAGCACAACTCCTAAATGTCTAAAACCTATTGTCATACCTAAGACAATATCCATGCAGCGCTAGCAATAAAAGACCAAATCCACTGATAATATATGACAAATCTGATATTAATTTATGAATTTAAGCCAAACTAATGACCTTTTCAGACACACTCAGAAACAATTGACACATAGAAGCTAAACAATTCACCATGTGACCACCACTCCATTGGTCTAGTGGTTTGAGTGTCAAAGACTTATAAAAATGGTACTAACAACTGCCTTGCTTGGCGCTCAACATTAAGAGGTTAGTGTCATGACTGGTCAGATTGGTGTCAGGATTATGTGACTGGGTGGGGATATATGATACTAGACATCACTATAAACTGCAAAACTGCATTGTTGTGACATCAATGAAAAATTGTTAAAACTACATTAAAAATACAAATCACACACACACACACATACAATCCTAACACAACCTCTCGTTATGATAAAATCTTAAATGAAATAAGATAATTAGAAACTGATTTAAGTCCTGTTATTCAGGTCTTTTTTAATTGTATAGTTCTATCATTCTTCTATATTAGGAACTCACCAATGTCAATTTTCCCAATTGTATCCTGATATTTTTATTTATTTATATTATCATACAATAAAAATATTTACATAAATATGGAATACGTTTCATTTGAAGAAAGAATGCAAGCTATATTTTCTATCAGGCTAAGTTGTTTTGGATTTGTCAGGAGCAACTGAGTACTCTATTGATTTTGAAAAATGGATTCTGTAAACAGGGCTGTCTGTCTCATAGTAAATTATTTTAGAATGGTCATGGCGATATGGAGAGCTTGTTATTGAACTAGATAAACATATGTATGTATGTATGTATGTATGTATGTATGTATGTATGTATGTATGTATGTATGTATGTATGTATGTATGTATGTATGTATGTATCAAATTGTCAGCTGCAGACCAAAATCTAGTCTACAACAGAGGATATTGTGAAGATGTATACTGAAGTTAGTCATGAAATGGGAAACAAATCAATAATGACACATTACATTTTAAATTTGTTTAATGCTAATTTCAATACTTTCATGGGTTGCATGTGTATTATTTAAACTTCATATTCTTAAGATGGTTGATTGTGAATTAAAACATGGATAAAATCTAATCTACGACATGAATTGTTTGAACGGTTGCATGGTAATCCTTATTTTTATCATGATTCTGCATCTCTGTTGCTGTGGGTTATTTTCCCTCTAGAGCCTCTTATATATTTAACTACCCTCATCCCCAATATTGAGAATGTCCCATAGTGTAATCAGAAAGACAAAACTAAAAATCGAGAAGGGGTGCATGTGTGAGATTTGTATTTTTAACATAGCTACGATGTCTGCAGTATGACAGTTTATGTCTAGCACTGGGGCATTATGTCATAGATATGTACCTTCATGTCCGGCCCTGTCACAATATCCAGACATTAGGCAGACCAGTCTTTACATTAACCTCTTAATGCTGAGCACCAAGCAAGGCAGCTGTTAGTACCACTTATATAAGTCTTTGGTATGACTTGACTGGGTTTAAACCTGTGACCTCCTGTATCTGAGGCGGTAGCTCTAAACACTGACTATTGGAGTGGTTAATCAATCTAGTGACAGATGAATAAAATTGCAAACAAGACAAATTTCCATGTTTGTAATCAACCTTTTCGAAGAAGAAATATCATTTAATTTTGAATTAACAATAAAACTAGAATGTATACAATTTAACACAAATGTAGTGATGTAATACACAATATGTTGCTGTACATGTATGGAAACCATGTGGAATAATAAACTCAGCTACAAGTAAAGATTGACAGCTAACTGCTGAGACCGAGATCTGCCATCACATAACATGCCAGCCGATCTGGCTCTGTACAATTTTCCATACAACAAACAACATAGACCCTGCCAGTGTACGTTCTTTTTGGCATTTCGACTTATAAGCAAGTAAATATAGTATATATATTGAAGGTTTACAAAAATCAATTCATGTGCTTGTGATATAGGCAACATTAATATCATCTGTATTCAACAAAACACATTCTCGTTTCTTTCTTTCCAATTCCACCCCCAGTGACTATGCATGCACAAACATTTACATTTAACATAAATCAGGACAAATGTAGGTTACAACTTTCATATTCTGTTAACACTATGGCTTTGTTAATTCACTTCATAATTATATAATTAACACAAAGTCAATTAAGACAATGTTAATTAAAACAAAGCTCATACCATTGTATCAACTTTACCAAACATACCATGGAAGCTCATTAGCAGAGAGTGTAAAACACTTTTCTCATGACAAAACAAAAGAGAGAGAGAGAGAGAGAGAGAGAGAGAGAGAGAGAGAGAGAGACTTTTGCAAAATGTTTCAAAATAAAAAAAATGCAGAAGACTTTAATTAATATCCTATAAATTAAAAGCCAGTACCAAAATAATGATGATACTATTGGAGTGGGAAATTTAAACAATTACCTGCCACATTAATAAAAATTAATTTACAATTGTGGAAATGACGTAAAGGTATGACATCATTCTTGGTTTCTCCAAAGCCTTTTAAAACATTGGTAATTCAAAATATTTTCTAAAAATGTACACCCAAATCAAGTAAAATGGCAACTCCAAAGAGTCTCCATACCCCAATGAAAGACAAGGTACCAAATAAAACTGCTATTAGATGATAAGTGCACCATTAGGCAGCAAACCAAACAATGCATGGCACATGCAACTGCACACTTTCCACACTTAACAAATTCAAAGCTGGTAGAATCAATCACTAAGCATTGTTAATAGTCTAACTGCCACACAATCACCAATCAGATACTCTCAGTGTTACAGTCTAAATGACAATCAATCACCAATCAGATACTTTCAGTTTTACAGTCTAATTGCCAAACAATCACCAATCAGATACTCTCAGTGTTACAGTCAAATTGCCAATCAATCACAAATCAGATACTCTCAGTGTTAGTCAAATTG
Source organism: Unio pictorum (assembly GCA_030141615.1). Lineage (NCBI taxonomy): Eukaryota > Metazoa > Mollusca > Bivalvia > Unionida > Unionidae > Unio > Unio pictorum. The sequence continues at coordinate 3,286,695 of JARLTB010000204.1, forward strand.
CCAAACAATAACCAATCAGATACTCTCAGTGTTACAGTCAAATTGCCAATCACCAATCAGATACTCTCAGTGTTACAGTCTCAGTGCCAAACAATCACCAATCAGATACTCTCAGTGTTACAGTCAAATTGCCAAACAATCACCAATCAGATACTCTCAGTGTTACAGTCTCATTGCCAAACAATCACCAATCAGATCCTCTGTGTTACAGCCTCATTGCCAAACAATCACCAATCAGATACTCTCAGTGTTACAGTCTAATTGCCAAACAATCACCAATCAGATACTCAGTGTTACAGTCTAATTGCCAATCAATCACCAATCAGATCCTCTCAGTGTTACAGCCTCATTGTCAAACAATCACCAATCAGATACTTTCAGTGTTACAGTCTAATTGCCAAACAATCACCAATCAGATACTCTCAGTGTTACAGTCTAATTGCCAAACAATCACCAATCAGATACTCTCAGTGTTACAGTCAAATTGCCAATCAATCACCAATCAGATCCTCTCAGTGTTACAGCCTCATTGCCAAACAATCACCAGATACTCTGTGTTACAGTCTAATTGCCAAACAATCACCAATCAGATCCTCTCAGTGTTACAGCCTCATTGCCAAACAATCACCAATCAGATACTCTCAGTGTTACAGTCTAATTGCCAAACAATCGCCAATCAGATACTCTCAGTGTTACAGTCAAATTGCCAAACAATCACCAATCAGATCCTCTCAGTGTTACAGCCTCATTGTCAATCACCAATCAGATACTCTCAGTGTTACAGTCTAATTGCCAAACAATCACCAATCAGATACTCTCAGTGTTACAGTCTAATTGCCAATCAATCACCAATCAGATACTCTCAGTGTTAGTCTAATTGCCAAACAATCACAAATTAGATACTCTCAGTGTTACAGTCTAATTGCCAATCAATCACCAATCAGATACTCTCAGTGTTACAGTCAAATTGCCAAACAATCACCAATCAGATACTCTCAGTGTTAGTCTAATTGCCATACAATCACCAATCAGATACTCAGTGTTACAGTCTAATTGCCAATCAATCACCAATCAGATCCTCTCAGTGTTACAGCCTCATTGTCAAACAATCACCAATCAGATACTTTCAGTGTTACAGTCTAATTGCCAAACAATCACCAATCAGATACTCTAAGTGTTACAGTCTAATTGCCAAACAATCACCAATCAGATACTCTCAGTGTTACAGTCAAATTGCCAATCAATCACCAATCAGATCCTCTCAGTGTTACAGCCTCATTGCCAAACAATCACCAGATACTCTGTGTTACAGTCTAATTGCCAAACAATCACCAATCAGATCCTCTCAGTGTTACAGTCTCATTGCCAAACAATCACCAATCAGATACTCTCAGTGTTACAGTCTAATTGCCAAACAATCACCAATCAGATACTCTCAGTGTTACAGTCAAATTGCCAAACAATCACCAATCAGATCCTCTCAGTGTTACAGCCTCATTGTCAATCACCAATCAGATACTCTCAGTGTTACAGTCTAATTGCCAAACAATCACCAATCAGATACTCTCAGTGTTAGTCTAATTGCCAAACAATCACAAATTTGATACTCTCAGTGTTACAGTCTAATTGCCAAACAATCACCAATCAGATACTCTCAGTGTTACAGTCAAATTGCCAAACAATCACCAATCAGATACTCTCAGTGTTAGTCTAATTGCCATACAATCACCAATCAGATACTCTCAGTGTTACAGTCTCATTGCCAAACAATCACCAATCAGATACTCAGTGTTACAGTCAAATTGTCAAATAATCACCAATCTGATACTCTCAGTGTTACAGTCTCATTGCCAAACAATCACCAATCAGATACTCTCAGTGTTACAGTCTAATTGCCAAACAATCACCAATCAGATGCTCTCAGTGTTACAGTCTAATTGCCAATCAATCACCAATCAGAAATTATTTTTAGCAATTGTGGCCATATTTAAAAATAGACTGGTATCATTTATATAAAATAGATTGGTATCATTTTGTATAAAATAGACTGGTATTATTTATATAAAACTGAAAGGCCTTCATGTTAAAATGCTTTCAGTCAAATTTGCTCCAAGTTTTCTCAGTACATGTAGTTTCTCAAAAAAGAGAAATCAGTAATGGCTGCCAAATTTGATTAAAGATCAACATTAACCTGAAATACCTACATGCATGCATGTTTTAAGTTTAAATATGATCAAATTCTGTTCATGAGTTTCTGATAAAACATCATTATTGGTATAATTACATCTATTTGTATATTTCCAAAAGGTCTTAAGGAGAGGAGGCTCATGCAACATTTGGTCGAATTCTGTTTTGCACCAATTGAGAAGTGGTTTCAAGATTATTTTCAATTTGGAAATCATGCTGCCATTTTTTTATGGCCGATTCATAAAACAAGAGATTTGATATCAAAATGCTTTCTGTTTAGTTTTTGGTCAAATTCTGTTTGCCGGTTTTTGAAAGTCATTTCATGATTTTATACTTTAGTAATGGTTTCCCTTTCAGATCGCAGATGGGCACAACATGTACAAGATTAAAAAGGTTTTATGTCAGAATGGTTTCTGTCAATTTTAGTCTAATTCTGTTATCTCAAAAATGGTCCAATTCTGTAATCTTAAATTTGGTCAAATTCTTACATCTCAAATCTGGTCTAGTTCCATTATTTAAAATTTGGTCTAGTTCTGTTCTGCAGTTTTTTGGATGACATTTATTAGTTTTTATTTCTAGTAATAGTAACCACATTTGGGATCAGTCTGGCATTATTTCTTCAAACTTGGCCCTTATGTTAGAAACCAACTTAATTTGGTCCAATTCTTTTCAGCACTTTTTGAGACTAAGTTTCTTAAAAAATTTCTCATTTCAGATCCTTAGTAAAAAAAAAAAAAAGACTGAAAGGCCATAATGATAGATTGTTTCTGTCCAATTTGTTTTATTCTGTTTTTTAAGAATCCATTTGAAAGTTTTGTTATCTTTAGTAATTGCAGCTATATTATGTGGCAAATTGGCATCAACTGTAGAACTCTGAAAGGCCTTCATGCCAAAATTTTGGCCATATTCGGTTGAAACCAGTGTTTACTTAGAAAAAGTTAAAAACAGTTAATATTCACAGACAACTCATTATCAACACTAGGGTCTTAGCCCCAAAATATATCATTTTAACATTCAAAACTCTTTTCTGAAGGTTTCTTGTGTTTTCTTGCTGTATACCCTATCATACCATATACATGTATACTCATATAATTCTTATCCTGATGTATATGCTACTATACCATATATACTCATAATTCTAATCATGATGAATATGCTACTATACCATATATATATACATATAATTTTTATTATCCTGCTATATGCCCAATTATACCAAATATACTCATCAAGTTCTGATCCAGATGCACACAACACAGACTCAAACCTGCCATCACATAATGCACTGGCAGATCTGGGTATATGTCTGTGTAGTTTGTTATAACCAATCAGATGAATAATCAATACAGACCCCAATGTGCTGGCACATTATGGAATGACAGATCTGAATCTGTGTTGTTTTCCAATGCTGTGCGGTATGTCAGCTCACTTGATCAGCCATCTCCAACCAACAGCCAAAATGTTTCTCTGCACATGTTAACTGGTTGTCCAGATATTGTGCTGTGTATCTTTAACAATTCCCAGTAGTGTTCAACCTGTTTCTGCAAATCACACTTTACCCTTCTGGTCAGGTCCAAGTTGACCAGAACAAGACATCAAAGGCCTGAATGTTGAGTCCCCAATTAACATACCAGTATTAGTGTAAAATGTGTGACCTTGCCCCAAAGTCAAAAAGCGGAATGAATGCATGTCACAGAATGCTTCATAATGATTCATCTGATTTATGAACAAAATCCATCAAATTTTTACTAACTGTGAAACCAAGGTCAATGGGGCAAGCAAGCATTTCATATAATGTATTGGCGTTATTTTAAGGTTCCAGAGTTTGTGGATTTACCCGGGCAACTTTGTTGCTAGCACCCATCTATATTCAGTAAATCAAAAAATTTCATGGCCAAAGAAACCAAGTCTGAGTTGTTGACCTATTAGTAAAATGGCAAGTGAGCATGTTGTCGGATGAACTATTTTAGCTTCGTAATGATTTATGCCAAACATGATGAGAATCTATCTTAGAAAGAAATGACAATCTGAAACTAAGACCGTAACGCTTATTTTTAAGTTGCTGACATTCTTCATACTGATACTGTCAGTGTCACAGGATGAAGCCGGGTTGGGACTGAATTGGTAAAGACACCGAAAGCACATGCATTAATAAGATGTTTATTATAAACACAATTTAACACAGCAGTGTCAGAGTACCAAATTCTTAGACATGACCCTTACTAAAACATCTCTTTATCAGCCTATTTTTAAGCAGGTGATACTCGCAGAAATACTCATTTGCTGGCACAAAAGGAAGCATCATGTCTAAATATTGTCATAAAGGCCCAACTTTAAAGCACAACTCCTAAATGTCTAAAACCTATTGTCATACCTAAGACAATATCCAGTGTTTCCCTTTACCCTCATTTGCGCTTCAGAGATCCCCAAATATTTAAATTGACCCCCAGTTTTGATAACAACATTTGGTTTTTACTCAGTCTGACCCCCAGTTTTGACACAAAGGAGATTTTTGACTCTCAGTCTTGCACCCCTAGGGGATACACTGAATATCCATGCAGCGCTAGCAATAAAAGACCAAATCCACTGATAATATATGACAAATCTGATATTAATTTATGAAGTTAAGCCAAACTAATGACCTTTTCAGACACACTCAGAAACAATTGACACTAAGAAGCTAAACAATTCACCATGTGACCACCACTCCATTGGTCTAGTGGTTAGAGTGTCAAAGACTTATAAAAATGGTACTAACAACTGCCTTGCTTGGCGCTCAACATTAAGAGGTTAGTGTCATGACTGGTCAGACTGGTGTCAGGATTATGTGACTGGGTGGGGAGATATGATGCTAGATATCACTATAAACTGCAAAACTGCATACATTGTTGTGATATCAATGAAAAATTGTTAAAACTACATTAAAAATACAAATCACGCACACACATACACAATCCTAACACAACCTCTCGTTATGATAAAATCTTAAATGGAATAAGATAAATAGAAACCGATTTAAATCCTGTTATTCAGGTTTTTTTAATTGTACAGTTCTATCATTCTTCTACTTTAGGAACTCGCCGTCAATTTTCCCAACTGCATCCTAATATTTTTATTTATTTATATTATCATACAATAAATATATTTATATAAATATGGAATACGTTTCATCTGAAGAAAGAATGCAAGCTACCATATATTTTCTATCAGGCTAAGCTGTTTTGGATTTGTCAGGAGCAACTGAGTACTCTATTGATTTTGAAAAATGGATTCTGTAAACAGGTCTGTCTGTCTCATAGTAAATTATTTTAGAATGGTCATGGTGATATGGAGAGCTTGTTGTTATTGAACTAGATAAACATATGTATGTATGTATGTATGTATGTATGTATGTATGTATGTATGTATGTATGTATGTGTGTGTGTGTGTGTGTGTGCGTGCGTGCGTGCGTGTATGTATATATCGAAACATGTTATTGTCAGCCGCAGATCAAAATCTAGTCTACAACAGAGGATATTGTGAAGATGTATACTGAAGTTAGTCATGAAATGGGAAACAAATCAATAATGACACATTACATTTTAAATTTGTTTAATGCTAATTTAAATACTTTCATGGGTTGCATGTGTATTATTTAAACTTCATATTCTTAAGATGGTTGATTGTGAATTAAAACATGGATAAAATCTAATCTATGACATGAATTGTTTGAACGGTTGCATGGTAATCCTTATTTTTATCATGATTCTGCATCTCTGTTGCTGTGGGTTATTTTCCCTCTAGAGCCTCATATATTTAACTACCCTCATCCCAATATTGAGAATGTCCCATAGTGTAATCAGAAAGACAAAACTAAGAATCGAGAAGGGGTGCATGTGTGAGATTTGTATTTTTAACATAGCTACGATGTCTGCAGTATGACAGTTTATGTCTAGCACTGGGGCATTATGTCATAGATATGTACCTTCATGTCCGGCCCTGTCACATTATCCAGACATTAGGCAGACCAGTCTTTACATTAACCTCTTAATGCTGAGCACCAAGCAAGGCAGCTGTTAGTACCACTTATATAAGTCTTTGGTATGACTTGACTGGGTTTAAACCTGTGACCTCCTGCATCTGAGGCGGTGGCTCTAAACACTTTGACTATTGGAGCGGTCGATCAATCTAGTGACAGAAGAACTAAAAACGTCATCCTTTTTCAAGAAGAAATATCATTTAGTTTTGAATTAACAATAAAACTAAAATGTATTCAATTTAACATAAATATATAAACAATCACCAATCAGATACTCTCAGTGTTAGTCTTATTGCCAATCAATCACCAAGCAGATACTTTCAGTGTTAGTCTTATTGCCAAACAATCACCAAGCAGATTCATTATTAGTTTAATTGCCAATCAATCACCAAGTAGATACTCTCAGTGTTAGTCTAATTGCCAATCAATCACCAAGCAGATACTTTCAGTGTTAGTCTTATTGCCAATCAATCACCAAGCAGATACTCTCAGTGTTAGTCTAATTGCCAATCAATCACCAAGCAGATACTTTCAGTGTTAGTCTTATTGCCAATCAATCACCAAGCAGATTCATTGTTAGTCTAATTGCCAATCAATCACCAAGCAGATACATTCAGTGTTAGTCTTATTGCCAAACAATCACCAAGCAGATTCATTGTTAGTCTAATTGCCAATCAATCACCAAGCAGATACATTCAGTGTTAGTCTTATTGCCAAACAATCACCAAGCAGATTCATTGTTAGTCTAATTGCCAATCAATCACCAAGCAGATACTCTCAGTGTTAGTTTAACTGCCAAACAATCACCAAGCAGATTCATTGTTAGTCTAATTGCCAATCAATCACCAAGTAGATACTCTCAGTGTTAGTCTAATTGCCAATCAATCACCAAGTAGATACTCTCAGTGTTAGTCTTATTGCCAATCAATCACCAAGCAGATACTCTCAGTGTTAGTCTAATTGTCAATCAATCACCAAGCAAATACTTTCAGTGTTAGTCTTATTGCCAAACAATCACCAAGCAGATTCATTGTTAGTCTAATTGCCAATCAATCACCAAGCAGATACTCTCAGTGTTAGTTTAACTGCCAAACAATCACCAAGCAGATTCATTATTAGTTTAATTGCCAATCAATCACCAAGTAGATACTCTCAGTGTTAGTCTAATTGCCAATTAATCACCAAGTAGATACTCTCAGTGTTAGTCTTATTGCCAATCATTCACCAAGCAGATACTTTTAATGTTAGTCTTATTGCCAAACAATCACCGAGCAGATTCATTGTTAGTCTAATTGCCAATCAATCACCAAGCAGATACTCTCAGTGTTAGTTTAACTGCCAAACAATCACCAAGCAGAATCATTGTTAGTCTTATTGCCAATCAATAACCAAGTAGATACTCTCAGTGTTAGTCTAATTGCCAATCAATCACCAAGTAGATACTCTCAGTGTTAGTCTTATTGCCAATCAATCACCAAGCAGATACTCTCAGTGTTAGTCTAATTGTCAATCAATCACCAAGAAGATACTTTCAGTGTTAGTCTTATTGCCAAACAATCACCAAGCAGATTCATTGTTAGTCTAATTGCCAATCAATCACCAAGTAGATACTCTCAGTGTTAGTTTTATTGCCAATCAATCACCAAGCAGATACTCTCGGTGTTAGTCTTATTGCCAATCAATCACCAAGTAGATACTCTCAGTGTTAGTCTAATTGCCAATCAATCACCAAGTAGATACTCTCAGTGTTAGTCTTTTTGCCAGACAATCACCAAGCAGATACTCTCAGTGTTAGTCTAATTGCCAATCAATCACCAAGTAGATACTCTCAGTGTTAGTCTAATTGCCAATCAATCACCAAGTAGATACTCTCAGTGTTAGTCGTATTGCCAATCAATCACCAATCAGATACTCTGTGTTATTTTAATTGCCAAACAATCACCAAGTAGATACTCTCAGTGTTATTTTAATTGCCAAACAATCACCAATCAGATACTCTCAGTGTTATTTTAATTGCCAAACAATCAACAAGTAGATACTTTCAGTGTTTTTTTAATTGCCAAACAATCACCAATCAGATACTCTCAGTGTTATTTTAATTGCCAAACAATCACCAATCAGATACTCTCAGTGTTATTTTAATTGCCAAACAATCACCAATCAGATACTCTCAGTGTTATTTTAATTGCCAATCAATCACCAATCAGATACTCTCAGTGTTAGTCTAATTGCCAAACAATCACCAAGCAGATTCATTATTAGTCTGATTGCCCAACAATCACCAAAAAGATACTCTCAGTGATACAGTCTACTTGCCAAATGTGGAGTCCAATCAAACATGGGACATTTAAGATACAAAGGAAACCAAACTAATAACCTGAACATGATCACAACACAATGGGTTTCAAGAAGATAAACCAGCTAAATATTTAGGCGGTAACACAGCAAAACACAACATAAGGGGTTTCAAAAAGGTAAACAAGCTAAGTGATTGGGTGGTAAAATAGTGAAACACAACACTAAATAGAAGTTACTTTTCATAAACAAAGTATGGGAACTGACCGGATTTCTTTAAGTTGGTGGTAAAATTATATACATGATATAGTTCATTATAAGGTGTTTCACTATAAGGTAGTATACTCAATGAATCTCATGGAAAGTTATACAAAGAGTACTATATTATGAACTTAGATTTTTGTGCATACAAACTGTAATTTGTTTTCTAAATTTATACAAGATATTTTCTTTTTTGGCATAAATTCCACATCATGTGATACAAATAACAAGTAGTTTTAACAAGTTGTTTGTGAAATATATCCACTATTTAGACTGAAATGAAATTTTTTTTTTGATACACCAAACTTGCTAAAGAATAGAAACTTCAAAGATGACACCCCCTCCCCGCTTTCAATGTAAATTCACTTTGGTTTTGTAGGCTGATTATATAAATATCAGCAATATAAGAAAGCAGTATGGTTGTGATGCCATTATCTGGAGCAGTAAATAAATGTTGACATTTTGAAAAGTATTTGATTATTACGGACCATAAAGAACGTCCCGATTTAGCAATGCTTCACAGCTGTTTATCACTACTGTAAAGGAAGTAGTGGGAAATAACTTCAAAGTGACATGAATGGTGTAGAGTCAAATTTCTTCAGCAAAAATTGATTTCCATGTCTAAAATGTAATGTAGTTTCTATTTATGTATTCTAGCACACAATGTGTTCAATTTTATTTTCTGCAAGGGAGCCAAACTGAGTGGTGATCCATTTGGAACTTGCATTCTTTGAATCACAACCTTAAACAGTGAGCCAGCATAGTTGTAAATAAAGAATAAACTTTATTTGTATTTATCACAATGAACAGGTTTAAGAAACTTTGGCATATCAAGTCTCTCTGTCAGTTAACATGATGGCAGCAGCAAGCAAGAAACGCCTGATTTCGTCTATAATTACTCTGATCAAATTTGGCATGGAGAGCATAAAAAAATCAGCAACATGTGAAAATTATGACCAGATGTAAAAAGGATTTTATTTCATCTCCCACAACAGTGCATTAAGTGTGATTATACAGAAGGTTAATTATTTTACCACTTAGCAAGTACCGGAATGTTAATGACTTGCACCTATCATCATTATATATATATATATAATGGGTTATTCCCTGTGATTGGCGAAAGGGGGGGGGGGTGTATGTCCAAAAAATATCAGGCACACATAAATTGAAGCTAATATGGCATTTTTGGGACCAAACTTTAATAATAATAATAATAATAATAATAATAATAATAATAATAATAATAACTTTATTTAAAGAGGTTAACACAATTAGCTAAGAACTAATCTACACTGAGGCCCACATACAAAGGAATTTATATATTTTAGCTGCATCTCTGAAGCCATTGGAGAAATTGGGCAAAGCAGTGGGCATTTCTAATCTTATCTCAACTGGAATACTATTCCAGAGCAAAGTTCCAGAGTATTGGAAACTTTCTAAATAATTCCTTTTTTGGTTTGGGAATTTTATACTGTTTGGTAGACATGGATTGCAGGTGGGGAATATTACCAGGTAACCTATACTGGAATAGTGACTGCAAATATTAAGGAGCATTTTTTGGGGATATCCTGTACATTAATTAGGCTTTTCTAATCCGGATGATGTCTTTAATAGGTAATATTTTTAACATACCAGCAAAATTTTCCTTGCTTTCTTTCTGGATTGATATTAGCCCAAATTCTCTTTTTTGAAGATGTGGCTATTTTAATGGTTTTATCATTTGAATTACCCCATACTGCATTACAGTAGTCTAAATAGGGGTGTATTTAACTGTTATAAAATAATTTTCGGTGCCTTTCAGGGAGAGAATATGTATTATTCTACTGAGAAGATATAAGCCTGAAGTGACTTCTACTAATAAAATTCTTTGACATGCTCCGTCAGTGATAGGGTATTGTCTACCAAAACACCAAGTACCGGTAGTCTATCATGACAGACCATTTGCTAATTTCCATTTCTAACATGGTTCATCACTATCAAGATCTGTTTGTTTTTTGCTATGTTGAGATAAGTAATATTTTAGTTTTACCAGTATTTACCACCATGCAATTGCATTTGTATCATTTGTCCATTTTTTATGACATCCTGTAAAGATATTTCGAGTTCATGCTTTTTGTTTTGGATGTCTGACAATGTTGTATCATCTGCATAGAGATCTGTAGATGATACTGAGTCACTTAATACAAGTATTAGGTCAATAATAAATAAAAAATAGTAATGGACCTAGAATTGAGCCTTGTGGTACTCCATATCTAATTGTTCCAGGCTCAGAAAGAACATTATTTATATAAACATGTTCGGTTCTCTCACTTATGTGTGAAGTAAACTATATAATGTGGCCGTCATCACATTGGTAGATTTTCAATTTCTTCAAAATGATTTCACGATCCATCATTTCAAGTGCTTTCCTGAAATCTACAAATATAGATCTTGGTCAAGTGCTTGAAGCCATATATCTGTTAGGAAGATCAAGGCAGTCTCACATGAATGAAGTGGTCAAAAGCCTGATTGATTAGGGTTAACAGCAAGTGTTTGGTTAAATATGATAGAAATAAGTCATGGAAATGTTTCTCAATCAATTTTGACAATTTTGGTAGTACTGAGATTGGTCGGTAGTTATCAGCATCATCCTTAGAACCAGATTTGTGAATACGAGATATTTCTGCAGTTTTCCATATTTTGGGGACTGATGAGGTTGCAATACTTAAATTGTTTATGAATGTTATGCTATCTAAACTAGTTGAGGCAGAAGATTTAATAGCTTTAATCCAGTAGCTTTCTTGGTATCAAGGTCACAGAGACAATTTTTAACAAAATATTTGATACTGGTGGGATTGAGAAGCATATCTCCTTAAGAACATGTAATAATACTTGTATATGTAATGAATTTTGAGTCACAACCTCAAGGTCAATGTTGTGGGTGGAGTCATGGGGCACTGTGGTGGGATCAGGGTAGTGGGAAAATTACTAATGCAATAAAGCACAAGAACAAGCCATACCAAACCAATGATGTAACTATAATTGCCACACATGGTTCCACTGCATACTGTTGTATGTTGTCTACTGTTAAGTCCAAAAATATTTAAAAGGATGAATTTCTGGTAAGATATATTTGAATCTGTAATGAATTACTTTCCTTTTCAAGAAAAAAAAAATCAATGATGATACTTCTGCTTTCTTGTTAATGACGTAATTTTTAAATTTTTTTAATTTATGGACAGAATAATAAAACATCCATGACTATCAAAAACAGAGTGAATTTGTTTAATATAGCCACTGAATAGTCCATATCTACCTGTTCTGGCTTCCCCTTCACTGTCATCATCAGTCACTTGACCTAGTGTGGTCGCTGAGGCGCTGTGTTGCTGAACATCTGACCAGTTCTCTCCACTTTTCTCGATTATGTTCCAGTGCCCATGTCTCCGCAAAACTTTTCCTGCTCCATTATGTGTTGTTCTCAGTCCACTTTTCTCTCTATACCTCTCCTTCTGCCACCCTGGACGCTGCCCTGAAGGACTGTTGTGGATAGACTGTTGGCTCTAGTGACATGGCCATAACATTTCAGCTTTCTCTTTTTGAAAGTGGTTAGGTCTTTATATTGGCCTACTTTGAGCCTGATGGTGTTACACGCTTCTTCCATTGTGATATGGTCCATGTAAGAGATACCAAGGATGGTTATGTAGCATCTCATTTCAAGTGTCTGGATTCTTTGTTGTAATTCTGCTGTCAGGGTCCAGGCCTCACATGAATATAAAAAGATTGAGATGACTAATACTCTCAATTGTCTGAGTTTAGTTTTCAGACATATTCTTGCGTTTCCAGATGGGTCTTCGCCTTGACATAGCTGCCGTTATATGCTCTCGATTGTCTGAGTTTAGTTTTCAGACAGATATTCTTGTTTCTCCGGATGGGTCTTTGCTTTGACATAGCTGCTGTTGTTTGTGCTACTTGTGATAAAATTTCTGCTCTCAATCCCTCTTTGGTGATTATGGAACCAAGATATTTGAACTGGCTCATTGTTTCCAGTTCTGTCCTCTGACTTTAATCTGACCCTGACTTTAATCTTAGCTGAGATTTGTTTGCCACTATTTGTCCTCAGCTTTTTCTTCTCCGCACTTAACTCCATCTCAAATCTGGAAGAAATTTTTCATCCAGGTTCTTCACTAAGGTGGCAAGCTTATCTTCACTGACTACCAGCCCATCAATGTCATCTGCAAAGAGGAGGTTGGTGATGTAATGCCCTCCAATGCTGAATGCCCCACAGTGGTTTTCCATTGCTTCGCTCTTGATGCGCTCTAAGTACATGTAGATGTTGAAAAGTGTGGGTGATGGAGACAGCCTTGACATACTCCAATTGTTGTCTGGAACCAGTTCCCACAGAACCTTGGGCGATTAGTGCACTGGTAGCTTTGGCACATAGCTGTTTGATGGTACTGGTCAATGTTTGATCCATGCTGTACTTCTTCATGCCGCATGCCACACTCTATCAAAGGCCTTTTTAAACAAAATATCTATGAACACGCGAAGCTTCCCCTTAATACACCATAAATCTCATTTTTAAAAAATCTCATTCAATTTTTGGGAGGTTTTTAAATCTGGCATATTATTAGCATTTTTTTCAAGAACATTAAATGAGCAGAAATAATTTAACTTATTCTGGTGTACAGTGTTTTCCTTCAGTCATTACAAAAATGTAAAGAATAGAAATTTAAATCAAAATTGGTTTCACAAAATCAAGCTACTTTTTGCAGCATTAGACTTGACACCAAGTAGTTCACAACAACTGTTCTAGTTCACATCTTATAGTACACAGCAGCTATTCTCGGTCAAACCAAGTATTCTAAATTTACACCTAGTAATTGAGTTCACTGCCCAAATTTGACTAGATTTATTTCCCCTTTATGGCCAGATTACAGAGATTCCACTCATTATGAAGTCTGCCATACTTTGGACTTGCACTTCTTTAGCATGCCATACTGTGAAACGAAGTCTTGATATCCTTCAGTCAGATCAAGCTGGGTTAGCTATCATTGTTTGTCCCTGGATAAGGCAATTTCTGTTTATGTGTTACATATACTGAATTAAGATACAAAATCTTTGATTTTGTTGAGTTCAGACATCTGATGAACTAATTGTATCTAAAGAACTTATCAAAATCATACACCTTGTTTTAAAGCCATTCACTACGATATGGTTCCTGTTGGTTCACTCATTTTAGTATGCCTGCATAACTTGTCAACCAACTTTTAATATGGGAACAGTTCTGTTACTCAAGAGCCTCTATTTTCAGAACTGTTTAAGCTCTTAGAAAATGCACCAAGAAAAGAGTGAAGACAAAAAATTTTGTAAAAACTAACGAATAATTTCCCTAGAAAAAACCGGGCAAAAATAAGAAAAGACTTACGGTTCTACAAATCAAATCCAAAAATAATCAAAGAATTAAAAAATAGAAGTCCTAGTAATAAAAAGTCCTAGTGAAACTGAATTCGAATCCAGATGAAATCCCCCCAAAAAGGTGATGACATATGCTATGGTCAGCGTCATACTGATGTGTCAACAGTTCCTTGTTGAATCACAGAAAATACAGGGTTTTAATTATGTGTAGATTTCGATATCTGTCTTTGTCCAAGAATTAATTTAGAACACAAGTATTTCAAGGGGAAAATAGTCTCTTAGAATCCACAGAATTATATTAACATCATGAAATTGTTAACATTAATTGTTTTAAAATATTTTCTTAAATTTGCTTAAATACAAACAATCTTCAAATTAACAATATACAATGAAAAACTGAGCAACAAAAGTATTGTTTGTAACATTTTAAGTCATAAATACCAATTAAATAAGCCCTGTCAAGTGAATATCATGTTTCAATTTTATCTTACATATAATACCTTTCCAGTGTTATCACAAATGTGATAGCCCTTATCTTTCAAATGGGAAAAGTGTCAACTGACTGTCAAAGCAATACCAGTGAGTGTTTCCATGACAACCTAATTAGAAGCTGACTTTGTTCTAATCTGCGACTTGCAGAACATATATTGCATTGTTACAATTAAAATTAGACCTCTCTCTCTCTCTCTCTCTCTATATATATATATATATATATATAAAGAATACAAATCATATGGCATGTAACAGTCCTTTCAAATGCACTGGATCCAGCAAGGGATCGCGTGTGTCAGGGATTGAATAAGATAAATGCAGCAATAAACTGACAAGCAACAGTGCAAAAACTAGTACCACTCTAGTGCTCACGCTAGAGTGATACTAGTTTTTGCACTGTTGCTTGTCAGTTTATTGCATATATATATATATATAATGAGGTAAATACATATTTTGCATCAGAATAAGTATATGAGGGTGAATAAATTTAAAAAAAAAAAAGAATGCAAATCTCACTTTCTTAAGAGATAGTGGTCACATGTCGGTTTAACTGATTTAAATTGATCTACTGTATCAAGTACTGGATTAGGTATTACTATTTCAAGTAACATAATTAAAGCATGAAACATTAATCAGTGTTAACCTCCTCATTTTCAAATATGATCAAGGGAATCAAACAAATAGAATAATCAATGCATGCAAAGCTTAGTTTTAACTCTGTATCCTTCCACCCATGTCATTTTGATATCATGCATTGCAAATTGCTAAACTTATGTACCTTTACCCATGTGAGAAAAATGAAAACATTTCAAGGAGCATTTAAGGCAAATATTACAACCTTTGCAAAAAGTACTGCACCATAACTGCAACATATATTTTGGTATTGTGGCAATGTGTAAAAACTTCCATTGGATGGTGACTTCAATCACTGACTTACACTTAGACAGTGCAGACATGTAACTAAGAAAGCACTTGTCACTCTTGACAAAAATGTTTCTTTAAATTTGTAATCAACAGGAAACAATGATTATGATCTGGCACACACTGGGAACATGTATGAAACTACCATGTTTTTATTTGTCTGGAAATTTTACTGTACAGTCAGTTGGAGATGAAACTATAACAATACAGTCATTAGGAAAAATGTAAAACAAACTTTCACTGTGGTATTAAGTTATTTTTTAACAGCACAAAACCGATGCCACTACATTTGTGTAAGAGCAAAACTATTCCTACAGAAAAGATGCCAAGTGGTGGATTGTTGTAACTTCACAACCAAAGGGATGGGTAGATGAGGCAATCTGCTTGGTCTGGATCAAGCAAAGTATAGAATACTTGAATATGCATATTGCTGGAATCTAAATGCATTGCTTCTTTGGGACATGTTTTAAGCACACCGGATGCAGTCTGGAACAGCAGCTACTGCAACATCGACCAAACCAGGCTGTGATCTCTGGAAGCACTACATGTGTACCACAACCATCGGATGTTTTCTAAAGCTGACAACAAACATGCAAAAGCAGTGGCACAATTGGTTTGCAGATCGGACCAAACAACTGACAAAACCAGGAAATCTGAAGCATTCTGGGATTGATTTAGCATCGCAATTGATGAGTATGCACGCGATGACATCCCATAGCATTTTTATTTTCAGTGACATCATTTGGCATCATCAAATGGGGATTTCCTGGACTGGTTTGCAGAAAGACTATAGACCAGAAGTTGCTGGTTTCACTTTCAAATTTACCCACCATCATGACAGAAGCTCTGAAACAATATGTCAAATACTGCAACTGTAGATTGGATTTATCTGGCTGATCATTTCATAATGGTATATTCAACTTCCATTGCTGTATTGCATCATTTGTTTCCTATAACTGATATTTTGTTGCATTTTGTGGGCTACATTGTATTCCATATTCAACAATGAAGTACTGTATACATGAGAAGATAGGCATGCAATATTTCTTCGGTGTTCTGACTTTAATAAGTTATTCACAGAGCTAAAACTTGATGGGTCCTTATTCTTGTGGATTAGAATGAAACAAGCTTAAGCATCTTGCAATACATGACCCCTCAGGTCCAATTTTTTTTATTTCTCAGTTAATCTTTACAAGTCAATAAATAAATAAAATACTAAATGTGTATCATACCTTGTCTGTTCAATTTGACTCATTTATATCCCATTGGATATACCATACTGGGGAAGGAAAGGGGATTGTGGGTAAATGATGGACTCCACTAATGCAGTTGTCAATGGAATGCATCAGAACTACGGCCACGTGCGTATTCAGGATAGAATAAGATATTATCATAGTCATATTCAGGATCATTATCATCATCATCAGTCTCTTGACCTAGTGTGGTCGCTGAGGCACTGTGCTGCTGAACATCTGACCAGTTCCCTCCACTTGTCTAGATCATGTGCCATTGCCTGTGTCTCCACAAAACTTTTCCTGGTCCATTCTGCGATGTTGTCACTCCACTTTTTTCTCTGTCTACCTCTCTTCTGCCACCTTGGACACTGCCCTGCAGTACTGTTGTGGATAGACTGTTGGCTCTAGTGACATGGCCATACCATTTCAGCTTTCTCTTTTTGACAGTGGTGAGGCGGTCTTCATAATGGCCTACTTTGAGCCTAATGGTGTTTTGCACTTCATTTGTGATGTGGTCCATGTAAGAGCCACCAAGGATTTTTCTGTAGCATCTCATTTCAAGTGCCTGGATTGTTTGTTGTACTTCTGTTGTCAGGGTCCAGGCCTGACATGAATATAGAAAGATTGAGAAGACTAATGCTTTCAATAGTCTGATTTGAGTTTTCAGACAGATATTCTTGTCCTTCCAGTTAGGTCTTAGCTTTGACACAGCTGCTGTTTGTACTGCTCATGACTATTTCTGCTCTTGATTCCTCTTCGGTGATTATGGTACCAAGATATTTGAATTGGCCCACTGTTTAAAGTTCCTGTCCTCTGACTTTAATCTTGGTTGAGGTTTGTTTGCCATTTTTTGTCATCAGCTTTGTCTTCTCGGCGCTTATCTCCTGTCAAATCGAAGATGTTTCATCCAGGTTCTTCACTAAGGTGGCAAGCTCATCTTTACTGCCAGCCAACTCGATGTCATCTGCAAAGCGTAGGTTGGTGATGCAATGCCCTCCAATGCTGACTCAAGATGCGCTCTAAGTAGATGTTGAAAAGCGCGAGTGACAGGATACAGCCTTGCCGTACTCCAACTGTTATGTTGAACCAGTCCCTCACTAAACCTTAAGCAATTACTGCACTGGTAGCCTTGGCGTTTAGCTGCTTGATGGTACTGGTCAACTTTTGACCCATGTTATACTGCTTCATTGTGGCCCACAATGCCTCATGCCACACTGTCAATTCCTTTTTGAAATTTATGAACACATAATAGAAGTCTTGTTGTTGTTGGGAGTACTTTTCACACAGAACCCTAAGACTGAATATTTGTTCTGTTGTGCTTTTCTCCACTTTGGAACCCTGCCTGTTCTTCAGCGATTATTTCTTCTGCTTGTGGGTTCAGTCTGTTCAAGATGATCTTCATCATCACCTTACTATGATAAAATGGGTTAAATGATAAATACTTAAAATAGTCATTACAAAGTTAATATTTTTTCATACTGTATTTTAAGACAAGTTTTTAGAATTCAGTTCCACTGCCTCATCAATCGACATTGCAAACATCATCACCAAGGAATCTTTGTTTTCTTGATACCTTAGTAAGTAAGGCCAACTCATCATGAATCAAATTTTGTCCTTTCATTTTATACAAAAATCACAAGGTACATGTATCAATATTTAAAATCATTAAAATAGTACATACCAGCATTCTTCAGAGACAGCTAAATATGGATGAAGCATTGGCAAATATTTACAGCAATTCCACGAAGCAAATCTCAACGCAAGTCTCTATTATACTCATAAGTTAAGTCAGCTTCTTTTGCCATTCATAACATGGCCATGTACTGGAGCTTTGTCTTAAGATGCATCAAAGTAAAAACAAACAGTCGTACACTAGTTTATCTGTTCCGTTGACTTATGAACTAGCTTGTCTGTTCCATTTGACTCAAACTAGTTGATCTGTTTCATTGACTCATTAACTAGCTTGTCTGTTCCATTAGACTCATGAACAAAATATCAGTTCCATATGATTAATGAACAAAACTTTAGTTAGAAGTGCTTGGACTAACAAAGATGTTGATCCCTACTGGTTCTAGTGTGTGTAATTGGTGTACTGTACCAATAATGTTCCATTTCCAATTAATATTGCTACTAGAGAGCTCTGGATCAGATTGAATGATTTCTATTATATGAGCACAGTTTATGCTGTTGTTAGATTGACTAAAGTCTTTATACACTGGGGTATCCTCTTTATTACAGATATTCCTGGGGGCCCCCCGAGTGGCTGAGTGGTCTAAAGCGCTGTCCGTTACGGACCACTGCCATCTCACCTCTATCTGCGTGTGTTCGAGTCTAAGGTTCGGCAAATGTAGTTATGTGAGAAAGCTTGCCAGTAGCTTCTTGTGGGTCGGTGGTTCTTTCCGGGGTTTGTCCGGTTTCTTCCTCCACCATTAATACTGGCCGCCATGTATAGCCTATATTGCGCTGAAAAATGGCGTTAAACCATAAAAACAAAACAAAACAAAACAGAAATTCCCGAGATGTTCATTTATTCTCACTTGTAATTCTCTTTTAGTTTCACGTACCTATTATTTGCTACAGTGATGGCAAGATGAGTAAGAAGTTAATATTATGTGGGTTCAATGACCTATTAACTTTTAAGTATATTTAATGTTTGTAATTATGCTTCTAAATATATTAAATTATTTGCCTTTTTGGCCACTTTCGAAGATTCACCAGTTTTTGTAGTTTGACATACCAGTATTTTGAAAGTAGTTTCCTAGCTTCTTTGAAGAAAGGGATTGAGTAATTATGTTGCAACAAATGTTTAGCTTGTTGGCATTCTGAAACTGGATTATCCTGTTTTTCTTGTTTGGTTAGTTTTTACATCTCTTCTAATCACTGTTACGAAATACCCGATATGGCATAGAGGGTACACCATACTCCTCTAATCTATTCTTAAGCTTATCAGTCCTGTTAATTTTGTTATATAATTTGTCTGTCATTATCCTGTATTTAATGAATTATTATTTTGAAACTCGTAGTTATGACACTGTTACGAAATACCCGATATGGCATAGAGGGTACACCATACTCCTCTAAGTGAGTTGTCCTGTACAGCGAGTTGCACGTGCCGCGCGTATAATGAAGGTTTCGCGCGAATCACTTTTAACAAGTACAGCATACTACTATATAAGTATAGTGCAGGGTCATTTTAAGACGCAGTGGACATTAGAGCAGACCTCTAAACGTTTCATTTGTCGTGAATTAGAGCCAAAAAGTTGGGTGAGCCAAATGCGTTCTTTTTGGTTAATGTTTCAGTTAAATGTTCAGTTTCGTAATAGCATGTTCGTTTTATTATGTATTGCGTTAATTCATTTTATTATTTGGAAAACTGTCCATTTTTATATTCAGCTCGCCGGTCAACGAGTGAATAGATGAGTATTCCAGTCCAATGTTAACCGGTGGAGTGGAGACGGGCAAACATGAACTACTGCAGCACCGAAAGGAAGTGCATGGTTAACGTCCATAGTTTTGGTTTATTGACTATTTTATGTAAGACACGAATAGCGTGTTTATAGTCAATTGAATGCTATGTTTTGATTTATTGACTATTTTGTGTGTGACACGAATATCGTGTCTATAGTCAATGTAATGCTACGTTTTGTATATTGGTTACAGACATAGTACAGTAGTGGATGACTACAGACATATGGTACAGTAGTGGATGACTACAGACATAGTTCAGTAGTGGATGACTACAGACATTTAGTAGGGTAGTAGATTCATTTGTGTATTGTGTGCTCATTATATATATATATATACCTATCATGTTGATTTTTTAATATAAGTTTTATTTAACTGAACGTGTTTGTTATTTCTTTAAAACCCTACCTAGTCTCAAAGGGTCGGCTCGACAACGTTACAATCACCACGGTTTAGAGACTTTCTGTGGATTGGTTTCTGCAGAGGGTCACCTTCAATTCCACATTAATTGAACCTGAAAAAAGGTGCTGCTTTCTGATCTACTAGCTTTTTAGTTCAATCTGACAGATAATGATTTGTAGCAGAAATAAATATGTAATGCTTGAGTGACTTCATTATGACAACATTTCACATCTGCAATCTCAAGAATTGATTAAAATAAATACCATAATTGTCCTAAAATTTAAATCACTTCTCTATTGGGTGCCCCATCATACACCAAACTTTTTCCAAGAATATTTCTCAAGGCAATAAATAGTTTGCTAATCAATGTATATATTTTGAATTAGTTGTCAGAACATTACAGCTTGGCATACATGTTCATTATTTTCCCAATTTGTTGAATGATGTGCATCTATGTTAACATGTACGATACTGTTTATGCCAGGTACTAATCAAGCCACACTGGTTGCCTAGTAGTTAGAGTGTCCGCCACAGAAGCGGGAGGTCATGGGTTCGATCCCCAGCCGAGTTATACAAAAGTTTTATAAAAATAGTACAAACAGCTACCTTGCTTGGCACTCAGCATTAAGAGGTTAGTGTTAAGGACTGGTCGGCCTGGTGTCAGGATAATGTGACTGGGTGGGACATAATGCTACATGTCTACGGCATGATGCCCCAGTGCTAGACATCACTATAAACTGCCTCACTGCAGACATCGTAGAGATATGACTGAAAAATTGTTAAAGCTATGTTGAAAATCCTAATTACACAAAAAAACAGGTACTAATCATGTTCATTTCATAACAGACCAACAATACCTCTTTAAAGACAACAATACCTCTTTACAGACAACAAAATTATTGTCCAATCTATGGGGCATCATTTATTTGGGTCATGAAGTATAAGAATAAAGATGTAATTACTGGGTGCTCATATGCATGTCAGTTACCTGTATTCAAACTTATCTAATACACTACACACATATAAGTCAAACAACTTATACAAGTGAACTATGATTTTAGTTGAATTATATCCGATGCATGTGAATTTAATCCTGAAAATGATGTATGCATTTTTAATCCTATCAAGTATTTTATTCTTTTATTCACAACAGCATCCCACAATTGAAAATTCATTTCGTTTACAGTTTTTCAAACCATTATTTTTTTCTTCTTTTCAAATACAAAACTTGTTTGTGAAATACAGCACACCACTATTTACCAAAGAGTTTTAAAAAAAAAACTATCCCTGTACCCTCAATTTTGATTTAAGAATTCCACGCACCTCCAGGTACAAAAGTGAGTGAAAATAATAAAATACCACAAATACCCAGCTGAGAATGCAAACAAGTCCATGTGACCTCAGATTCAGTACCTTCATGGCAATAATTTCAGAGATGTGCCAGAATTGCTCCAAAAATAAAAAAAAACCATTAGGTTACCAATATTATCTGTTTCTTTTGGATTGTAGTCTCCTGAGAGGAAATTGCAGAAACATAAATTGTATGATCTATACAGTAACAGCAATTGTGCAGGCTGTATAATTATTTTTACTACACTATCAGTTTTCAGGAGAAGCTTCTCTGCAGATTGAACCTGACCCAGAGCTAAACATTAGTCAGTCCTCTTGGCAATCACTGAATTGTAATTCCTGGAAAAGAGATGATAAGAACAACTTGGAATTTTACAGTCGATAGAGATGAGATATTTAACCTCACAGAAAAATAATACAACATTAAACTAGAAATATGTTCATGGAACACAAATGCCCTACCAACCGTAACAAATAAACCAATCAAAATACAAAATTAGTCAAAGTGTGGTGTGCATATATATGGACTAGGAAAACTCCATATATTTATGACAGGTCTATTAAATGATACCATGCAGTTTATTGCACAACAAAAATTAAGATTAAGATTAATAAATTGAATAAAGCATTAAAAATATAATTGTATTCAATGTTATTGTACAAGCATGGCACATACACCAAACCCATGCTCTCTATATAAATAACTGAAAATTGTGGGAGGAAATGACCTTTCTTCTTTCAATCAATGGCCTTAAACTTTAAAAACCAAACAAAGAGGCTTCTTGAATATCAGAAGTGTAACCATCTATAATGATTGGTACAGAACTGATGTACATATAATATTACTGTATTCCTTCAGTCATAATGACCTTAACCTTTCACCTTTTGACCATAAAATGGATATGCTTCTTTATTATCTCAAGTACATGCCTGCCACAAGGATTGGTAATCATAAATGATGGGGAACTCATGATAATGTCTGGAAATCAGTTGTTTTTTTTTTCTCCAATCAATCATGTTGAACTTTGACAGCAAATCAACTGGGTTCATCTTCACCATAAGTGCATGTCATCCTTAAGGCTTGGTTACCACAGATAATGAAGAACTCAAATTATTGTGTGGAAACCATTTTTCCTATTGTCACAGTGACCTTGACCTTACTTGACCTTATAGCCCCTTCCAATAACAAGAGTTTTGATCTTTGAACCCTGAATAGTTTTACATTCCTTCTTACTCATGTCATTCACAAAAGTTAGTAACTGCAGATCATGATGATCTCAAGTTATTGTGTGAATACCATTTCTTGTCCTTAACCTTGACCTTTACTACAAAAGCTTTAAGTTTATTCACTGGCCCATGTGCAAACTATTCACAAACTTTGATAACTGAAGATAGACTTAAGTTATTTTGCAGAAACCATTTTACTTTTTTCAGTTACAGTGACCTTGACATTTAATGTTTTGACCCTAAATGATTTTATTCTCCCTTACTCCAAGAACAAGCTATACACAGAATTTGGTAGCTATTTATTGTTGATAAGTTATTTTTTTTAGAAACAAAACTGGTAACAAACCACCATAGTATGTTCTGTATCATTAAAGACATATCAAAACTTGTACTGTTAGATTTCTAATTGGTATCTTGTTATCTTCCCCCAATTTAATACTCCAACTGGTATCCGGTTATCTTCCAACAATATAATACTCTAATTGGTATCCTTTTATCAACAACCAATTAAATATTCTAATTGGTATCTTGTTATCTTCCACCAATTTAACACTCCAATTTGTATCCTGTTATCTTCCACCAATTTAATGACATTTAACCAAAACAATCCTAGATTAAGCATAAAGATTGCAAGAGTGGTCTTTAAAAAGATGAGCCATTAGTCGTGTTAATTAAAGATTATGGAATGAAGCAGGAGTGGATCCTGTTTTTAGATGTTTTTTTTAAAAGAAGGGTTAGATTTGACAAAGAGTTAGTTAATTTTGATTAAAATGGACCATTTTCTCTTTTATTAAAAAAATGTCCTAATTTTAATTATACAATGATGGTTCATCTCAGTTCTCCAAAACCAGGGTCCTGCTTTAAAAAAATTCACAAGTTTCTCTCGTTATCATAATGAAATGATCTTGACTAATTTTCTCTGGTACAATATCACAACGACGTTGCTGCCCCATAACTTGATCCACAAAATATTTGCTTCTGCTAATTTTGAAAATATATCCATTTGGTTTTTCAAAGATTCAAGTTTTGATTAATAGCTAGGTAAAGAAAATAAAATCTTTAATAGATATAGCAAACATTTGCAACATAAATTTATAAGTCTGTTAGAGCACTGGATAGCTTGTATGTATATGTATATATGTATATGTATGTATATGTATATATGTATATGTATATATGTATATGTACATATGTATATGTATGTATATTCATCCAGATTTTAACTAATTTCATTTTCTTATATTGTAGCAGTGGATTGTTGAAGCTATGTATGGCTCTGTAAAATACAATTTTCTATTTTTCAAAGTACACTGATGTACTAGTTTCAATAACTTATTCAAAACGGAAGACATGACTGGATGTGTCAAGTCTAGCTGGTCATCTTGAGAATTTTTCAAGTCGTATTTTAATATCTAGGAGTAGGGTTGGGTGGGGGTGTCCCATACTACAACATGTCTACCTAATCCTCATTTCCTACAATGAGCATAACTAATCACTACAGCAGGTCTAATTAATCCTCATATTCTAAAATGGGTCTAACTAATCCTCATTCTACAACAAGTCTAACTAATCCTCATAGTCTACAATGGTTCTAACCAATCCTCATTCTACAATGGTTCTAACTAATCCTCATTCTACAAGTCTAACTAATCCTAAAAGTCTACAATGGGTCTAATTAATCTTATATTTTAAAACAGGTCTACCTAATCACATTTTACAATGGCGGTCCTCATTTTACAATGGTTCTAATTCATCCTCATTCTACAACAGGTCTAACTAATCCTCATATTCTACAATATGTATAATGAATCCTCTTATTTTAAAACAGGTCCAACTAACTTTTACATTCATTTAGGCAAAGATGCATAAATAACCATATTCCCAGATAGTGGTGTGTTTTATGAGACAGAAATGTACGAGATCCCAAAAAGGGTCAGTGTGCATGACTAAAATAAGTGGCAGTGTCCAATTGGAAATAAACTATCTTTTTAGACAAGCCAACAAAAACTGATTGGAAATTCAAATCTAAATAAAAATAATATGATTTCTTCAAATCACTTAATATACATGTACTTACAAAGATAAAATAGGTGATAGGATTAGCATTGTCACATACCACCACCATACATATTGTGCAAACACAATCAGAACCAGAGTGACAATAAAATAAGCACACAAAGTGTCTGTCTTTAAATTCACTGGAAGGCAATTGAATACATGCATGACAATCTTTGTTGCTCTCGTGTGAGTTCAGTAATGCAAGTACCCCTAGTGTTCATCCTGGCACTTTTAGAGACTACATGGCACTGTTGTTCAAGCTTTCCTACTGAATAATCTGAGTGAATCCTGGTCAGAACTCAATTCTTGACAACCATTATTCTGTCAATGTTAGATACAATTTGTTTCCATAGAAAGAAATGAATATTGTACATCAAGTTGGGGATGGAAGGAGTGGAGGAGAAGACCAAATTTACAAGGTATTGAGGGTGGGGGTGGATGGATGTTGCAGGTAAAACAACAGTAATATATTGTCTTAGCACATTGGCCCCTTCACTGGACATAACACATGATAATATATAGCTTAAACATTCTCATGCAAGGCAATAATGTGTAATAAATCTTGTTCTTGAACACATCTCTTTGACTAACATATAACTTAAAATAAATTGAGTTGTTCCACTTTGATCTTTATGCATGCACTTATCTCATAGCAGTCTTGAAAGGAATTAACACAGCAACCTAGTTTTTTGTCAGAAAAAGAATTGTTAAATGATGGCTGTTTATACCTTTGCCTATTTCCAAGACAATTTGCAGTCAAAGGTTATGTTTATAACAGCTCTAAGAAGGATTGTTTATCTTTCAATGCATGTTATGGGCAAACACTGAAGTTGTCGCTGTTCTATTTTCTTTTGTCTAAAAGATAACTAAAAATAGTATTTTTTAAGCTAGAGTGTTTGGGGTGGGGTGGGGGTGAGAATAAAAAAAATATGTTTTTGCATGATATGTTATGTAATGTCAGGTCTGAAGATGCAACAAAACAAATTGTTTATCTTAATAGAAGAAACCAAACAATTTACTGCACATCTCCTAAATGTCAAGGTTACAGACCTAAATGTCAAGGTTACTAGTGATTACAGATCACTAGTAAGTGTGAAATTAGCTAGACAGTACTCTCACATTGCACCAACATGTCATCAACATCTGCAGGGCTGCATATCTTGAATTGAGATATGCATCAGTTCCATTTGTAAATATCTTTCAGTTGATGCCACAAAAACACTTGTGTGTTCATTAGTACTTTCAAGACTGGACTATTGTAACTCAATTCTGTCTAGTTCATCACAAATTTACTCCAGAAACATCAAAAAGTTCAAAACACAGCTGCACGGATCATCTTTAGAGTCAGAGCACACCTCACCACTGCTCTGTACCCTACACTGGCTATCAATTCGATACAGAATCGAGTACAAAATTTGTTCTCTGTGCTATATATTTCAATGACAGACTTCAGTCCAACATACCTATCCAGCCTCACCCATGTGTGTATACACCAGCTAGATCCTTACGCTCTTCTTCTGATAATTGTATACCCGGTACTCATTGTTTCCAAGGTGAAAACAAAGTCATATGGACAACGTTCATTTGCACACCAGGGCCCGACGACATGGAACGAATTGCCCATTGAAATTAGACACAAAGACACAGTGGTCCCTTTTAAGAGTGCTCTAAAGACTCACCCGTTTCAACTGCAGGGACAACCTTAGCGACCTAATCCTGTTTTGTATCTTATATGTTTTCAGCATGTTTTTATGTTTTCCAATTTCATTGTTTTTGTCATTTGTTGTTCTGTAGTGTAGTCATATAATTACTGATGGTGTAAAGCGCTTTGAGCTTTGAAAGATTAGGTGCTATACAAAGTCCTCATTATTATTATTATTATTATTATTATTATTATATCCAAATAAAGTTTAGCTCAATCACCAATGACCAAACCTGTGTTTGACAAATGTGAAATTATTCAAATGTATGTTCTTTGTCAGATACAATTGAATTTTTATCAAAAATGTCAAAATCCACAATGCAAGAGTAAACAATAGACTGTATCCTAAAGCTCTTCAGAAAATGGAAAGTAAAACTGTACGGTAATGTATAGATGTTTTGGACAAAAGTCCTTGTGATCAGCATTTTTTAACATTGGATTATTATTTACCACAGACCTGTCCTCAAAGAATTTTGCAACTGATCAAAGATTTAGGTGTGTAATTACAGTTCAGGATTGTTTATAACACCTTTGCAGCAGCGCCGGTGCAAGGCATTTTGGTGCCCTAGGCGAGATCAGAAATCTGGCTCCCCCCTTCCACTCACGCCCTCCCCCACTCGCCCATCATGAAATAAACCCTTAGCCCAGCACCCTAGGCGACTGCCTAGTTCGCCTAGCAGAAACGCCAGCCCTGCTTTCCAGGGATGATTCTGCCATATAAATAAGTCGTGCCTGGCAACCTATGAAGTGTTATTATGAGTTATCCTGATTTAATGTCAATACATCTTGTATGCCAGAACATGCCCTCATTCCATTCATATCAATAAAATACTGTACTAGATTGATACCATAATTTTAATTCTTCAATAAACTGTAATAATATACATGTATAAGCTTGGCATTGCCTGTAAGTAATAGGTTTAAAAATGTCTCTTCCCAGATAGAATTGAGCAAAGTGGCAAAGACAGGCAGACGATGGTACAAAATGTTTGAAATAAGATAAATACATACATATATATATACATACATATATATACATATATATATATACATATACATATACATATACATATATATATACATATACACATATATATACACATATATATACACATATATATACACACATATATATACACATATATATACACATATATATACACATATATATACACATATATATACACATATATATACACATATATATACACATATATATACACATATATATACACATATATATACACATATATATACACATATATATACATATATATATACATATATATATACATATATATATACATATATATATACATATATATATACATATATATATACATATATATATACATATATATATACATATATATATACATATATATATACATATATATATACATATATATATACATATATATATATATATATATATATATATATATATATATATATATATATATGTGTGTGTGTGTGCTTTTGCCCATTTTCATGTCATATAATTAAAATAATAAATAAATCTTATTATAAGCTTATAAACATAGGAAATCTTTTATTGTTTTATCAGAGTTGTTGCATAAAATGGCAACTTAGAAAAGAAATCAGAGTACAAAATTAGAGTACAAAATTGGCAACAACTTCATTAACCCCAAAACCTTGTTCACAAGATATGAAAAATTGGACACAATTATAGATTTTTATTAATAATGGTCATGGATGTATCATCTGAGTAATTTACTTCAAAGTGAGCTACACATACATTTTGCATTTGCTCCAGAAGGATGTATATGAATTTTCAGTGGAATTCCATAGAGAGCAATGTCATTTCTGATATTTATGATCATTATATTATATGAATTTTCAGTGGAATTCCATAGAGAGCAATGTCATTTCTGATATTTATGATCATTATATTATATGAATTTTAAGTGAATTCCATAGAGAGCAATGTCATTTCTGATATTTATGATCATTATATTATATGAATTTTCAGTGGAATTCCATAGAGAGCAATGTCATTTCTGATATTTATGATCATTATATTATATGAATTTTAAGTGAATTCCATAGAGAGCAATGTCATTTCTGATATTTATGATCATTATATTATATGAATTTTAAGTGGAATTCCATAGAGAGCAATGTCATTTCTGATATTTATGATCATTATATTATATGAATTTTAAGTGAATTCCATAGAGAGCAATGTCATTTCTGATATTTATGATCATTATATTATATGAATTTTAAGTGAATTCCATAGAGAGCAATGTCATTTCTGATATTTATGATCATTATATTATATGAATTTTAAGTGAATTCCATAGAGAGCAATGTCACTTTGGATATTTATTATCATATTATATGAATTATTTTCCTCTTTGAAAAGAAAATTGATATGAAAGTCTGAATTAGATTCATTAATAATGCAATGTACTGAAGTAAAATGGGATAATGTCATGAAATAAATGACAAGCAAGGTGAATGTAGCCTTCTGGGCCTGTTTAGGTACAATGACAGATTCTAAAGTGACTATTTCACTCAAATAATCCACCACCACCACTATTAGCATGGACTCGCAAGTGTCTGGATTCTCATGGATCTTAAATATTTGTGCCTTGTTGAAAAGACACGAGTGCAACCTCCCTATTTTCATGGCGACACACACACATGAACTTAAAATATTTTTGGACTTGCTGTTTGGACAGTTGTGACAGATGCACATTGGTACTTGGTGATAAACACATTTTGCATTCTGAATCTTAACTGGCTGGGCCAATATTTGTCTGCCTAGATATACTTAATGAAATGCTAAATGGCTACTTTACTTCTAATGATGCCAATTATATATACTATCATGTTCTGCATTAGACCTTTTTATAATTAAAAAACACTGAAATGGAATATAGTTTTAAATAGTAAGGAACATTTTACTTTATTACTTCTGTCTGCATGATAATTATGCTGCAAAGATTTCCAACTATGAAAACACAATGGTGATAAATGATCACAGGGCATCTTTATTCTAATAATATCTGCAATCTTAATTTGTTTTTACTGAAATACGATCTAAATTTGGGGCCCCGAGTGGCCGAGTGGTCTAAAGCGCTGTCCGTTACGGACCACTGCCATCTCACCTCTGTCTGCGTGGGTTCGAGTCTTAAGATTCGGCTAATGTAGTTAAGTGAGAAAGCTTGCCAGTAGCTTCTCGTGGGTCGGTGGTTCTTTCCGGGGTTTTTCCGGTTTCTTCCTCCACCACTAATACTGGCCGCCATGTATAGCCTATATATTGTGCTGAAAAATGGCGTTAAACCATAAAAAAACAAACAAACGATCTAAATTTGTTTTTATCATAATGCAATCTAAATTTGTTTTTATCATATTACAATTTAAATTAGTATTATTATAATAAAATTTAAATTAGTTTTATTATAATAAAATTTAAATTTGTTTTGTCATAATGCAATTAAATTTATTTTAATTATAATAAAATTTAAATTTGTTTTTATTATAATACAATTTAAATTTGATTTTAACATAATGCAATTAAATTAGTTTTTATTATAATACAATCTAAATTTGTTTTTATCATAATACAATTTAAATTTGTTTTTATCATAATGCAGTCTAAATTAGTTTTTATCATAATACAATTTAAATTAGTTTTTATTATAATACAATCTAAATTTGTTTGTAATATAATGCAATCTAAATTTGTTTTTATTATAATACAATTTAAATTTGTATTATAATAGAATTTAAATTAGTTTTTATTATAATGCAATCTAAATTTGTTTGTACTGAAACTTTGTTTCATATTAAGGATTCAATATGATTTTTGTAATACCCATAATGTAACTTCTAATACTGCTAGGATTTAAAAATATAACATTAGATAACTAATACATACACAATATTAATTGTTTTAATGGTTTTAAAACTATAACTAGACAGAAAATGTTACAAGTTTTGGACCCTGGACCCCACTCCCACCCTTCCCCGTCTATCCACGGACCAATACTCTTAATTTACCTCATTAAATGTCTCTGCTGTTGGCACCACTGGTATTTACAACTAGAATTCTAAAGCATGTATTTTTTAATGAAGGTTTGGAGAAACTTTATATGTACTATTTTGGTCAATTAACAAATAAATTACAATTGTCTTCTAAGGACATGAAAACCAGAGTAATACCTGCTTCAAAACATTTTACAGAGCAGGTCATCTCAGTGGAAAGTTGGACAGCACGGGTTGATTTTTCCAGTAAAAAGCAGTTACAAAATGCACTGAAGTATTTCATGTGGTCCCTTATCAAGACTGAAAAGCTAGAAATAAAAGAGGCATCACGGTACCAATCGTTTTTCCATAGGCCTCGATGTTTTGTGAAACAAATGTACTTTCTATCCTACTTCAGCATGCATGTCACACACTGTCACAGAGAATGTTAGATTCTACAAGGACAAAACCAGGTACTCCATTGCATTTAAGAGGGATAACTCCACTGTTATTTCAGTAACAAGCCACAAAACATCAGGCTCAAATTCAGCCTTAAACAACTGAAGGACCCTAACATATGCAAGTCATTCCAAGCCACAATTGGAGGAAAATTTGCTCCACGCGTTGTGATGGATGTTGATGTTAAAGTGATGACAGACACTTTCAACACAGTCATGACAACAGCTGCCAAGGACATCATTGGCCTCCATTGGCCAAGGAAAAAGCCATGGGTTACCTGAAGAGACCTCAAAAACACCAGACACACAACAGGGTCAATAGAGTACCAAGAAAAAAACAAGAAAATCAGAAAAAAATTGAAGAAAGCAAAAAAAGATTGGATTGGACAAAAGTGCACAGAAATAGAGAGCAGTCTGATAATGAATAACAGCAAACAAAAAGACATTCCAAACTGAAAGACCTCACCAGACAGAAGCAACCAAGAGTAAGTAGCATTCAAGACCAAAATGGACAATACCTCACAGAAGCGAGTGACATTGCAGCAAGATGGACTGAGTATTGTCAACAACTCTACAACTATCAGCCCACAGGAAACCCAGAGGTGCTAGAAGTTCCAAACTCCACCCATGATGATGATTTCCCCATTCTCAAAGAAGAGGTGGATTCAGCAATAAGAGCACTGAAGAATGGGAAGGCAGCTGGAGAAGACATCCCAACTTCAAGGCTGCATCCAGGATGATCAGATGTTCAGCAGCACAGTGCCTCAATAACACTAGGTCAAGAGACCTATGATGATGATGATTTTAAATCTTAAAATATACAAATTATGATCTAGGTATGAATTAACACAATATCACATTTTGCCAAGAGGCTTAACCTTTTTTAAGCACAACAGAAAGTACAACTTTTACATAATGCACCCATCACAACTAGTGTTGTTGTTTATTTGTGAATGCTATGGGGTTGTACAACTGATACTGATGTACCAAGAGAGCACACCATCATATTTCTAGAACCATATGCAGGCTCGGTCCTAGGGCAGGACAAATGAGGCAACCGCCTTTCAGGTCATGCATTGTTTTTGTTTGGTGCACCACACTCATATCT
Source organism: Unio pictorum (assembly GCA_030141615.1). Classification (NCBI taxonomy): domain Eukaryota; kingdom Metazoa; phylum Mollusca; class Bivalvia; order Unionida; family Unionidae; genus Unio; species Unio pictorum. The sequence continues at coordinate 3,319,265 of JARLTB010000204.1, forward strand.
TGCTGCTTAGAGTGCCACACAAACCTAGATCTGGGGTGACCATACAAGTTTTAATTCATTTTCCAATCAGTACACTACCAATGTCTAAATTTACCCAATTAGATATTATAACAGATCTTATTTCATATGACTAAAATATAATTAGCTAAGTCACACCACCCCGTTTAAAACAATAAAATTGGCCAAATGTTAGCATCTTCTTTAATTAAAAAAAAAACACAATGAAGCAAAACCATAACAGGGTACCATTTTTGCAACGGTAATAAGAGTTAATTGTTGATCCCCGCATATTTCCCTACATCATTTCTTTACAATTGGGTATCAGACGTATCATACTTGTCTATCACGAATCCCGGAATACCTAGTTCTCTGACTGACTTCACCTCATCCCCAAGAGTAGTTTCCAGATGCGTCTATCGTTGAATATTGTACGCGTAGAACGTGCGTCAGGGGTAAAGGGAGTGAGGAACTGTGATACTAGGCTGCTTTAAAGACTGGCGGTGCAGTCTATGACCGGATGTTTTAGCGTGCTAATGCAATAATACTAAGCTGGCCTAGAGTTGTTAATGACATAACAGGGTGGCCCAACAGTCAATGCCTATTTAACCCACGAGAAGAGTATAAATAATTGTATACGAAAAGGCAGATAGATGTTGGTTGAGAAGCGGCACAAACTCACCATCGATATTAGCAACGGTATCAGATGATCCAACAACTAGACGGTACTTCTGCAACATCGTCAGCGCATGTCTGTTCAGAATCCAACACTTATATGTCACAATAAACCTTAAAAACAAATACCAAATATGGTTAAGCACCCCCCCACATTATATATATATATATATATATATATATATATATATATATATATATATATATATATATATATATGGAAATGTGCGAGTCCTTAAGATAGACAGCCGACTGACAAGATGTATTTATATACAGATAGTGTCTGTGCATCGAAGGCATTCGGTTAATCTCGTCAAAAGCACTTCGCACGTGCGGAATAGGATGAACCGAACTCACTATTTTGAAATACAACACAATATTCATTATTGACCCTCGGGTATCATTGTACGCCAAAACGAAACTCTAGTACACGAATTGAATTAATAAATAAAAAGGTTTTGTGACAGTGGAAATACTATATGCACCCACGTGAATTTCGATGTGATATTGATTGATGTGTTTAATATCGATGTGATATTGATTGATGTGTTGAATATCGATGTGATATTGATTGATGTGTTTAATATCGATGTGATATTGATTGATGTGTTTAATATCGATGTGATATTGATTGATGTGTTTAATATCGATGTGATATTGATTGATGTGATATTGATTGATGTGTTTAATATCGATGTGATATTGATTGATGTGATTTTGATTGATGTGTTTAATATCGATGTGATATTGATTGATGTGTTTAATATCGATGTGATATTGATTGATGTGATATTGATTGATGTGTTTAATATCGATGTGATATTGATTGATGTGTTTAATATCGATGTGATATTGATTGATGTGATATTGATTGATGTGTTTAATATCGATGTGATATTGATTGTTGTGTTTAATATCGATGTGATATTGATTGATGTGATTTTTATCGATGTGTTTAATATCGATGTGATATTGATTGATGTGTTTAATATCGATGTGATATTGATTGATGTGATATTGATTGATGTGTTTAATATCGATGTGATATTGATTGTTGTGTTTAATATCGATGTGATATTGATTGATGTGATTTTTATCGATGTGTTTAATATCGATGTGATATTGATTGATGTGTTTAATATCGATGTGATATTGATTGATGTGTTTAATATGGGTTACAGAGTATTCAGCTTGGCCTTAAAACTTCTGATGTGCACCTTTCAATAACCTGTTTGCTCCGCTTGGTCATTTTAATTTCCTAGACTTCAGAGGTAATTTAAACAAAGAGCCGATATTTTTTTTTAAATAACGCAATTTATATTTAGTAATTCATTCATTACAATTTTAGAAGCTGTCATTGTCTAGATACTTTTCCCAATTTTAAAAACTGCTGTACTTTGGACAATTTCAGGCTGATATTTTGAGCATAAGGGATCAGCCATTTTAGTTAACTGTGTACTTAGATCATTACAATTTGCACCTGTACAATATCCAAAGAAATTGTAGCCATATAATAGGATGTATTCATTCATTACTAGACAATGGTCTCATTGAGGATGAAATCTCTGATTTGTGTCTTGCTGTGCAGTTACCAGAGCTATGTCAAAAAGAGCTCTCGAGAATGATGTTTATTTGGAAATTATTTCTTTAGCATTAACACCTTTGGTAAGTCTTTTGATAAGGTCATCATTGCTCCTGGTATTAGTCAGTAATTTTACTACTCATTATCTGTGCTCTTATCAGCGTTACAAAAGACAATCACTCACTGAACATGAAAATACCCCAATCAGATGTCTTGCTTGTTTGTACTTGTACCAGTTTCTTACAAAATGAGGGTCCTTATAAGAAAATGGGGTGGTTCCTTAGCAAGTCGGGTAGATAATACTTGTTGGCCATAAAGAATGCATCCTCATGATTTCCAGAATCATTATAAAGGTTTGGTAAAGTTTTACACTTGTTGGCTTTTCCAAACATGTCCAGTCTTATCGAAGGTCAAATTGTATGCCTGGAGTTTCCCAACAAGTTATGCATGAATTAGGTATCCAACAGTCTGAATGTCCTGCATATCAACATAAAAGTCAAAGGGCTTTCATGCTTCCAACAATGTGACTCTGTCATATTGTTTTGATACAGGAAATGATTGGGATGACGTTGTTCATTTTATGTTGCTTACTGTTAGGGAATCAGTTCAGGAATAATTGGTTTTTGAACTGGTTCTTAGTCATACTGTCCGTCGACCATTCAAGTTATTAAAAGATAAAAATAAAGATTCCCAGATAAATGACATAGTCTCAGATTTCAAATACAAATTGTCAAAGGCTTGTGAAGTAAGAAGAACGCATCTTCATTCTATTCTGTAATAAATGAAATTAATGTAAGACAGATTATACAGGAAATGAGTTTTCGGCCTGGTGATAAACTTCAGGCTTTCTTACCCATACCTCAAAATCCTCTTTAGGATCAATCGCATGTCCCTTATACAATTGAAAAGAAAGTAAATGACTTAAATTAAACCATAACCATGTCTGCGAGATGGAAACAGAAACACGTTTGTCATATAATATGTTAAAGGAGTACTTTGTTAGAGATAACGTGTTCCTCTTCAATACACTGAGCAATGGAATGCAATTTAACTATAGCAACTCTGCCTTAAACAGTCTATATAATTCAGAAATATTAAACAATCAGAAACATACATAAACAGAAAAGGAGAGAACTAAACCAGCTATAACGTGAATGTGTGTACTTTTTACGATATTCCAACACAAACTCTAAGAATTAAAATCTATCATGACAACAAAGTTGTAGATTCTGCACGTTGAAACGACATCTAGAGAGGATAAATCCTCTCAAGCGAGATATTTGAAGAATTTTTTTTTTTTAAACTGGAGAATGATTTTATAGAACCAAGTAAACGTAACTGAAGTTCGCCATGTATTCTATTACCGATACCTGTTTAAACATTCTGCATGCCTACTTATTGCAAACAAGTCAACAGTGTCACCAAAACTGATTAATTACCAATACAATGAATAGATGATTATATCGATTAATGTCGAAATGCAAAATATGTCACCAAGCATGATTTTTTTAAATCAGGATTCTGGCAAAATTCCACTCACCGAAAGGGCAAAAGATATGTCGGCATTTGCAACTACAGATGGGCTTTATTAGTATGAAGTGACGCCATTTAGTAAGAAAAATTATCCGTCAGCATTCCAGCATTTAATGAACAGGATTAACATTTGGTCTAGATAATTGTCACACGTACATCGATGATATGATCATCTACAGCGATACCAAGAAAGTTCACCTGCAATCCATTAAAGAATTCTTTGATCTACTGAGTGATACAAATATGACAGTTAATTTAAGTAAACGTGAGTTTTGCCATGCATGTATCACGTTTTTAGGATATATTGTGGGACAAGGTCAAGTAAAAACTTGTTGAAGTTAAGGTCAAGGCCACCTCTGAATTTCCAGTGCCTTGCCAGTAAGAATCAATTGATGAGATTTTTGGTATGACTGGATATTATCGGAAATTGTACCCAGATTTCGGCATCATTGATGACTAGAAAAATCCAAGTTTCATTAAGTTATATAAAATGTATGTTGATACAAATGATGTAGGGTTCGGCGAAGCATTGATTAAAGAAAATAACTAGGGTGTGGATCATCCAGTCGCTATTTAAAAAAAAAAATCCAAAGTAAACAATTGCCAGAAAAATGGAGAGATGGATTGTATGGCTTTGAAGGTGGCTTGGCAATATTTTGAAGTTCATGTCTGTTGAACTCCTCCTACAATTATTGAATTCAGTGACCACAAACCCCTTACTTTCATAACAAAATGAAAAACTAAAATTAGTGAATGTTGAGATCGGGTTTGAAGCTGAAGGAATTCTCTGACCTGATCATAGCGATACTGATACACTGAAGGGATCGTCATTTTATTTTAAAAGCGCTAGCATTTTCAATTGTGATTTCCCTTAAAAACGCTAGCGTTTTCAGTTTAATTGTTTACTTAAATCCACTACGAATTCTACGTACCACGTTACTGAAGCCCTGACTAGATTTCTATCTGTGGTCGTTATCGTGAATTGTTCAGATACATCCTTGTCGATGATCGTTGATATCGTATTATTGACTCCAGATGAACTACTTGATGATATATTAAACTGATTCGGTGATACTATTGTTAATCGATAAATACCCTTGACGGCTGCGGTTACGTGTAAAATGTTGTTTGTGGGAGTCCACGCAAATGATCCGTAATGGATTGTGTATACGTTGTTGATAATGATTTTTTTATCATGAGGAATTTTTATTTTTTCAACAACGCTTATCATCCTCGTTGCATCATCCTTCATTGCGTTGTTAAATGTTTTAAGCTCATCGATGGACTTTTTAATATCAGGAAGGGTTATTTCAATTTTATCAAATGGGGTTCCAATAAACTTGTCAATGATGTTTTTACGAAACATTGAAAACTGTTTCACGTGTTTTTCATATTCGGATTGAAGAGTTGCTAGTTCCAACATAGAATCTTTTATCGAGGCGAGTTTTGGTGTGGTCACTGGTGGATTTCCTAAAAATTCTAGCAGGGGTTTATCAATTTTATCAATTATATTTCTTTGTAATTCAGAAAACTGGTTAAATACAACTATATGATCGTCATACTTATCATTGAGCGATTTCAATGAATTCGCCGTGTTATCGAATGTTGCTAATTTATCCGTAATTGTTGAAACAAGTACACCTGGTTTGAGTTTACCCTGATCGGAAAATAACGCGATAGTATCCTCTGCTGCATCTCGTCGTTTAACCAAAATATCATCGAGAGAGATATTACTAGTTTTCAATTTACCCTGACGATCTTGAAATACAACTATTTCACCAGGATCAACACTTGCTAGGTTTAACGTTTCGGCTATTTCATCTTCGATTATTTTTTTAACACCCTTGATTTTATCAAGGGTTTCAACTCCACCAGGTTCGGGTTTCTTCAGCGTTGATAAAGGTCGTCCCCAAATATCAATCATTGTTATCATAAAAATCTTTTCTCTGTCTAAATCTAACGGATTTTCAATCTAAAAGATTTTCAATCCAACGGATTTTCAATCAAAAATTCGTAGAATTTTCAAAGATTTCCAATCAAAGATTTTCAATCCAACGACCGCTAGTATACTCATTCACTACTACATGGGGTGGTTTTGATTGTAAATTGCTTTGCAATTTCATCTTTGATTCCCGTGAAATAGCATCAAGTACGTTTAATACTTCATTGCCACATATGGGTGGGTCAAGCATTGTCTGTGTTGGTAACGTGGAATACCAACGGGGTATTTTTAATTTACTTACATAGCGGTTAAATTCCTTCGGAGGCGCTAATCCATATGAGTCAAAATAAATAACCCCGCGTGGATCAATCGCGTATGCAACCCAGTGAGTTCCAGGTCCATCGCTGTTATCTAGATTAATAATACCGGTTTCAACATCATTTGGTTGTGCCGGTAACTGATCTTTCATAAAAACACCTCTGAAGTTTTTAATCGCGAGTTTTTTAGCGGCATCAATTAAATCAAAATTGGACATAGGAATCGAAGATTTCGGAACTAGTAAACCGGTCCTAGTCTCAGGCCGCTTCCGCTGTACCATGAATACGGGGTTCCTGGTAGTCTTAGACCCTTTCCTTTTTTTTTTACTAGCGCGGACGGATCCACCAGTTGCTTTCTTTAGTGCCATTCCTGCCGCGGTACCAACGGCTCCTAACGCTGCCGCTTTAGCCACCGCTGGGGCCGCTGCGGCAATCAACCCTGGAATCAACCCTAACAACGGGAATATACCACCAGTCTTTTCCATGTTTTTAATCGCGCTCGCAGAAAGAGTAACCTGAACTCCCTTTTTTTCTTTAAACGCTTTATTAAAATGATTAATCTGTGTCTTCGTCAGCGATAGTTTATTCGCCCCGCCATTCATTTGATTAGGTTTCAGCGTTATTGTGGTCCCACATTGCTTAGCTGATTTGGATTGTAATTTTTTAACTGACCAGGTGTCAACGTAACATTAATATTACTATACGACATTATACAAAACAGATTGATTCTAAATCGCAAGTGATTTTCATTGCACAGCAATTTCCAATCAAATATTTTCCACTGGTGCATCTACCAGTCTCATTCGTCCACCAACACCCTCGAGTATCATTGATTTATCACTGAGAATGACAGCAACCGCTCTATAATTAACAATACCACCAGGACGGGTTACACGAGCTCGGAAGTGTATATCAACGACGGATTGTCTCATCAAGTCGAGATGTTCCAACGAAAAGTAATAAATCGGATACAGACTTTTAAAATCCAACTGTGATATTTGTAGACCAGTATCGACATTTTGATCGCGTCCCATATACGACAGCAACCGATGATAAACTCGTGCAATATGGTTTTGACCGTAATTAAGTTGTATATCCTCTGATGGTTCTTGCTGTCCGTTTATTCTCAGCGAGACTTCACTACACCCAATTTGATCAAATATCATGTGGGGACGTTCTTGATCGTTTAATCGCGCAGTATTCTGTAGCGCAACAAATATGTGACGTGGAGCTGAAATACCCTGTTTTGATGCTAGATGCCATGTAAGTGTACCATCAATATTAGAATCCATGGTATCTGTGGACGTTGACAACCAACTTAATAATCTCTTCCCCCCTTGATCCATAAATGATAGTAACCGCGGTTCTGTTGACAACGATGGAGTCAACACTGGCATCCACAGTGTTAGTTTTGATAAAACGACTTTACCCGCAGCGGCGCCAGTGCGCCAGATTGCATAATTATCAGTACCCCTTCTCATTAGCGTTATAGTATGCTTTACTCCATAGATAACTTTTCTGACGTTTCTACAAAATCCAAATATGTGATGGAGCGGAATCGCGCATGAAAACTGTCGATTCTGTCCCTGTAACGTTGCTACTCGTGTTGCAAACCCTAGGTTGTAACTGGTAATATTATTTATGACATCAAAATCAGCAGCTGGTCTTGTATATCCGGCTGGTGCTGGATCAACTGCAGTAACTCGTGTTGCCTTTACTCTAGAATACTGGACGTGTTCGGCGTTATCAGTAATATCCTTCGCGAACATCATAGACGGACCCGCTGATCTAGTATAGTCATCAGAGTATCTCGCTAACCCGATTATTCCCGTAGCAATATCAACCTCGCGTTCAATAGATTCGATTTCTCTTCCATCAATGAGATATCTAGCACTTTCAAAGAAAGCCATGATGCCATTGTTAACAAAACCAACTCGGATAGTTGGGTCATTTGCATATGGTGGATCATTATGAGCAGCATCATCTGTTACGAGTTCACCTTCGACTTCAATAAAGGCTTCAGCGGGTAAAAAGTATTTACTGGTATCATGAACTTGAAGTTCGATTCTCCCCCGAAGATCAGGTTGTACTGCGTGATAGGCAAAAAATTGATAATCACGTACAGAATCATCTTTAAGTACTGGGGCGTCCATGTCAAATGCACTATCAGGGTTCTCTTTGAACATTTTTTATTATATACCCGTTGGTCTAAATTGGAGGTGAAAATGTAAATTGCTTGGAAATCCTCGATTTTTAATTTCAAAGATTTTTTATTTATTATAATAATTATTTTTTTATAATAATTTGCAAAGCAATTTCACCGACGTCTTCGACGTTTGTAGAAATTCTTTGAATTTCCAAGACCACTTCCCGCTATCATATTTGCTGTTATGTTATCCTGGGCGTTAGTGTATGACGGAGTCATTAACGATGATGAAATCAACGACTGTAGTTTTTCATCTACTGCGTTATTTATTATTTTACTAACCCGCGCAGGCATAACCTCAGTAGATGGCAACGGCAATGGTTTCCTTGAAAATCTAGAAGATTTTCCACGTCGAACTAGCGCTGTTAGTTTATCCTTAGCGGCTGAAAACGCCTTCGTGGCAAGATCACCAACAGCGCTAATACCCTTATCCCTGATAACATCAATTGCTTTCATCGATAATTGTTTTACTAGCGGAGCCACTTTTGGAGCCATTCTTGAAAATAATCCCATTATAGTATTACCGAGACCATCTCCATAGTATGCTCGGTATTTTGGCAATCGTGAGTTTACCACGTAGACGTTAGTTGGTTTATCATGGTTGTAGTGTATGATCATTCTCTATTTAATTGATATTTATCTAATCGCTATGATAACCATGATGAAAATTCGTAGAATTTTCTACTAACTCTTCAATGAAATCTCGATATGTTGCAATATCCATGATACCACCTTGAAATAACCGCCTACAGATATCAGCAGCTTCATTGATTATTTCTGGTGAGTTATTCCCGGCTCGTTTTCCTCCTACAAGTATTTCTAATCGTGCTATATCACCGAGAATATTGCCAGGACATGTTACACTAGAGTTTCCAACTAAACCACTGCCTGTTTTTGAAAATTCTTTGGATTTTTTAGTGATACCAGTTGCACCCTTCTTAGAATCAGCCTCTGCCATTATTTGTATTTCATCAGGGGTTGGGTCTGCTGTGTATACTGGTGGTGCTAATGTGACTCCCTTTACCATAGCTAGAAATTGGTCATAATCACGACTTATTTCTCTTGTGATTTTATTTTTCTGGCGGTTTGCTAAAAACACCTTATTTGCCCAAAGGGTTTCACCTTTTATAAAATCTTTAGCCGTTTCGTCTTTTAAATACTTATCTCTCTTCGGTTTTTTAACGTTGTCTTTGGTAAATTTAGCTAATTCAGAGTTTGTTTGGATATTTCTGATTGTATTTAACGCATCAACTGTAAATATATTTTCAGGAGAATAATCCCCCTTTGAAACAGCTCCCGTTTCTTCTTGAAATTCTTCAAGTGGTTCAGGCGGTGGTGAGGGAATATCAACATCACCTAATCGTTCAATTTCTTCCTGAAGTTCTCGTTGTTGTTCTTCTTGTCGTCTTGCAGTAGTTATTATATCACCAGGAAGTGTTTTTAAAGATTTTTTTGTTTGTTTAGTTCCTTTTGCTATTTTCTCTAACACAGGGAGAAGAGGCCTCTCTGTTCTAGTACCCTCCTTAGGGATATCACCGTATATAGCTCGTTCAGTAGCTGTTTTCACACCCTCAGTTGCAGCAACAATTGGCTTAAACAGCTGTTGTGTATCATCAGAAAAATCAGTCTGAAGTAATTGCCGTTGTTGAAGTTTTTCACGTATACGATCACGAAGTGGTAATATTTTATTAATAGCGCTAAGTCGCTCTTTTGTGTTCCATGTGGTCAATGATTGTCCTACCATTATTGAAAGAGTATCACTATTGTCAAATTGTGAAATCCTTTCCATCACCAAGTAAAAAAAGAAATCACTAAATTGTACACTAACTTGTTATACTTCCCCCTTGTACTGGGTCACACACACAATTTTACTTCCTCGTTGTTGGGTAGTGATTAAACAAAGGAGGCTCTCTACGCGTGGGGCTCATCTTGCTCCATTAACATTTTTAATTGTCTCGCCTTATAATTAATAAGCTTCCTGCTTTCATATTCAGAGCCTAATTGCTTTCGTACACGTTCAACGATGCTACATAATGGTACAAACACATTAACGTCTTCAGTATTGACTAAACTTTCACGTATAAGTTTTTGTATCCGCTTAGTTAAAAAATATTTCTTAGCGAGGACGTATTTTCCGGTCTGTTCTGCAAATTGTATGTCTTCGAAATCGGTCATAATTTGATCACAATCTAACCCTGAACATAGTTTAACATTTTGATCTTTAAGCTTGTTGATTTCAATAATAATCAATTTGAGATTTTCAAGATTCATATTATATAAAAATATATTTGTTGAATTGCTTGAATGAAAATTCTTTAGAATTTTTCACAAAATGAATTCTGGACACGCTAAGGTGTTGATCATCTTTAGCAGCCCAGAAGCTTAATGCGATTATAGGTGATTGACGACGGTACAATTAAACATCACCGTTTTGAACCCCCTTGGTGTTTTACATCAAGCAGCGCGCTCAACGGTTACAACCGACAAACAGATAACAATAGATTATAGGTGACACAATGAATGAATTGATTTCAATGACAATGGTATATACAATGAATTGATTTCAATGACAATGGTATATACAATGAATTGATTTCAATGACAATGACGACGGTACAACAATAGATTATAGGTGAATGTGAATTGATTTCAATGACAATGGATGACGCGGGCTATTTCTACATTCAAGTACAAAAGCAAACCTGAAATCGAAACCTGGTTTGAATGTCAATAATAACGTTCATACCACGTGTGACGGTGTGGTTTGCTTTTGTACTTGAATTTCGGCTAAGCCCAATTATAACAAGGACGGATTTGTATATAACTACTCATTACAACGAAGTGACATAAAGAGGTGTAGTGCTTGTAATTGTTTGTTTTGTTTATTAGCGATCACTGATAACGTTGAAAACACGCATAATACTTGAAACAGACACTAAAAAAAATGTTTAAATACGACGTGGTTATAAAACAGTTCTGTTAATACTTGAAAAAAAGACAAAATTGATTGTGTGTTGTTCAGATTCATAATAGCGAAACTAACCAATCAAAATCAATGACTGTGTTTAAGATCCGTAACTCTGTCATTGGTGATTTGTCGCACGCGCGTTACCTAACGGAGTTATTCCCCGTGAAATTGCAAAGCAATTTATACATAAACAAATTGAATATTATTTTTAAAACGTTTTGAAAAAGCGGTCTTATAAATCCCCTCTGCAACAAATCGTACCGAAGATGGGCAAATATCGAAATATCTACCAGCTGCGGCTATTGACTGAAATATTTCCTCGTTGTCAGTATTAATTGACATTATCCGTCTAGCATTTTTCGAGTATTTTCCAGTCCCGCCTCGTTTTGTATTTTCACGTTGTGAAATAGCTTGAAGGTTGTTCAATTTGTTATTCTTAGGATCGGAATCAATGTGATCAATAACAAAACCATCCTTGATCAATCCATTAAACACTTCATAAACGAAACGGTGATTAAGATACTTCTTCTTCCCTCCAGTAGTAAAAATCAAATATCCAATATTATTATCCCACCCAACAGATTTCTTGAGTCTACAGTGTCTGACAATACCATCACGAGAAGCTTCGTAATTTTCAATAACGGGATGTCTTTGAAATTCTTGGTTCATTTGTATACTAATACACTTCTATTTGTCTAATTCGTTAATTGGCTGAGATATAACATTGGCAAATCTGCCTATGTAGTCCTGAGCAGTTTTTATGATTTTGCCGTTGGCAACGTCGCTGACGTCGTCAGGATTTTTTATTCTTCGCTTGTCATAATAACGCTTCAACTCTCTATAACGCTTACCCCCGCAACTAATGCATAACTGCGATTTGCCTCTAACACCTACCCCGCAATACAGGCACGGAAGAGGGCCCTTTGAACCGTTTCTCACACTTTGCATATGATACCCACAAAATTCATTTCTGCATGATTTGTTACACGGAGTCTTTGATCCAATCATAAGCCATTTACAATGATTCATTATATAAAAAACTTTTTATTTAAATACTTGTTTTAATTATAATATGAAGGAGTTCAAGAGATTATCGAAAATTACGCCTTGGAAAAATGCTAGATTTAATCTCGATAAATTCTCTGATAAACCAAAAAGTCTAATAGATGACAAAACCATATTGAGTAAAATCAGTGACTGTTTTAATGAGTTTAAGCGCGATGGAGCATCTCATGCGTGGTCGACATTTCGAATTACCAATGATGATGTCAATGTACCCATAATCGATGCTACCATGAACGACACAAGAGCAACTGAGATACTTTCACACCTTGGCAGGAAATCCAAGGGATTTCCAAGGAGGTACTTTTTCAGAATAAAATTCGTTATCGAAGACCAAGGTGAATGGGTTATCAGAGATAAATTTGAACCAATCCTCAAGGATAAAAAAAACTGTTATTGTGAGTAGAGATTCCAAACCAGGAATTCTAACTGGAATTGACAAACCATACTACGCGAACCGTTACCCTGTAACAGTAGTTGTTTACGGAATATATCCACTAAATGATAAGCCAAGTATTGCAAAACTAGCTCCAATGTTTTCATCGTCGAAATCACAAGGTGATTCAACGTTGAATTGTATAGCAACACGGTTAATGGAACACTTCACAAATGCATCCCGGGGGAATAAACTAACTGAACAACGACGAAAAAAAATAACCGAATGGGAACTGACAGTGAAACAGCGCGGGGCAAAGACTTCTGATATAGCTAAATTAGAAGCATCATTAAAATTTCCAATATCGGTAGCAACGATAACCGGAGAAGTATTATACGAACCGAAATATCAATCGCGAGGAGCTCCAATTGAAATTATTGATCATAACAAACACGCGTGGACACCTGCGGTAAATATATTTCCACGAGAACGAATCGTGAGATATATCCCCGGGGAATTTCTCAAGGATGTGTTCTATGAAGAGAAATTATTTGATGCTATTGTTACGTTGTGTAAAGATGATCCCGTGTCAGTGTGGTTACTTCGCAGCGCTGAAGATTCCGAATCAGGATTTGATCAGTTTGTAAGACCAAATGGAGAATTATATCGCGTTGAAGAACTAGATAACAGAATGAGAAAAATCGCTAATGAATTTTCACCGGAGAGTTTCCATGAAAAACTACTCACGGATAGTTTTACAATTCCATCAGTGGTAGCTCACTTCGCAAGAGAAAAGAACTCATGGCGTCCAACACGAAGTGATTTTCTCGAGGATGTCAAATTGAGTTGCGTCGAATTAGGTCATGGAGGATTGTGGAATACGAAATACTCACGTGATGGTATGATTTCAATTGATATAGCTGCGTGTTATCCTGGAAGTTTTCTCGGGTATGGAGAATGCTCTGAGTATTTTAAACGATTTGGACATCCCACACATGAAATGACTCGTGTTGCGATTAATGGTCGTTTGCCTGATTTTGATTTAACCGGGTTCGCTCGTGTGATATCATTTGAACTCGCTGCAGGGTTACATCCGTGTAGTTATGTTTGGCTTGGTAGACATATGTCTGAAAAACACTGGATGCCAATAGTGCTATTGAGATATATGATCGATTGTGGTATGCTAATATCGTTAATTGTCAGTGAAGCGATTATATGCTATCACGCGCAGAAGGATGTTTGGTTACCAAAACCTGATCTAGATCGTATAATTGATGAAATACGAAAACAGTTTCCTAATTTTAGCGAGGAAGAAATCATGAAACTATCTAGGCAGTTATTTGAAATCAAAAACAAAGAAGCCAAAGATTTCGGACGAAAAATAATTGGTAAATTCACTCATGGTGGAAGATTTGACAATGCAAAATACTCTTCGAGGTTGATCATAGACGTCGCTGAATACGATTTTATTGTAGCGGATTTAACGAAACAGGGAAAACTTGTAACCCGTAGGGATGCTTTTCTATCCAATGGTGAGAAATTAGGTACGGTTGTTACCTACTGTGATGGATATAGTTGTCAGTACACACATTTGAGAAGTTCTATGCTAGCGTATGCTTCTATTAATCTATTTTCGATGATAAATAGATTTCCTAATACCGCGGTTAGAGTAGCTACTGATTCGATGTATATCCACAACAAATACAAATCAGATGTAGCGGTATTCACAGATCCCGAGGAAGCGTGGGGGTGTTGGCGATTTAAAAAGGAAAAACTACATGAGTATTGTGAATCCGCAGACGTTGCCATCGACGATAAATACTTGAAAAGCAACCATAATCTCTCAGAGATTCAATCAGAATTATCTAATGCACCACCCGTATCTGATCCCGTATGTAGATACAAGACAGTTTATTTAAACGGCTGTGGTGGATCAGGAAAGACAACTCGTGCAATTGAATTATTTCGTCGGTCAACCATGATTGTGCTAACACCAACTCACAGACTCGCCAGAGAGATGATAGCGCGGGGAGTAAAAGCCTGTACTTATCACAGCTTCTTTCGATGGAAAGGCGATACATGGACTCCTGATCGAATGGGCGATAAATTCATTCCTGAAATCATAATCTGGGATGAAATATGCACGGTATCGTTGACAGTATTACAGATATTTCTTGAATGGTTGTTATTGAAAAATACAAAAGTCGTCATGTGCGGGGATCACGGCCAACCACAGCCATTTGTTGGTGGATCTCCACATGAATGGCTAAAGGGATTTGTAGATTATTATGAAGAGATTAATACCGACCATAGATCACTTGATGAACAATTACGAGAATTCAAAGCGCTAATTAGATTACAACCGGATAAAATCCAATGTGAAATAGCGCGTGAAATAATCTCAGAAACTCCCATGAATGATTTTTGGGAAACATGGAGACCAAATGATTTAATAATCGCGAGTAGAAAAATAGTCAGAGACGTGCTTCAGATGAAATTATTTGAATTGCATAAGTGTAAATTTGCAACACTTCCAGTACCACTCTGTTATAGACCTTCTAATACACGAAAGCAGAATATCGACGTTGACATTCCTGGACAACAACAAAAGCAGAATTTAGTATTAAATGATATTGTGCTGGTTGATATCAGCGTCGTCGAAGATGCATTGCGTGCTGATAAATCCCCATGGACGTTAGGTTACGCAGCAACAATACACTCTTCACAGGGATTAACTATCACAGACACAATTGTTTGGATAGTAGATAATCGCATTGAGTGGTCAAATTTAGTTTATCTCGCAGTATCCAGAGTACGGCGAATAAACCAACTTCGAAGAATTGTTGTTGACGATGCCAGTGACGATATTATCAGCGCCGATGATATCACTGGTGATATAATCAGAAAAAAACTCTCTGGTTATAAACAACAGGATAAAAAAAATAAACGAGAATTTGACATTGATGCTGAATTAATAATTACGCTAAAGCAACAACAGAATAATCACTGCGCGAGTTGCAATTGTATAATGCGTTGGCAGTATTCGGATAAAGATCCTCGCCAATTTACCGTAGACAGAAAGAATAGTAGCGTAGGTCATACCAACGATAACGTTATGCTGACTTGTCTTGAGTGCAATAGACGCAGAGGTGCCAGCACCTTAGGTGCTAATTAAGACCACGCAGTGGCAATTGAGTATCCTCAGGAATCACTTGTAACTGTTGTCGAGTAAATCCTCGCTGAGGAGCAGTTGAATCCAGTTTATAGACTGGAGGTCTACCAGTTGATCGTGTTATACCGGATATCTTATGCGTCGTGACGCTCCAAATAGGATCGGTAGCTCTTTTTTTACCACCCTCAAGCTCTCCTGGTTCGTATAAGTACCTTACAATGACATTACTACCAAGAATTGGTTGGGAAACGCTAGCGTTTCTAGAGAAATCTTTTTGTGGTTGTACGGGTATATACTTCTTTTTAATAGCGTTGACAGGTTTCATGTTAATTGTTCTAGTAATCTCATTATTGATTGCGGTAACTACACCTGGTAATCTCTTGACCCATTCACGGGATCGTTTATCCTGGATGAATTCTTTCGCGTATTGATATCCAAATAACCGCTCAGCAAGTGTCCGATTAAACCGTTCAACAATTGCCTGATCGCGATGTAACGCAGTGTGTCCTCGTCTGATGGCGACATTATGATGTTTCATCGTTGTTAAAACAGCGCCTTGAAATTCCTTGCCAGGATCAACTTGTAACAGATTTGGCCAGCGTAGAGGACCTCGTCGATAAATTTTTTCAAATGCAGAAGCTACTTCAGGCGATGATTTTGTCCTTAGCGGTTCTGCTTGTTTGTATCGACTTGCAACATCAACTAACGTTAACGCGTATTTGTAACCGTTGTCATGCGGCAGAAATAGTATATCAGCTTGATGAACTTCATTAGGAACGGTCACATCAAAATGCGAGTAGTTAATTCGTTTAGGCGCTGGTAGATAAATTTGCCATATTGCCTGTTTGGATAACCAGTTTGCCGCTGTAGTTTTTTTCACCTTTGATGCGCTAGCGAGTTTATTGATTGCTGCGTAACCTCTCCAGTATCCTCTCGGAGAATAATAAATAGATTCCATATTTTTAATTACCAGCACCTAACATCAATTTACCCTTCATAGCAGATTTTACCAACCACGAAGCCAATTTTTCTTTGAAGGATTTATCAGGAATAGCATTTAACGCATGAATTAATTTCACATCCGCAAGATGTCTGTGTTGAAGATTGCTGCTTTTATATGCGACATCATGAACATGACACGCCTTATCAATAGCGTTTATTGGATACTCGCCGGGTCGGGGCTGATTTTGATCATCAAGTCTGATATCTAATCGTGTTCCCGGTCCACAGTAGCTATATCCTGGAAGGTGCTTTTCTCCTGGATACTTTGCCCACGGTGTTCCAGGGAGTTTTGCTAACTTGGCTGCAATATCACCTCCTCGTTTTTTTTTAAAGGTTTCGTGGAAGTAAATCTAAATTTCTTTGTACTACATTGTACGCATTTACCAGAAAGCGCTGATCGATTATTTTTCGTTGTAATCGTCGTCAAGTCATTTGTGCCAGTACGCGTCCTACATTTCACACAATATAGATCCATAATTTATATATAACGGCATGAATGTAATTGATTATTCAGCTACGAGACGACGGGAACCTATTAGACACCATGCAATGTTACCAAATTCTATTCGCGCGATTATCATCGGACCATCTGGATCCGGCAAGACACAATTGCTACTTAATTTGATAACGAGATGGATGGCGTGGGATAAGTTGTATATGATTGCTCCGAGTGTAGATGATCAGCGATGTTATGAAGTGTTAAAGGATTTTAACGAAGCCGCGCGAGAAATTAACGGCGATGATATTATTGAGTTTATAACCGATATCGAAGAGGCACCTAGCATTGACTCCATCGACGGAAGTATTAACAATTTAGTCGTATATGATGATATCATGTTAGATAATCAAAAAAATCCTGGTAGAATATTTTCCCGAGGCAGACATAAAAACACCGACGTGATATATATCACTCAACGTTACACTCAAATACCAAAAGTGATCCGAGATAACTGCAATATGCTGTGTGTATTTAACGGAGTTGATACTCATACTCTTAGAAATATTTGGCAAACTTGGTGCGGTAGCGATATGGATCATAATCAATTTAAAAATTTCTTTAGCCACGCTCAGACAATCCCACACGGATTTGTGACGATAAATTTATCAGACCCTCGGACAAGATATCGTGTCGGACTTGATCAAATATTTAGTTAGTAAAAAAATTGTTAGCGCATAGCAGCAGAGAGTGTGAACGCCAACTAAATTGTAAGATTATTTTTTTCATTGTTGAAATTCGAAGAATTTTCACGACGACCGCTTACAACGTTGCCTTGGGACGTTGCAGTGTGTCGCAGCCCATGTGTTTGTGAAACTAAATTGGCAACTATCATCGTAAGATTTTTTTTTGTTTCGGTTTTGTAACGAAACGCTTACGAAATATTTTGCTTAAAAAGTTGGTCTGTTCACCTCCTCTGCTGCTTCCCATGTAATTATATTCTGTCTTTAGTTTGCATCATTTATAAGTTATCTTCCCATGTAATTATATTCTGTCTTTAGTTTGCATCATTTATAAGTTATCTTCCCATGTAATTATATTCTGTGTTTAGTTTGCATCATTTATAAGTTATTTTCCCATGTAATTATATTTAATATATTACCATATGTATTTGTGTTTAAGATTAAAAAGAAAGCTTTTTTTATATAAACCTTTCTTTTTCTTTATGAAAGGAGGTGTTGTGTGTACTTATTTATATTGTGTGCTTGATTTTTGTTTGTGATCATGGTTTGTGGATGGAGTGTCTGCATGCCTGACTTTTGTCATAATTGTAAATTATGAACAAGGTGTTGTCTACAATTTTAGTTCAGGATTAGTGGAATGATCAGTTTCCAGAACATTCTACTATGTTGTAAGTCAAGTGAAATATGAATCAACAGGAGTTTGGTAAATAAATTTTTCCTGCTTTAAGATCAGTCTGTGTAATAATTTATTATCAGATTTACAGTTTTTTTTCAGAGAGGAACTATTTAAACTATTCATTGGAATTACAAAGTGGTCATTCACTTTTGGACTAACTTACTACTTTGGGATTATTGTGATTTTGTTTAAAGATATTCTGGATTGCATCATTTTGGCACACCAGGACTTTCAAGACTAGTGAAATTCCTTTGTAATAATCTATATTTTCAGAACATTCTATAAATCTGGACTTGTGAAATGACATTTAGGATTATTTGGGAATTAAATCACAAAAATATAAGTTTCTCATAAATATTCCTGTCTTAATTTAGAGAAGTAAATACTTTGTTGATTTTAGTTAAATTGTAAGTTTCACTTCCTTTCTATTACATAATACATGTATAAGACTAAAATCATAATAGATCCCTGAGAGCATTGTTAGCCTTTTCCTTGAGAGCATTGTTAGCCTTTTCCTTGATGGCATTGTTAGCCTTTTCCTTTAGAGCATTGTTAGCCTTTTTCTTGATGGCATTGTTGACTTTTCCTTGAGAACATTGTTGACTTTTCTTTGAAAGCATTGTTAGCCTTTTCCTTGAGAGCACTGTTGACTTTTTCCTTGAGAAATGCGCATTGTTAGCCTTTTCCTTGAGAAATGTGCATTGTTAGCCTTTTCCTTGAGAGCATTGTTGACTTTTCCTTGAGAGCATTGTTGACTTTTCCTTGAGAGCATTGTTGACTTTTCCTTGAGAACATTGTTAGCCTTTTCTTTGGGAGCATTGTTGACTTTTCCTTGAGAGCATTGTTAGCCTTTTCCTTGAGAGCATTGTTAGCCTTTTCCTTGAGAGCATTGTTGACTTTTCCTTGAGGGCATTGTTGACTTTTCCTTGAGAACATTGTTAGCCTTTTCTTTGGGAGCATTGTTGACTTTTCCTTGAGAGCATTGTTAGCCTTTTCCTTGATGGCATTGTTGACTTTTTCCTTGAGAGCATTGTTAGCCTTTTCCTTGATGGCATTGTTAGCCTTTTTCCTTGAGAGCATTGCTAGCCTTTTCCTTGAGAGCATTGTTAGCCTTTTCTTTGAGAGCACTGTTAGCCTTTTCCTTGAGAGCATTGTTAGCCTTTTCTCTGATGGCATTGTTAGACTTTTCCTTGATGGCATTGTTAGCCTTTTCATTGATGGCATTGATGACTTTTTCCTTGAGAGCATTGTTAGCCTTTTCCTTGAGAGCATTGTTGACATTTTCCTTGAGAGCATTGTTAGCCTTATTCCTTGAGAGCATTGTTAGCCTTTTCTTTGAGAGCATTGTTAGCCTTTTCCTTGAGAGCATTGTTGACTTTTTTCTTGAGAGCAATGTTAGCCTTTTCCTTGATGGCATTGTTAGCCTTTTCCTTGAGAGCATTGTTAGCCTTTTCCTTGATTTCATTGTTGACTTTTTCTTTGATGGCATTGTTGACTTTTTTCTTGATGGCATTGTTGACTTTTTCCTTGATGGCATTGTTGGCTTTTACTTTGATGGGATTGTTGACTTTTCCCTTGATGGTATTGTTGACGTTTTCCTTGAGAGCATTGTTGATGTTTTCCTTGAGAGCATTGTTAGCCCTTTCCTTGATGGCATTGTTAGCCTTTTCCTTGATGGCATTGTTGACTTTTTTCTTGATGGGATTGTTGACTTTTCCCTTGATGGCATTGTTGACGTTTTCCTTCAGAGCATTGTTTAGCCTTTTCCTTGAGAGGAGCATTGTTAGCCTTTTCCTTGAGAGCATTGCTAGCCTTTTCATTGATGGCATTGATGACTTTTTCCTTGAGAAGCATTGTTAACCTTTTCCTTGAGAGCATTGTTGATGTTTTCCTTGAGAGCATTGTTAGCCTTTTCCTTGATGGCATTGTTAGCCTTTTCCTTGATGGCATTGTTGACTTTTTTCTTGATGGGATTGTTGACTTTTTCCTTGATGGGATTGATTGTTGACTTTTTCCTTGATGGCATTGTTGACTTTTCCCTTGATGGCATTGTTGTCTTTTTCCTTGATGGCATTGTTGACTTTTACCTTGATGGCATTATTGACTTTTTCCTTGATGGCATTGTTGACTTTTTCCTTGATGGGATTGTTGACTTTTTCCTTGATGGCATTGTTGGCTCTTTCTATGATGGTTGTGTTTGCTCCCAGTGGCAATAATACTTTGCAACAGATTCAAATGGTCATCAAAGCTGATTATGAAACTTGAATCTGATATGACATTTAAGACATGGAACTCCTAGCAAGTGGGACCTGTGGTATTTTGGTAAAGACACCTTCTGTTACAAAGTTCTCGTTTCCCAAAGAATACACCTTCTAAAAGCCACAGAAGTTTCTATTTACATGAAAATTGTATTCTTTTATAGGATATCAACCAATTCTTTTGCATGTACTTTTTCTCCACTCAATTGTTGCTTTCAGGAAATTGTATGCAGCCTCTTTTCATTTCAGGATGTACTTTTTTCCAGTGTAGATATTATTTGCTTTACTTGACTGTACATCCATCCGTGGTACAATATCATTTACCCATAAAAGACATTTAAAAACCATGATGATGTCTTATGAGAAAGTTTAGCCACCAGGTTGCAGGGGTTGGATTAGTTTTAAATAAGTTTCCTTACTGTGATAATTTTTTCTTCATGCCAGTATATGGCCAGTTCACTGCATACTTACTGCTACCAAGTTTTACACCAACTAGTAAATGGCCATCTGTTTTTTTTCCAGTGCCAGATTAAAGCTTTCCAGGACCTAAGCACTGAAACTATATGGTGCCCTGCCCCCTTTTTTCTACAAAATGCGAAACTAAAAAAAAACACAATATTATAAGCTAAAATGGTGGGAAAATACCAGTGCTGC
The DNA here is from genome assembly GCA_030141615.1 of Unio pictorum. Taxonomy (NCBI): domain Eukaryota; kingdom Metazoa; phylum Mollusca; class Bivalvia; order Unionida; family Unionidae; genus Unio; species Unio pictorum. The sequence goes on from JARLTB010000204.1 coordinate 3,340,864, forward strand.
CACCATTCCAAATAAAAATACATGTACTCTTATATGCAGATTGAAATGGTCATATATAATTCATTTAAGTTTATCATCAACAATTAATATGAATTTTGTCTGGTGTGCTTAGTGTGCCTAATGGGTAATCTGGCACTGATTGTCCATTTAGAACAAATGACTGTACAGGTGTTGTAATATTTCTATATTGATTCTACATGTGTTTCAGGCTCGAATATCCACTGACAAAAATGAAACCACGCACTTCCTTGCACTTTTCTATTTTGTCTCAGAGTTTTGATAATCTTTCTCACTGTTAGTTAATGCATCATATATACATGTAAATTCGGCTACTATTTTAATATGCCAAAAGAATCTGTCTAATTAATCTTATTCTTGATGGTGATCATCATTGTTGCTGTCCATGCTGTCTCTTATCTGCAATGTTTCAACTGGCTTTGTTGAATATATTTTACTGCCTTCACTGGTTGTGTCACTGTTGTCAAGGTTGTCACCAGCTAAATTCACTCATGCCAGTGACTCAGTTAACATCTTGTAGAATGTCATACAATGACTTTTTTGGTGTTTTAATACATTCTTCACCAAGTTATCTCTAATGCAGTTAATTTATAAGGGTGATTGAGATATGCCTTTGAAAAATTATATATGGTCTTTTGGGCTTTTTAAATAAAGTGATATGATGAATTCAAGCTAAATAGCAAATCAATCTTTTCTTTGACATTAAAAATACACCATGGGTCTGGTTATTACATTCCCACATTAGTCATAGGCACAATTCTTTCGCCAAACTATATGCATCAAAATGCGTTGTTTCTAAAGGCATTATAAAACAGCCCACTGCAATCCTCTTAACAGTGGATCACTGCATTATTGGCAGAAATGGCCTTAGCAAATGCAGGGCACGATTGGGATCATTATGGTGGGCCCCCCTGGATTTATGCGAAGGGCCCCCGTGAACACAGAATTTGGAAATGAACTTTTAATAAATTTTTAAAAGATATTGAACTTGAACTTTTCATCAAGCACTTTAAAATTTACTTTCTCTCTATAGATATTACCAACATGCGGGGCCTCTGTCAGCATGGGGCCTGATTGGACCAAATTGGTCGAATGCCGGCCCTGGTTGTTGACCAATCTGTATCAGTGACTAGTAGGAGAGCATGCTTACCTATCTCGATTTCCAAAGTCCTGATGTGGTTTCCATGCAGGCTACAATTACAGATACATGCATGTGTAAAAAAAGATAATCTGGATGTTGCTTGGAATGGTTGCATTAACGTCTATATCCAAGCCGCTAAATTTCTGGCATCTTGCATTCCGTCAGATCTGACAGCAAGTATTCCAGCTGATTGTTTAGATGTACTTTCAATTAGAATCTCATCCCCTCCCCCAAAGTATAACACTGATATATACAACTAAATGCTTTTCATGAGATGATGACTTTGAAAACTGGTCTGGAGAACAGATTTTTGAATTACATGGAATTAAATCATTAGGGACATGGTGAGAGTCTTGTATGAGGTCTGAGGAATTGAATTTTCGGATGAAAAGAAGAGACACAAAATAGTTTTCATTTTCTATTTATTTTTCATATAAAATTCCACCTTTTCGAACAATAAGAGATCCCATGAAAACTATGCAACCTGTATTTCTGTCCTTGGCCAAAATATATGTGAAATCTTGCAGAAAGAAAAAACAGGCCCTGGAGAGATTTAGTTGGAGTAGACTTTTAACCCAGACAATGAGTGTTGCTTCCTGAACTCGATGGAAGCACTTGCTTCATGTCTAGTACATATTCTGTTAATTTCTAATTGGGTCGAATGAGTAGCAACTATACATGCTAATAAGTCGAGTCCAACTTCAAATAAAATAGATCCTGATTTGTCTGTGCATTATGCCAGGGTAGATCTGGATCTGTGAAGTTTGCAGTTGGACTTTACTTATATATGAATATATATGGCTATCATGGTTCATGCAGCCCCAGAGAGTTCTTTCACAAGGTGTTTTTTAGAAGAAAAAAATTAAAGTTGTATTTTGTAATACAGATTTTAATTTTCTCCATAAAAAGTAGAAGAAAAAACCCATATATAACTAATTAGTGTGCTACAAGAATAAACAGATGTGACTATATCTGGTAATTATATGTGTCATATTGTCATGTCGATCCAGTCAATTGTATCCCATTTATATATTTATATGTTCATTATTTTTGGAAATATGTAGATAGCAAAAAGTATGAAATTAAATGGAATATTTTATTTTGTCTTCATGTTCCTGATGATAAATTCAAGGAATGCTGAGAACAATTCAAGGTTTTTGTCAATAAATTTAAGGATAAAAACAACTTTTTAGATACCATAGTTTTCAAGGTAGACCTTTCAAATTCAAGGTTTTTCAGAGGCTGTATGAATCATGGTATCGAATGTGAAATAAAATTAAAAGTGTACAAAAAAATCAGTATAAATGTTGTAGCAGAGAAAACCCCATATAAATATTAATTTTATTTAAGAAAGTGAACTTCCCACTGATATACAAACATAAAACATATAAAATACTTCCACATGTATACATAAATTAACCTCTTTGGGTGCAATACAAAAATATAGCTTGCAGTATCCAATCTTCCATGAATAACTTACTTTAATCCCCCTCATTATGCACTGAAAAATAAATATGTAACAATAGTAAAAGACATCTAAAAGCTAAAATTACCTTTATACCATGTAAATGTTGCTGAAATATATAAGTAAATAAATTCAACAATAATGCGTCATCTTAAAGCTGTGATCATCACTTACCATATGTACTTACTTATAAGTCAAAAAACAACATAAACACTGATCTGCTGTTACACAATGTGCTAACAGGTTAGGGTTTTTGTTGTTTGTTTTACTGATTACCCTTAACTGCATAGGCTCAGATCTATGCATTTTGACGGGACTTAAAAGCAAGTAAATATGGTAAAAACAACTAAAAATTTCAACTGGAATAAAATTGTTGTAGAAAATAAATAAATAATCTAGCTCTCTCTCAATATAACACCCAGCTCTCCCTCAATATTACACAACATTATAGACCACAAATCTGACAAATACCTATTGAGGTGGAAAAGGGAATAAACAAAATGCCAATCAAACCTTTGGTAATGTTTTAAACTTGCTTCTGAAAGAAAAAAAGATATCATTTCAAGCTTCTTCTTGTTTTTTACAATCCACATTTGTAATACAGATGAAAGATCTACTCATATTTTTTTCATCCAATGAATGTTTAAAATTCTCAATTGAATTTGTTAAAAATTTGGTCATGGAGTTCATTGGCATGCTGTGTTATATCCAAAAATATGTTGCAATGAATAAAATTAATGTGGGACAGCTGTATTGAATAACATTATAATGTGGGACAGCTGTATTAATCTTTTTTTATATGGATAGTTTTGACCTGAGCAAATTTCACATTTTACATAATTTCTTATTTTAAAAAATTCTTTAATTTTTTCTGGAAATGCTAAAAAATAATGAAATTATTTATCTAAAACAAAAACATAAAAATTTATTAATGGCTAAAATGAATGGTTTTATTGTCAACTGGATTACATATGTTTCAAAAGAAAAACAAAGTCAGCAAAACTAAACTTTTTACTTAGGCAATCTTGAGTTTCTATCTTGTAAGTCAGTTGTTAGCTGCACTTTATTAAATATCTTGCTGTATTCACCCTTGATAATAAGTTCAGCTCTGATGTTTTTACAAAATCTGGGAACATATTCCTACTAAGAATATCTTTGTCTGATAATAAGACAACTCCCATCTTACTTTACAAATTTAGTAGGATGGCCCTATTGTCTTATCATTAGAGAAATATCGCACTGAACTGTACAATAATACTTGAAAGGTACAAGTAGAGCTGTACCGATTAATCGCCCGTACGCGTAATCGGGCCGATTATTAGCACAATCGGTATAATCGGGTATCGGCAAAAATAATCGGCGCCGATGCAAATAATTTTTTTAAATAACCAATTTTTCCTGATAAAGTTGTATATACAGTCGCGTTTTGACTGACCGTAACTTAATCCTTTGTAACACTAGAGCTCGGGATAAATGCAGTATGCAAACAAGTTGCTCATTAACTAACACTACTGTATAGTTGAATAACCATATATCGAGATAAACACATCGCACCATCAACTAATCTTTTGTAACAAAGAGATTGCTCCACTAAAGTATTTAAAAAGAATTTATCTTGCTGCCAGTTGTGCGAAATTTTCAACTCCAGCGTCCGGTAACATTTGTAAACTGCAGTATGAAAACTCCGATAGTCCTTATGTCCCAGTGAGAAATTGTTTGAAAGGGCTTCAGTGTAGGTTTGAGTACGTCGTCTGTCTTTCAGTTAATCCGTAATGCCTGGAGGGTGAACAAACTCATTGTCTTTAATACTAGTAAGTGAGAATCATTTCCGGATTTTTTAAAATTATTTTTTATTTCTTTTGTTAGTGTTTCACCAAGCCACCATCTGGCAGAAGGGGCGGTCTCTCATAAGTCATAACAGGTTTTACTGTACCTTTGAAGCACCGACATATACTAAACAAATAAAACAATTCTATATCAATGTTTTACAATTATCTGATGTTGCCGCAGCAATAACGAGTATTTGTTGTTGTCAAAGCAAGCCGACGACCTTTGCTCATAGAAAGTCGGCAATAAACTCAAAAGCATTGCCTCAATTTACATAGTGATTAGAACATATTTATTGTGCCGCGAAACTTTCCTGTTTGCAAAAAAAAAAAAAATCACCCACCCCCACGGTCTGTGGACAACAGAGTAGTAATTTATTTGGACACATTGTTTCAAGAGCCCGAATAGATTGGATTGTTAATATCGGCTCTGCATAATGTCGAACTTGAAACTATCAAGTTTAGTCTGGAATTACTTCAAAGTAAATGCAGTCAACGAGTCGACAGCACATTGCACACTTTGCAAAGCATGCATTTCCAGAGGTGGAAAGGATTCTAAAAATTATACAAAAGACAAAACTAAAATTGATTGATGTTGATCTTAGTTGATCTATATGAGAAATTTAGCCTTTATTATTACCACGCTGCGTGAAGATGTAAATTATACCGGTTGTGTCCCTTGTACACTCAAAATATTACCTCATTTTGTAGGATCACTTATATCATTGAAAATGAGTAACTCGTGATAGGTGATTTGTAGTAAATGAAACAGCTATTACAGATTAGCTGAAATTTTTATCTGAAAGAATACACTTTGGTCGAAACAACGAATAAAGCAAAATCTGCAACTAATATATTTGGGAATAAAAAAGGATTTAAGTGACGCTATGCACACTTTGCACTGCATAAGTACTGTACATTATAGTATATGGTCTCCCTGGTAAACTCGACCGACCCGCGAATTATGAAGGCTGTATTTTACCTTTATGCAATTTCGTGTTGTGGAAATCAGAAAATATGCACATGCAAAATAATAACAAAATAAATAATAAATAGTACTTTATAAAAGTTTAATAATTTTCGGGTCACCGAAAGTTACTTTTTTAACATGCCTATGTCTTAGAACACGGATATTTTTGTCCCAAGATGTACTGCTGTTACAATAGACAACAAAAACACCTAAAACCTGTAAAGTTTTGACATTGGCCCACGGATAAGCCACCCCCCCCCCATTCCAGGTCTTTATTGTTTTCTAAATTTGTCGGCTTATACCCGAGTACATAATATGATAATCAAAATAATCGGTCTCATAATCGGTATCGGCAATTTTGATAATCGGCTATACGCGGTATCGGCATAATCGGCAAAAAGTGACATCGGTACAGCTCTAGGTACAAGTATCGTAAAAGTTCATCTACATGGATTTCTTAATGTCAGTGTAAAAATGTACTGAAACTGGTCCAAATATGAAACAGAAGTTCATTTGCATGTGAACCCTGACTATTCAACCAGAATACATTTCCCCATATGAAACAGGTGGATCTACAGTTAAGGAATTAAACCCTTGATTAGAAGGGTATGGATTTGATTCCAGCTAGTAGGAAAAGCTAGAACAGCTACAGTTTTGTGTCCTATGGTGAGTCACTTTCTTTAACTTGCCACAGATCAGCTTGTTTTGTGTCCTTGGGTAAGTTACTTTCTTCAACTTGCCACAGATCAGCTTGTTTTGTATCCTTGGGTAAGTTACTTTCTTCAACTTGCCACAGATCAGCTTGTTTTGTATCCTTGGGTAAGTTACTTTCTTCAACTTGCCACAGATCAGCTTGTTTTGTGTCCTTGGGTAAGTTACTTTCTTCAACTTGCCACAGATCAGCTTGTTTTGTGTCCTTGGGTAAGTTACTTTCTTCAACTTGCCACAGATCAGCTTGTTTTGTGTCCTTGGTTAAGTCACTTTCTTTAACTTGCCACAGATCAGCTTGTTTTGTGTCCTTGGGTAAGTCACTTTCTTCAACTTGCCACAGATCAGCTTGTTTTGTGTCCATGGGTAAGTCACTTTCTTCAACTTGCCACAGATCAGCTTGTTTTGTGTCCTTGGGTAAGTTACTTTCTTTAACTTGCCACAGATCAGCTTGTTTTGTGTCCTTGGGTAAGTCACTTTCTTTAACTTGCCACAGATCAGCTTGTTTTGTGTCCTTGGGTAAGTCACTTTCTTCAACTTGCCACAGATCAGCTTGTTTTGTGTCCTTGGGTAAGTCACTTTCTTTAACTTGCCACAGATCAGCTTGTTTTGTGTCCTTGGGTAAGTCACTTTCTTCAACTTGCCACAGATCAGCTTGTTTTGTGTCCTTGGGTAAGTCACTTTCTTTAACTTGCCATAGATCAGCTTGTTTTGTGTCCTTGGGTAAGTCATTTTCTTTAACTTGCCACAGATCAGCTTGTTTTGTGTCCTTGGGTAAGTTACTTTCTTTAACTTGCCACAGATCAACTTGTTTTGTGTCCTTGGGTAAGTTACTTTCTTTAACTTGCCACAGATCAGCTTGTTTTGTGTCCTTGGGTAAGTTACTTTCTTTAACTTGCCACAGATCAGCTTGTTTTGTGTCCTTGGGTAAGTTACTTTCTTTAACTTGCCACAGATCAGCTTGTTTTGTGTCCTTGGGTAAGTTACTTTCTTCAACTTGCCACAGATCAGCTTGTTTTGTGTCCTTGGGTAAGTCACTTTCTTTAACTTGCCACAGATCAGCTTGTTTTGTGTCCTTGGGTAAGTTACTTTCTTTAACTTGCCACAGCATGATGCGGCCTTCGAAGGCTATGTTGTAAAGGACCAAAGCAAACTAAACCTAATGAAACCCATGTCCCCTGACTTTATCGCACTGATGTTAGTTTCTGAACATAACGAAACCTGTGTCCCCTGACTTTATCACACTAACGTTAGTTAGTAAACATAATGAAACCCATGTCCCCTGAATTTATCACACCAATGTTAGTTTCTAAACATTATAGAACCCATATCCACTAACTTTATCGCACTGATGTTAGTTACACCTACATGTCCAAATGCCATCATATTCAAACTAAATGGTTGCCCCACCTCCTCTGGCAGTTTTGGATATGTCAATTTTTACTCTATTTGTATGTAGTTCATTAAAGATAAAAGAGGAACATAAACTAAAATTTTTTGAAAGAAAAAAGTCCAGAATTAGAAGAAAAATGTGTACTGTAATGATGATCAAATGAATTAGGTATTTTTTCATTCATACTACATTTACATCTCTAAAATAACTTAAATTTACAGTGAGGAAAAGCTCTGTCTCCTTAGCTTGATATGCAATTCATAATTCATAATAACAAATATTCTACTTGATTCCAAGTGTAAAGTCAATTTGTCCATTCCAGCCAAAAATGAAAAAAGTATGCATTTTTTAATTGCACACTGTGTGTATCATTACTATAACACACCAACATAAGCAATGTAATTCGTCTTGGACACATTCCTATGCTAATTTTATACACAAAGCATGTAATGGTTAAATTATTAAAGTTATATAAAATGCAAAAATTGCAATAATGTACAGTGAGTTCATATAAACCAAGGCAATCAGTGACTAAGTGCAGCTGTCACAGTAAATGCAATCTAACCCTTGATGATATATATTGGAAACCTTATAATAGTCTAAAATATACTATTCATATCAGGTTTTAGTTTGATAAATGCCCTCTGTTCAAACTAATTAAGAAGAATAACTAGTTTAATATATAAAAATAATTAATTTTTACTTCTTAGGCTAACATGTCATCCTTAGCTGTGTAAAACTGACTGACATCCTAATCATGACACCCATTTTGCAACATTTCATGTCTCAGATAAACATTCAAAACCTACCAATCAAAATAAACATTATTTTCATGTACTGCATAGAGAAAAACTACTTTTTCAACAAAGAAATACTTTCCACTATGAAATGAATGTGTGTTTTCTTTCTTATTTGTAATTTTTCTGCTTTCTTAAAACATTGAAGCTTGCACACACTACTACTGCCACCTCAGCATTTTGCATTGCTACTAGAGATCCATTTAAAGAGCTCCTCCCTGTAATCAAGCATGGACATGAGATCCTTTGTCTGTAGTACTCTAGCCATGGAATACAATGGATAGTCCTTGAAGCTGACCACTCCAGTCTTTTCCTCTCGTACTGCCTCCACTGCCTTTAGGCTTAGCATTAGAGATTCACTCATGGTATCCACTAATGGAAACAAGTTGGAGAACCATATGTTGATCTTTGATCCAGGGATGCTGGGGTGGGGTGCAGTCTTTTTCAAATCTATATTCAAAATAGCTACAACATCTTCTACTGTTTTCTGCAGGAACTGAAGTTTGGCAATGTCATTGTTCACTGCTACCTTCTTCAAACTGTCTTCAATGTCGCAGAAAATTGTCACAAACTGAGTTTTACCCTCCACTGTCACTGGAATAGTATGCAAGAAAAGATTGTCACTGATGTTAATTTGGGACAAGGTTGCTTTGTCTCCTTGCCCATTCAGATATTTCTCTTTTGATATAAATCTGCAATTACTGAGAATGGTATTCTGACCCACCTGTACAGGTGTGTCAAAATGACAATATTCAAGCACTGACCTTGACGAAGTGAATGAGTTCTGAGGCAAAATGGAGTGCATGACGCAGCCAAGACATGTGTCAGACAGTCTAATCCTTTTGCAAGGTGCTTCAGAGTCTTCTAAGTCTCCATTACTGCTTGTTGTCCAGAGGTTGAAAATGTCCTTTGAAAGATGCATCTCTGCTTGGAATGTGACATCACTGCAATACGAATCGATATATTCCTTCATTGTTCCAATGTGTATAAACTTTGAAGAATTCATTACAATCAATCTAAGGCTGGATCCATTCAGCAGATTGAAAATTTTCTGCCTTGTTGGGATGAGATCTGGAGTGATAGTACTGACATTTGTGGTGTTGTATACATAATCTTCAGATGCACAAGGCCCCAAAGCTTGAAGAAAATCACCGTATGCATCAATTTCACATGTCAGAGAGCCATTATCTTTCATAAATTTGATGAATTTCTTGGTGACATCATGAGCAAAGAAGAAGGAGCTATCAGTATAAGCTGCAGATCCAAAAATATTGATACCATCTGGAAACTGGAGATCCTTGCCCTTTAGAACTGCCCCTTTCTTGTACATCATCTCTTCACTAGGTTTCTGAAGCACCTGAATACATTCACAATTTAACACCAAAGCCTTGGTATCTATATTTTCTACATCTTTAATAACATAGACACCATGCCCAGTGCCAATGGCAAGAGTTGAAGGATGAGCAAGAGCTGTAAAACCAGTTGTAGAAAATGTTGTATCGGGTCCATTTTGGCCAAGATTACACACAAGAAAGTCGTCAGCACAGGTAACAAATATTCCAGGATCCAACTTAGGAATGAGAGGTAGATACATTGCCAGTTTGACATCTAGCATCTGATAAAGGGGCTGTCCATAGGGAACTGGGGAAAAGATTTTTCCAAGAACACTAACACTGGGTAGTCGCTGACTCTGTCCTCCTGCATGAATAAGGAGGACACGCAAATCAAAAAGATGGCTTCCATACTTCTCCTCTAAGAAGGACACTGCTATAAATGTTGATCCTCCATTGCCTGTAAGAAACCCCAAAATAGGATGAAACTTTGAAACAATATGCACTCCATTTTAATGTATCAAAATATGCTAGCTAAAGTAAGTCCGATGTATAGAGCATTGTAAAGTAATATACCTTGATGGATATAAATGTTTGTGGTAATTGCATTCTGGTACTATAAGTTTTCAGTTTTTAAAATGTGGATAGCCCACCCACCCCCACCCACCCAAGATGGAGAATGGGGTTCTAATGCAGGTCTGGACAAACCTACTTGTCTGATGCCCGGTGACAAGTTAAAACTTGTTGTGTGGGCATGTTACCAAATTAAGAGAAAGTGAGCGGCTGTGTTCAGTTCATATTGCTGAATATTCTATTATATTCAATGTAAACTTGCCACAGTGTGTGATATATATATATATATATATATATATATATATATATATATATATATATATATATATATATATATGCCATCCCTATGTTTAATGACACATTAAGTGCCATCCTTTTGTTTAATGACACATCAAATGCCTGCTCTATGTTTAATGACACATCAAATGCCTGCTCTATGTTTAATGACACATTAAATGCCTGCTCTATGTTTAAAGGCACATTAAATGCCTGCTCTATGTTTAATGACACATTAAGTGCCATCCCTATGTTTAATGACACATTAAATGCCTGCTCTATGTTTAATGACACATTAAATGCCATCCCTATGTTTAATGACACATTAAGTGCCATCCTTATGTTTAATGACACATTAAGTGCCATCCTTATGTTTAATGACACATTAAATGCCTGCTCTATGTTTAATGACACATTAAATGCCTGCTCTATGTTTAATGACACATCAAATGCCTGCTCTATGTTTAATGACACATTAAATGCCTGCTCTATGTTTAATGACACATTAAATGCCTGCTCTATGTTTAATGACACATTAAGTGCCATCCCTATGTTTAATGACACATTAAGTGCCATCCCTATGTTTAATGACACATTAAGTGCCATCCCTATGTTTAATGACACATCAAATGCCTGCTCTATGTTTAATGACACATCAAATGCCTGCTCTATGTTTAATGACACATTAAATGCCTGCTCTATGTTTAATGACACATTAAGTGCCATCCCTATGTTTAATGACACATTAAATGCCTGCTCTATGTTTAATGACACATTAAATGCCATCCCTATGTTTAATGACACATTAAGTGCCATCCTTATGTTTAATGACACATTAAGTGCCATCCTTATGTTTAATGACACATTAAATGCCTGCTCTATGTTTAATGACACATTAAATGCCTGCTCTATGTTTAATGACACATCAAATGCCTGCTCTATGTTTAATGACACATTAAATGCCTGCTCTATGTTTAATGACACATTAAATGCCTGCTCTATGTTTAATGACACATTAAGTGCCATCCCTATGTTTAATGACACATTAAGTGCCATCTCTATGTTTAATGACACATTAAGTGCCATCCCTATGTTTAATGACACATCAAATGCCTGCTCTATGTTTAATGACACATTAAATGCCTGCTCTATGTTTAATGACACATCAAATGCCTGCTCTATGTTTAATGACACATCAAATGCCTGCTCTATGTTTAATGACACATTAAATGCCTGCTCTATGTTTAATGACACATTAAATGCCTGCTCTATGTTTAATGACACATCAAATGCCTGCTCTATGTTTAATGACACATTAAATGCCTGCTCTATGTTTAATGACACATCAAATGCCTGCTCTATGTTTAATGACACATTAAATGCCTGCTCTATGTTTAATGACACATTAAATGCCTGCTCTATGTTTAATGACACATTAAGTGCCATCCCTATGTTTAATGACACATTAAGTGCCATCCCTATGTTTAATGACACATTAAGTGCCATCCCTATGTTTAATGACACATCAAATGCCTGCTCTATGTTTAATGACACATTAAATGCCTGCTCTATGTTTAATGACACATTAAATGCCTGCTCTATGTTTAATGACACATCAAATGCCTGCTCTATGTTTAATGACACATTAAATGCCTGCTCTATGTTTAATGGCACAATAAATGCCTTCCCCATATTTAATGGCACAATAAATGCCATCCTCATATTTAATGGCACAATAAATGCCTTCCTCATGTTTAATGGCATACTACATGCCTTCCTCATGTTCGATGACACATTAAATGCTGCCCTGATTAATAGCCATCTACGTAGGTGCTGGTATCTGGAGATTATTTACCAATGTGACCATTAACCATAGACTTTTTGAATCCAATAGCTGGTACCAGATAGGCTGACGGCTAGACAATGTCATAACAATATGCAATCCACCAAATGGTGGGCACATCAAAATGACCCTGCTAATAATTTAGGAGATACAGCCATATGTGACCAAGAAACCAATCCAAACTTACTGTCTTGCAATTTTTGGATAAAATTGATTGTTCTCTAAGCAGCCAGGTGTTTATAAATAAACCATTACAAAATCATTTTCATTTCCATGTCAAGCTTTTATTATTCTTGTTCATGAGAGGAGTCTATTAGTATATATAACCCATAAAAACTTGACAAACAAATCTAAGTCTTCTGTTACAAAGAAAATTAACAAGACTATGCATTTTATTTCCCACAAGTTTTTATGTGAAAACAGATAACAATAAAATAAATTAAGATGTTTATTTGTCAAATAAATATAACACAATTTCCAAGACAACAACCCATATTTTATTTTGCCCTATTTTCTAGCTTTTGTTTTGTAGTATTTTTTTTCCAAGAAAAATTACCCAAGAGCAATTTTGTGTTTCCATTCAGCCTTAACACAGACTAGCTGACTTTTATCAAATTTGATCAGCTGTACATTGTGTCAATATATGGGACATTTATTTTGTAAAGTCTTTATCTTCATGGAATAGTAGTTTGAAATCACAAATCCATAAAAGTATGGTACTCCACAATGAAACATGAATTCACAGTAAAATCATATAAAAAGCCTATCAACATTGCCTGTCAGCTTAAAATGTAAACCAATACATTATACTGGAGATTTGTGACATACAATCACCGTCACAGTTGGACAGATCATCTACAAAGATTTTTGGCATAATCTTTATTTAGAGACTGTCATGCCTCAGAAAGTGACATGCTTACTTTAACATGAACTGGTATGCATCATGGGTTAAAAAAAAAATACCCCTCATGCTGATGCTCGTCAAGCAGGCAACCTACATACCAAGTTTGATCCATTTCCATCTAGCAGTTTAGAAAATGTGCTATTGGATAGATTGCGGGACTGATGGAGTGTATTACAATATCCCCACAATATTCTCTTAATAAAGCATGCAGATATGAATCAAATTGCTAAATTGTGTTATAACACTGAGATACATCACAGCAATATCATCATAAAATGCAAAATTCTAAATGTTATATGATAGAATAGAATCTTAAACTCATGTTTATCTCACAAGAAAATTATGACACTCATTGAATAAATACAGTATACCAATCACTGCAAACAGTTTGTGGATTATATAACATTATTAAACTTATTTCATGAATTTCATATGAAATTAACACTGATATATGATTCTATATATGCTGACTTAAATACAGGTGATAAATGAAGTAAAACACAGGTAAGTAACTTCAAACTGTCTTTTAGGGGGCCCAGAGTGGCAGAGTGGTCTAAAGCGCTTTCCGTTACGGATCACTGCTGTCTCACCTCTGTCTGTCAAAGATTCGGCTAATGTAGTTATGTGAGAAAGCTTGCCAGTAGCTTCTTGTGGGTCGTGGTTCTTTCCAGGGGTTTTCCTGGGTTCTTCCTCCACCAGTAATACTGGCTGCCATGTATAGCATATCGTGTGCTGAAAAATGGCGTTAAACCCTAAAATACAAAAAAATCACAATGTCTTTATGGTATTGAAGTTTTACACATGTATATGGAATACCATGGTGAAATATAAATGAATAATCAGTCTTTGTAGATACTGTCATTTTGGCACTGATATTTATTAATTTTTTACTTATTTACAAACTGGCTCATTGAATGGTTAATTAGATTTTGATAAAGTGTTGTATGGGAATTTATAAAACTGTGCAGTTATAAATGGGATATAACTATGTATATGTAAGATCACAATATAAAATTTACCTCCCCTGATCAAACAAGTGGAAGTGTCTACAGTTTGCATTCAGGTGTGCAAATATATCACCCTCAAGTTGATGTGTGGGGTATTTAATTGACTAAAACCTTATCTAGGCTGTCAGAATATTGGTGTTATTGATAACATGTCACCCTCAAGTTGATGTGTGGGGTATTTAATTGACTAAAACCTTATCTAAGCTGTCAGTATATTGGTGTTATTGATAACACTAAATCTTGGTAATCGATTCTTGGTAATCGATTCTTCCTTGCAATCTTTAAACAGGCTATTTGCCTATATTATGTAGTTTTGATACAAATCAATGTCTGAAGTAGTTAAAAGATATAATGTAAACAAAACACTGAACAGCATGTTCTTTTTGCATCATGCTAATCTGTCTTTCATAAAAATACTCATACAGACATGCAACTCCATGTGTTATAATCAATAGATTCCTTTAATTCTTCTTACTGAAATCACTATTTCATAAACAATACAACAGTAAATAAACTGGTTATCACATTATTGTTGTTTGCTGTTTAATGGCATTTTCAGCACATCAAATGGAACCAAATGCCTTCCCCATGGAAACACCACAGCAAATGGAACCAAATGCCTTCCCCAAGAAAATACCACAGCAAATGGAACCAAATGCCTTCCCCAAGAAAATACCACAGCAAATGGAACCAAATGCCTTCCCCAAGGAAATACCACAGCAAATGGAACCAAATGCCTTCCCCAAGGAAATACCACAGCAAATGGAACCAAATGCCTTCCCCAAGAAAATACCACAGCAAATGGAACCAAATGCCTTCCCCAAGGAAATACCACAGCAAATGGAACCAAATGCCTTCCCCAAGGAAATACCACAGCAAATGGAACCAAATGCCTTCCCCAAGAAAATACCACAGCAAATGGAACCAAATGCCTTCCCCAAGGAAATACCACAGCAAATGGAACCAAATGCCTTCCCCAAGGAAACACCACAGCAAATGGAACCAAATGCCTTCCCCAAGGAAACACCACAGCAAATGGAACCAAATGCCTTCCCCAAGGAAATACCACAGCAAATGGAACCAAATGCCTTCCCCAAGAAAATACCACAGCAAATTGAACCAAATGCCTTCCCCAAGGAAATACCACAGCAAATGGAAACAAATGCCTTCCCCAAGGAAATACCACAGCAAATGGAACCAAATGCCTTCCCCAAGAAAATACCACAGCAAATGGAACCAAATGCCTTCCCCAAGGAAATACCACAGCAAATGGAACCAAATGCCTTCCCCAAGGAAACACCACAGCAAATGGAACCAAATGCCTTCCCCAAGGAAACACCACAGCAAATGGAACCAAATGCCTTCCCCAAGGAAACACCACAGCAAATGGAACCAAATGCCTTCCCCAAGGAAACACCACAGCAAATGGAACCAAATGCCTTCCCCAAGGAAATACCACAGCAAATGGAACCAAATGCCTTCCCCAAGGAAATACCACAGCAAATGGAACCAAATGCCTTCCCCATGGAAATACCACAGCAAATGGAACCAAATGCCTTCCCCAAGGAAATACCACAGCAAATGGAACCAAATGCCTTCCCCAAGGAAATACCACAGCAAAAGGATCCAAATGCCTTCCCCAAGGAAATACCACAACAAATGGAACCAAATGCCTTCCCCAAGGAAATACCACAGCAAATGGAACCAAATGCCTTCCCCAAGGAAATACCACAGCAAATGGAACCAAATGCCTTCCCCAAGGAAACACCACAGCAAATGGAACCAAATGCCTTTCCCATGGAAACACCACAGCAAAGGGAACCAAATGCCTTCCCCAAGGAAACACCACAGCAAATGGAACCAAATGCCTTCCCCAAGGAAACACCACAGCAAATGGAACCAAATGCCTTCCCCAAGGAAACACCACAGCAAATGGAACCAAATGCCTTCCCCAAGGAAACACCACAGCAAATGGAATTAAATGCCTTCCCAAGGAAACACCACAGCAAAATAACCTGCACTGATCTAGGCAAGTATCAGATCTGCAATCCTTGGATTACAAGTCCTCTGCTGGACCAATGAGATACCATGGCTCCCTATATAGTAATAAAGAATGATTGTTGTTGTTGCTGTAGGGTTTAATGCCATTTTTCAGCACACAATAGGCTATACATATGGCGGGAAGTATTAATGGTGGAGGAAGAACCCAGGAAAACCACAGGAAAGAACCACCGACCCACAATAAGCTATTTGCAAGCTTTCCCACATACCCACATTGGCTGAATTTGAGACTCAAACCCACGCAGACAGAGGTGAGATGGCAGTGATCCGTAATGGAGAGTGCTTTAGACCACTCAGCCATTCTGGGCCCCAGTAAAGGATGAAAATGTCTCAGTGAAGTGCAGTAAATGATATAATTCTGATCGTGCCAGGCTAAGTTAACTTTCAGGTATTGTGCCTCATGGCTTTTAGTTAGTTTTGGCAAAGTGTCTTTCTGAAGGACGCTACATGGAAGCCAACATCACATGCATAAGAGTTTTTTATGGCTGTGAGGATTTAATCTTTAATACAGATCAAAACAACTCTGCCAGATACTTTTGTAACATATTTCACTATCAGTTTTGCGCTTTTTGGGATGGAACTTACAAAGATACAAACTTAGTTTTCATGGTAACATCAGTCTTGTTGAAGAAACTGCAAAAGTAAATTTTTGAACAACAAAATGTTTGAGTGAATTAGTGAAAACCTAATAATTCTATGATAGCATGTCTCAGACCTAGTTTTGGGCCTTGAGGGTCACTAATGACAAAGTATGGGACTCCGAGGGGAAGCTCCTTCCTAGAAAGTTTCTGTTCAATCTGCTTTACATATACGTCTTTCTGATCTTCATCTGCAGCAGTGATCACCACCACATCCCAAAAAGGACCATCCAATCTGCTCTTGTCTTTGCCTGGAGGAAAAAAAAAAACATAATAAATATAAAATACCAAGAAATTGCAGCAGATGTGTGATAATTTCCTTTACCTGTAAAACTATATTTCCTCATCCTACACTGTGGCTAATACCATAGTTCATTAAGTTGTGTAATTTTATTAATCTATGCATTGAACAATATATATATATATATATATATATATATATATATATATATATATATATATATATATATATATATAAATAATCAATAACTTACTGATATCAAAAATGTTGAATCATCATCTTGACCATGCATAGAAATTTTACAAATCCAGTTTCCATTTTCTGGGTCAGCAAATACATCATTCTAAAGATAACTATGACTTTTAAATTGTACTCATACCAACACTGTATCGGGTTTTCCACTCTTTAGGTTACACTGACACACATATAATGCCCAATTAATTAATTAATTAATTAATTAATTAATTAATTAATTAATTAATTAATTAATTAATTAATTGTGTATGCACAAGGAGATCAATTCTGTTTAGTTTTAATGCAATGATGTGTCTTTTTATGTACAACCATAATCTAGACATGGGAATCATTTACAACCAATTGGCACTGACTAATATTACCAGGTATTTCAAGAACAGATGTCCTCTACTAAATGTAAATCAAATCTATATCCCTGGCAATTATTTAAAATTCATTTATTGAAACAAACCATAGGATGGGTTTGTAAAGTACTTCTTCTGCAGTTGAATACAATTTGGGTCATGAACATGGAAACAATACAGTAGTAGTCTGAAAACAACATTGACTAATCAAACAGTATAAAGATGTTCAATTAAGAATCAAAGATATCTATCTTTACTGATAATTTATATTGATTTTAATTAGTATCAGAAATATGCTGGTGTGGTCTAACTGGATTCTTTGCCAATCATGTCACAACAAGTTGACTGAGGTACATGTACATTGTAACTGAAATATGGTTATACTCAACCATAACCTTTGCTTACAAAACCCTTTGGCTTTGTAATGTAATTGCACTTTTAATATATTATCGGGTAAGTCAAGCATTTGAAATGGAAGCTAGCACCTTTCTCATTGGCATACCTTGGCAAGTGACCCACGGTGATCTTGGCAGTTATCAAACCTGCCAATTCTTAAATTACAAGTCAAATGTACTACCAACAAAGCTACCATGGCTCCCCCACCACACATGATCCACCTCATCCCAAAATGTAATTACATCTGTAAGACAAATGTCACCTAATACAAGCATATATAATCACAATACTCAGTGGGTATTTTTTTTTCTACAGCATCTTGTGTTAGACAGCAAACAAATCATTTTTAAGTTTTTTCCATATAATATACAAATAATAATAGTATTGACTTGAATGTGTGGTGAAGCCCTACTGTTTACATATTTTATTTTTTCCCTCCATTCTTTGCTACAGCCCCAATCTTAAAGACATAACCCTAGGCAAGAAATGAATCGAATTCAAATACCTATGTACATAAACCATCCCTCTTGCCATACACCATTAAGTTTCAATTATTAATTAATAAGTTTCAATTATTAATTAATAAGTTTCAAGCTTTAATTGGTATAAGAGTAATAGGAGTAGCACAAAATTATCATAAAAACTCCGACATTGACAAGTTAAGATGAACAGGTTGGATCACATTATCACCACATTCTGAATAAATATGTAGAAAATTTAAATATTAAAATAATTTATTTCTAATCTTAAGAATTAATGCTGAGGCTGTATATGTCTTATATCTCTTGACATAATTCTTTCTGATTGAAATTTTATTATCCTCATGCTATTTTGGGTAATATGTGATACTCTCCATTGGTCAAACTTTTATTATCTCAATGATTTTTGGGGGTATATTTTGTAATACACTCCATCTGTTAAAATTTTATTATCCCCAGGTTTTTGTGGTATATGTTATGATACCCTCCATCTGTCAAGATTGGAAAATCCCCATGCTTTTGTCGGTAATATATGATACCCTCCATCTGTCAAGATTGGAAAATCCCCATGCTTTTGTCGGTAATATATGATACCCTCCATCTGTCAAGATTGGAAAATCCCCATGCTTTTGTCGGTAATACATGATACCCTCCATCTGTCAAGATTGGAAAATCCCCATGCTTTTGTCAGTAATATATGATACCCTCCATCTGTCAAGATTGGAAAATCCCCATGCTTTTGTCGGTAATATATGATACCCTCCATCTGTCAAGATTGGAAAATCCCCATGCTTTTGTCGGTAATATATGATATCCTCCATCTATTAAGATTGGAAAATCCCCATGCTTTTGTCAGTAATATCTGATACCCTCCATCTATCAAGATTGGAAAATCCCCATGCTTTTGTCAGTAATATCTGATACCCTCCATCTATCAAGATTGGAAAATCCCCATGCTTTTGTCGGTAATATATGATACCCTCCATCTATCAAGATTGGAAAATCCCCATGCTTTTGTCGGTAATATATGATACCCTCCATCTGTCAAGATTGGAAAATCCCCATGCTTTTGTCGGTAATACATGATACCCTCCATCTGTCAAGATTGGAAAATCCCCATGCTTTTGTTGGTAATACATGATACCCTCCATCTGTCAAGATTGGAAAATCCCCATGCTTTTGTCAGTAATATATGATACCCTCCATCTGTCAAGATTGGAAAATCCCCATGCTTTTGTCGGTAATATATGATACCCTCCATCTGTCAAGATTGGAAAATCCCCATGCTTTTGTCGGTAATATATGATATCCTCCATCTATTAAGATTGGAAAATCCCCATGCTTTTGTCAGTAATATCTGATACCCTCCATCTATCAAGATTGGAAAATCCCCATGCTTTTGTCAGTAATATCTGATACCCTCCATCTATCAAGATTGGAAAATCCCCATGCTTTTGTCGGTAATATATGATACCCTCCATCTATCAAGATTGGAAAATCCCCATGCTTTTGTCGGTAATATATGATACCCTCCATCTGTCAAGATTGGAAAATTCTTTTGCAGGTAATATGTTGTAATACACTCCATCTAGTAGCTTCTCATGGGTCATGGTTAGTTTCTGTTTTTTTCCCCGCATTCTTCTTCCACCAATAATACTGGCCGCCATGCATAGCCTATCGAGTGCTGAAAAATGGCGTTAAACCCTAAAACAACAACAACACTCCATCTGTCAAGATTTTTATTATCCCCATGTTTTTGTGGGCAATATGAGATACCTGCAGCTGTCAAGATTTTATTATCCCCATGTTTTTGTGGGCAATATGAGATACCTGCAGCTGTCAAGATTTTATTATCCCCATGTTTTTTTGTGGGCAATATGTGATACCTCCATCTGTCAAGATTTTATTATCCCCATGTTTTTGTGGGTAATATGAGATACCTGCAGCTGTCAAGATTTTATTATCCCCATGTTTTTGTGGGTAATATGAGAAACCTGCATCTGTCAAGATTTTATTATCCCCATGTTTTTGTGGGCAATATGAGATACCTGCAGCTGTCAAGATTTTATCATTCCCATGCCTGTGGGAATATGTTGTAATCCACTCCATCTCTTAAAATTGTATTATCCTTATGTTGTTTTCTGTATATGTTGTTATACACTCCATCTGTCAAGATTTTACCATCCCCATGCCTGTGGGTAATATGTTGTTAAATACTCCATCTGTCAAAATTGTATTATCCCCATGCTTTTGTTGGTCAGAGATGTTGTACTACACACCATCTGTCAAGATTTTATTATCCCCATGTTTTTCTGGGTATTTGTTGTAATACACTCCATTTGTTAAATTATATTATCCCCGTGCTTTTGTGGGATATTTTGTGATATCCTCCATCTAACAAGATCCCCAAGATTTAGTGGGATATCTTCTGACACCCTCCATTTATCAAGATTCTCATGTTTTAATGGGCTATATGCTAACACCATCCATCAGTCATTAATTTATTATCTCCATGCTATAATGAGATTATACAATTTTGTCCATCTTTCCCAATAAACTACTGGGTGCAAATTAATTATATTGCCCTTGGTTACCACCCATGGGGTTCATGGCATGGAGAGAGGGTCAAATGTAACATGTACAATATTTCATTTTTAATAAAATAACATTTCAAAAAGATTTGTGTGCAAAATTTAAAAGTGTAGTCAACGTAGGAAGATGTACAATATATTTGGCATTATGACTTCAAAGTCACCCCTCTGGTGGTGGTGATGTTTAGAATGTGCAATGGAAAGAATAAGGATTTTGTGATGGAAAGCCAATGCAGTTTCTGCAGTGTGTAGTACCTATGACTGTATGAAAACTGTTTTGTTTTAATGCAGGTAAGCTAAATCACCTTCAAAACACATGAACACTACACAAAATGGCTGTATAAAAACATTTATTTTAATGCAGGTAAGCTCAATCACCTTCAAAACACACGGACACCTGCACAAAATGCACACAACCACCATGTTTTACCCTATTTACCCAGAAGGCTAAGTAAATGAAAGTTATGTGTGCATGTACAAGTGCACATGCATCTAAGCAATTCAAAATGTATTTATTACTCCTACCCTGTTTGTTTAATAAATTCTTTCATGCATCTGTCATTATTATGTACCATTACCTAGTACATGAAATGTACATTGATATATACCCAGTAATTGCTGTCTTGACTTTTTACAGAAGCTCTGTAAGGTTTATATAACTATCCTGACACATTTATATAAGATTCAAGTGTTCCTTGAAATGCAGTCATGCTTGTAAATAACTATAATATTATAGAGGACAGAGCTGAATTCCTCGCATAACAGTTTAGAAACTTTACACCTGTAGTAATAGTTATCCCCAAATCTGTATATGAATACAGTGACTTGTGAAAAAGATATCTAATCTGGGATACAGTGACTTGTGAAAAAGATATCTAATCTGGGATAAATATATGCTTCTGATGACACCACCATCATGGGACCAGCACCATGGGAACTTTAACATACATATACATACCACTGATACCACCACTGCCATTTGGGCCCTAGCATACATGTAGATGATAATGATGATACCACAACCATGGGACTTTAGCATACATGTAGATGCTAATGATGATACCACAACCATGGGACTTTAGAATACATGTAGATGTTAATGATGATACCACAACCATGGGACTTTAGCATACATGTAGATGTTAATGATGATACCACAACCATGGGACTTTAGAATACATGTAGATGTTAATGATGATACCACAACCATGGGACTTTAGCATACATGTAGATGCTAATGATGATACCACAACCATGGGACTTTAGAATACATGTAGATGTTAATGATGATACCACAACCATGGGACTTTAGCATACATGTAGATGCTAATGATGATACCACAACCATGGGACTTTAGCATACATGTAGATGTTAATGATGATACCACAACCATGGGACTTTAGAATACATGTAGATGTTAATGATGATACCACAACCATGGGACTTTAGAATACATGTAGATGTTAATGATGATACCACAACCATGGGACTTTAGAATACATGTAGATGTTAATGATGATACCACAACCATGGGACTTTAGAATACATGTAGATGTTAATGATGATACCACAACCATGGGACTTTAGAATACATGTAGATGTTAATGATGATACCACAACCATGGGACTTTAGAATACATGTAGATGTTAATGATGATACCACAACCATGGGACTTTAGAATACATGTAGATGTTAATGATGATACCACAACCATGGGACTTTAGAATACATGTAGATATTAATGATGATACCACAACCATGGGACTTTAGAATACATGTAGATGTTAATGATGATACCACAACCATGGGACTTTAGAATACATGTAGATGTTAATGATGATACCACAACCATGGGACTTTAGAATACATGTAGATATTAATGATGATACCACAACCATGGGACTTTAGAATACATGTAGATGTTAATGATGATACCACAACCATGGGACTTTAGAATACATGTAGATGTTAATGATGATACCACAACCATGGGACTTTAGAATATCTGTAAAAGCATTTAAAGGAAATGTGAGAATTATGTCTCACTTTAAACAGTAGAAACAAAAAAAACTTTATATTATATTTGCAAGGCCAAAAGAAATAAAATACATTTGGTTCTAGTAACTATTATTACAGCTATAAACCTATAACTTTTCTTCACATCTAGATAAAACAACACCAACATATGTGGTGATATTTTGAAGGCATCAATAAAATACTAACACAACCTTCATGACACTTTTTTTGTTTTTAACAATGTTACCAGAACCAAAAATGTATTTGATCAACAACATGGCTTACTTGCAAAACAAAAACAAAAAATATTGTTCTTAATTTTTTTAAGTAAAGTTAATCTTTTTTTGAGCAGTTAATTTTGTAGGCCCTTATAATGATAAAATGGTTGCAGAAGGAATAAATATCTAGTCTGTTCAAAATGAACAAAGCATACACATTGGACTCTGGACCCTCTGTTTACATGTAACAAGTCTGTGTGTGTTATCTTGATTTTAAATACAGCTTTAAAAAATTGTTGGTCATATGATGTTTGCAGTGTGACCATTTATAGACATGTCTAGCACTTAGTATCATGCCATGGACATGTATCATGATGTCCCACCTAGTCACATTATTCTGACACCAGGCCAACCAGTCCTAACACTAACCTCTTAATGCTAAGCACCAAGCAAGGCAGCTATTTGTGTAACAAGTCTTTTTTTACTCAGAGGTAGATAAATTTGATGAGAAACATTAATAAAGTCACCCAAAAAATAAAAAAAATGTACTGCTATTAAATATATATAAAAAAATCAACAGGAAAGAATAAGAATAGGTTCTCATCAATTATACATATATAACTGATATTTCTGCCAGTCTTCAATCTGATAAAAACCAAAATCTCTGATATAATGATATAATTTACATCTAAAAGAATAATGTGTGTGTTTCCATTTTCCAGTTTCATGCTAAGCATGGTCAGTAAAATAGAGCCCCCCCCCTCCACATACATCATTTCCCACAGGAATCTGGGCCACAACACATACATCATTTCCCACAGGAATCTGGGCCACAACACATACATCATTTCCCACAGGAATCTGGGCCACAACACATACATTATTTCCCACAGGAATCTGGGCCACAACACACCTCATTTCCCACAGGAATCTAGGCCACAACAGAAGGACTGATGAAGTGGAAAGTAGAGTGGTAGTGGTTTTTTTTATTGAGCCCTCTGTTCCACAATCTCTTCCCATTATGGCACAGATAACACAAGAAGCTTCTTCACCAGAATCACTTCTTTATATGGTATGGATAACAACAGCACATGGAGCTCTTCTGTCTTCACTCTAGCAGAAATACCTTCCCATTATGACCCACAAAAAACACAAACTCTTCTACCTTCACTCCACCATCAATCGCTTCTGTTATGGTCCAGATAACACAAGGATCTCCTCTACTCTCACTCCACCACAATCTGTTCCCACTGTAGCCCAGATAACATAAGGAGCTCTTCTACCCTCAGTCCAACACTAATTCTTCCCATTATGGCCCAGATAACAATACAAGTTTCTCTATCCAAGGTTGCTCCACCACTAATCCCCTCCCTTAACGTATTGACCAAGATAACACATGGAGCTCTTCAACCTTCACTCCATCACTAATCCATCCCTTAATGTTGTGACCAAGATAACACATAGAACTCTTCTACCCTCACTCCATCACTAATCCATCCCTTAATGTTGTGACCAAGATAACACATGGAGCTCTTCTACCTTCACTCCATCACTAATCCATCCCTTAATGTTGTGACCAAGATAACAAATGGAACTCTTCTACCCTCACTCTGTCACCAATTCCTCCCTTAATGTTATGACCAAGATAACACACGGAACTCTTCTACCCTCATTCTGTCACCAATCCCTCCCTAATGTTATGACCAAGATAACACATGGAACTCTTCTACCCTCACTCTGTCACCAATCCCTCCCTTAATGTTATGACTAAGATAACACATATAGCTCTTCTACCCTCACTCCACCACCAATCTCTCCCTTAATGTTATGACGAAGATAACAGATGAAGCTCTTCTACCCTCACTCTGTCACCAATCCCTCCCTTAATGTTATGACAATGATAACACATGGAGCTCTTCTACCCTCACTCCATTAGTAATCCCTCCCTTAATGTTATGACAATGATAACACATGGAGCTCTTCTACCCTCACTCCATTAGTAATCCCTCCCTTAATGTTATGATCAAGATAACACATAGAGTTCTTCTACCCTCACTCCATCACCAATCCCTCCTTTAATGTTATGACCAAGATAACAAATGGAGCTCTTCTACCCTCACTCCATCATCAATCTATCCCTTTTATGGCACAAATCAATCCAATCCTATACCACCTTCATCTACTGGAAGCATAACACATGACCTTTAAATTTTATTAGAATATTTTCAGTGACTCAAAAGTTATCCTTGGCATTAGGATATAAGTCACAAATTTACATTTTCGCTTCTGTGAACTTTATGGGTTTAGACTGTTCTACATGAACCACCACCTTGTAAAGATAAATACTTTGGTAAATTTTGATTAAAATAGTTTTGGTAGTTATAAAGTTTTACTTTGGTCAAGGATGCATGTCATATAATTACATTTGTCTTGAGGGAATGGTTGAGGT
Organism: Unio pictorum; assembly: GCA_030141615.1. Lineage (NCBI taxonomy): Eukaryota > Metazoa > Mollusca > Bivalvia > Unionida > Unionidae > Unio > Unio pictorum. The sequence goes on from JARLTB010000204.1 coordinate 3,366,806, forward strand.
ACTTGACACACTGTCTATATCTGATATATAATTCAATTACAGTATCTTAGTGGATAAAATGGTATAACCTTGACAAGGATACAGGTCACATGATTACTTTATCCCATTACTAAGGTATGTGATACACAATCTATTCATGATTTATAACTTGGCACAGCTAATTCAAAATCTCTTCAACCATTAAAATGTTATGGGCCAATGATCAAAGCAAATGTTAGTTGACATGGATGGACGGACATGTAGGATAAAACCCTAAGATTGTTATTATTGTATTCAATGCCCATGAAAAGGGTGGTACTCCAAATTCTAATATGAATGAAAACATAATGTAATAAACAGACTAATCAGAGAGTAAGGTATTTTGATAAGATCTCATCTCCACCAGTTATAAAAATGCTCCACAAAACATATTGCAGTAATCTAAAGCCACTTTTTGTAAATGTCTGCATTTAAAATTTGTGCAAAAACATGCACCATGTTCTTAATTGACACAAGAATGTGATCTTCTTGGTCAGGAATGGGTCTCTCCAAAGCATTAATACACCCAGTAATCTATGTGAACAAAAAGTTTATAAACAATAGTGCTCATTATTATTTTCAATTTAACTAATCAACATCACAAAAATATCAGAGAATGTCTCATCTCACTGCAACAGACAAATTCTGGCTATCATATGAAATACATTCATGGCATTTTAATTTCTGCTATACCACAGATTTTCAGTATACTATTAATAGCTCACAGTCTATGAATCTGATTAACTATTATTATTATTATTATTATTATTATTATTATTATTATTCTTCTTCTTCTTCTTCTTCTTATTATTATTACTATTTTTATTATTATTATCAATTGCCATTATGATAAAAATTTACTACATCAAGAATCTTATAAAAGAAATACTGAAAAAATAAATTTGTAGATATGAACAATTTTATTTCTTCTGTGTAATTGTCACGTGTTACTTGCAAAGTATTTATTTCCTAAAGTTTAGTGATGAAATGTTTCATTGGGTTTTTTTTGCTGCACGTTAAATCATTTCAGCTGTTGATATATAACTAGGCAGAAATTTGACATGTTAAAATTGAAAAGACCAGTATAGTTATGCTCTGGGCCACACAAAACCATTCATGTAATAATTAAACTTTCTGCTGACAGTGGAATGCTTTAATTATTATACTTTCTCTTCAGTTCTTTTAAACATATGCATGTAACCCCTCTACACAGAAGAGACTACATAATTATTTTAACTAAGAGAACTTTCTACAGCCAGCTGTCCCGATACAGCTGTAGCAGTCGATACAATGCTTAATACCGCCCCCGACCTACCTCTCAAAAGAGTTTTACCAAGATTACTGATTGCCCTACCTCTGAGGTCGTCATACCGCTTCAGCAGTTGATTCATGAACTTGACTATGTTGTTTTCGTTTAAGTCCCCTGCCATTTTTCGTCCGTATAATCAGAAGCGTTTGTTTGACAATTGTCGTGGGAATCAGCCGATGGTTATCTCTATATCGACAACTTTGCTGACCACGTACGTTTGATCTGCAGGAATGAGATAAACAGTATAGTACAGTCTAGGGCCAGTGGAAGCAATTATAACTGAAGTATATCCGAATGGTGACGGAAACAATAAATCGGTTCATTGCCAATAGTTAACCCGGATCAATGCCATGGTACATTAAGTACCCTAAAATAACCTACACTAACGTGTATTTATCGCATGATCGTTATATACTCAGAACATTTGAATTTTCGCCGAGATTTTGATATGCATATTTGTTTAACTGCTGTATTTAACATAGATGGCGACGATGATGATGATTATGATTGTAGTTGTTGTGTTATTGTTGTTGATACTACTACCACTTCTACTACTACTTTTACTACTGTTAACAATAATGTATTATTATTATTATTATTATTATTATTATTATTATTATTATTATTATTTTTTTTTTTTTTTTTTCTCTTTCATTTTTTATATCATCGCATGATCGTTATTTACAAAGAGAATTACATTTCCTTTGAGATTTTTATATCCATGTTTATTTTCTTTAACTGCTGTATTTTCCAAAGTGAACATTGAAATTGAATGATGATGATGATTATGAATGTGTTGTTGTTGTTGTTGTTATTATTATTATTATTATTATTATTATTATTATTATTATTATTATTATTATTATTATTATTTCAATTTTCCGATTTACGTGCGTTAGTATATAATTTATGTAATTGTTTATTGGTTGGTTTTAATTTTTTTCCATTCCATTACATGCCACTGTAATGTAATTTTTTTAATTACTTGATTTTATATTTTCCAGGAATTCAGTTAAGTTTTTCGAAAACCTAATATTAGAACATTGTATCTAATGCTGACATAGTTCCTGACCTTATTTCATTATTTTAAGTAAGCAACTTTCTAAAATTATTAGTATTCTTTCTTAGTGTGTCAAGTGCCAAATTTTTCGTCAATGACATCCAGTAATTAATTCATAGGCTAGCCGACAATCAACTGTCTTGGAGTAGAGTTTGGAACGAAAAAAAAATGTTTTGTTACCTCGGTCAGACTGGTACAATGATTAGAGTGAAAACGGACTGAGTGTTTGACACGTTAAAATTATGTGATTACTCACGCAGAGCTTTCAAAAATGATTGAGACAAATGATAAGATGATATTTCGATCCTAAGTGGCATTTTTGGCATCTTGATAGACGGTTTTCATAAGGTCAGTAAGAATAGCATTTATTCCGATTGGGCGAATGCATAGGGAAGGGGGGGGGTGTCAGACCCCAGAATCGGGGAAATATATACTTCGTATCAAACGATGTTAGTCAGTCTAGGAAGACCTCTGCAAGAGACGGTCAGAATAATTGATTCCAACACAGGAGAAGACTCCGTACGTCTTTGAAAGACAGACGTTCGTAAATTAATTGTGGTTCCGGGAAACTGAATGTGGAACGATTGTAAGACGCCAAAAACACAAGGTATTTAACTCAAATTCACCTTTATCATGATGTAAGGTATATGCTGTTAATTTTGTCATAGATGCATAATGTATCGATACTACGATACAAATAGTTCAGTATTACATTGATTTAATAACGTACTTTGATATGTTTCTTTGTTACAGATGCATGATGTGTTCATATTTTGTATGGATAGTCGGTTTTACAGTGATTTAATAATGTAGTTTGAATTCTGAATTAACATTTTTTACCTTATATACTTAGGTAGGTAAATGGTTGGTGTAGAAAACCCGCCGTGTACATTTATGATTGGAAAGTGTTACATTAATTTTGAATTTATCATATTAGTAAATATGGATTGTGTGTTATGTTATATTGCCTCACTTTACGTAATGATTTACGGGAATATATGACTTTCCCGAATTCTGATGTCGATAATTAGCAGTATAGCTCTATTGATCTGAAAACATGTATAGAATTTGTTAGCCGTATAAATGATAACACTGATAGTAAGATCTGATTGTTCGAACATGAAGACGGACGAACAATCGCAACTCTGAAAGTAACGAGATACTTATGGCGTTTTACCCTTTTCTTTTACAAGGAAAATAGTTTACCTTGACAAGAGTAAGAATCAGCGAGAAGTCAAAGGAAAATAGTTTATTTTGGCAAGAGTGAGAATCAGAGAGAAGTCAAAGGAAAAGAGAAAAAAAAAGAAGTAAGAAGTCAGAGTGTGGAATTCCCGTTCAATCAAAGGGCAAGCTGAAGACGGACGCACGCAGGGAAAAGAAAGAAAAACCAGTCGACGAAAAAGGTCACGTTGAATCACCCAACAGTCCAATGTTAAATGAACATTCGATTCCTTGATGAAATTTACTCTCAGTATTAACGGCTAACTTCATTTATTTTCATTAGTGTTTGGATTCTTATGAATGTATCCATTATTTTAAAGCTTCAGTATTTGTATTTTTCTGAACTAAGTGTATTCAGAAAGAGAGAAATTGTAATTCACAGTGTCATTCTTTTCTTAATTGTTTTTTTAATTAAATTCATATTTTATCTTTACGGGGGCTCGTGTATTGTCTTGTTCAAAGTACCATCTCAGATTACTATATTCACTGACCGGGCAGATTACACCATAGCGATCATCTTCTAGATAACGACAATTAGTGGGAGGCGGTCTTCAAGTGTTGTTTTTCCAAGTTGCGCAATACCTCTGACCAGGCCTTGTGCAATATTGTACTAATAACACTTTGATAACCCGCCAGCACCACGTTACAAAGTGGGTGGCTCGTCTTGGGATTTGAAGTTTCATTGTGATTGAAGTATCTGAGCGTATTTTGAACAAAGGCATAAATTTGTTATTATTATTAAGTAGGAATCGAGTGAATCAAACATTGTCTGCTATTTTTCTATGCTTGCATGCAAATTGTTTACGGTAAAAGGGTATTGTAGAATTTGAGATTTATACCTTCTGTGTGAAATTACCGAAAAGGCGTTATAGAGGCACTACCTAAATAGTCTCTTGAGACAAGAGCCAATTTGGGCTGTACGGTATTTTAGACAGCAATTAATCACGTCTCGTTAGCAGTATCCCACTGTTACTGGAATTTCTGTCTGGTCAATTAATTGCGGCTGATTCGACCTGTCCATCTCGCTGCAGATAAGGTTATTTTAGGTCAAACTATTTTCGTAGGAAGAATCCCTGGTTGTAGGTCAGTTAAGGACATAGTTCTAGAGAAAAAGGAAAGACAAAACATACGTAATGGCGACAGACAGACAGTTACTAAAGGAATTTAAATCCATTGGCAAAGACGAACTTGGGTATGAGGGTGACAAACTAACTGAATTTATGGAAAGAAGTTTGAAAGAACATAAGGAAGAGAAAGCTCGAGAGAAGGAGAAGGAGAGGCAGAAAGAAATGGAATTAGCCCGACTTAAGGCGGAAGATAAAACTAGAGAGAAGGAGAGAGAAGTTGAACTAGCTCGACTACAGGCTGAGGGGGCCAGACTACAGGCAGAAGAGAAGGCGAGAGAACGAGAGCATGAGTTAGCCATGAAGAGACTAAGGCTCGAAGCCGAGTTCAGGAGGGGTGAAGAATCGAACGTACGTCCGGACACCCCGAGTAGTCGCGTGGAAGACAGACGACCCATACAGTTAACCATGCCGATGTTTAATGACAAGGATGAAATAATTGACAACTTTTTGACGCAGTTTGAAAAGTTGGCCCTGGTTCATCAAATACCTAAGGACCAGTGGGCCATCAATATTTCAGCGTTTTTGCAGGGGGCGGCAAAAGATGAGTACCACAACATGACCCCAGCCGAGATAGACGATTATGACACTCTGAAGAAAGCTTTACTTCGCCACTATGAGTTGTCAGCGGAAACGTTCCGGAAACTTTTTAGGGAATCGTCAAAAAAAGCTACCGAAACACACGCGCAATTTCACAGTCGAGTGCGCGTGATTTTTGATAAATGGATAAAAATGTCTGGCACCGCGTTAACGTACGAAGGTATTCGCGAAGAGATTTTAAAGGAACACGTGTTAAGTACCTACAGAAAAGATTTAATTGTGTTTTTGGCGGAGCGCGAATTCTCAACTTTGGATGAGATAAGCATAATGGCCGAGCGCTATGAGAGCACGCATGCGCGTCCAACTACTTGGAATGGTAGGGACCGACCTGGAATCGGTGAGCTTAGAAAGACCACTGAGGTGACACCCCATAGACGAAATGGTCAAAATGGTGGGAGGCCAGGAGCCGGGAATCCCAGCCAAGTACATTTCCGTGGGTCGGGAAAGACTCAAGGGGTAGATAGGGACCCTCGGGTAGAAGAGGTGAGCCAGTGTGTTATGGCTGTAATAAACCAGGCCATGTTGTCAAGGACTGTAGAAAGTATCGTCCGACAACGGTTAATTCGGTAACTCCGAATACTGTTAAGAAAGGGAAAACAGTGGAGTCTACGAATGTAGCGAGAGCTACGGTAAATGGTGAGGAAGCCACGGTGCTGTATGACACCAGCTGTAGTTACCCGGCCTTGGTAGATCGTAGATACGTCAAACCTGGAGATTATACAGGTGAGACGGTGGAAGTACAGTTTGCTAACAGGACGAAGGATTCGCTTCCGGTCGTTGGCATAGACCTTGATTCGCCATATGTAAAAGGGCGAATTCAAGCAGCGTGTTTGTCGGGACTGTCTCATGACGTAATATTAGGGTGTAGGTATGTGTTGCCCCAACCTAACCCTATGACGTGTAACCCTATACATGTCGGGTCAGTGGAGACGAGGGCTATGAAGCGAAGGTCAGGGTCGAAGCCGCTAAGATCCGTGACTTCGCCCATAGACATTTTGGTACCTGGTGAGTTAGAGAAGCTTCAAAAGGAAGATGTGTCTCTTGACAAGGTACGTAGGTACGCGACGGACGGGTCCTTACGGAAATTGCCAGACGGCGAGGTTAAGTTCGCGACAAAACGCGGTATTTTGTATCGGTACGCCAAGAAAGGGGTCGATACGTTTAAACAAGTTGTGGTACCCGTAGGGAAGCGCGGCGAAGTGCTTAGGTTAGCACATGAGGGTCTTCTCGGAAGCCACATGGGCGTGGCGAAGACCAGAGATAGGTTGGTGAGGGAGTTTTATTGGCCAGGTGTACATGGGGATGTGAGGAGGTTTTGTTTGTCATGTGACAAGTGTCAGCGAGTGGCACCGAAAACCTCCCATCGCCCAGTGCCACTAGGAACCACCCCACTAATAGATGAACCTTTCTCGAGAGTGGCGATGGATTTAGTAGGTCCGATTAAGCCGGCGGCGGAAAGTGGAAATCGGAATATATTAACGGTCGTAGATTACGCTACCCGGTACCCGGAGGCAGTGGCCTTGAAGAACATTGACTCAGTCACGGAGGCTGAGACCTTGTTAGGGGTGTGGTCGAGAGTCGGAGTTCCAGACGAGATACTGACCGACCAAGGGACACAGTTCGTGAGCCAGGTGATGGAAGAGGTAAATAGATTACTCTCCATTAGACACCTGACGACTACCCCGTACCACCCGCAGTATAATGGGTTGGTAGAACGTTTCAATGGGACATTGAAACAGGCTTTAAAGAAACTATGTGAAGGTCGACCTAGGGATTGGGATCGCTACCTTCCGGCGATACTGTTCGCGTTCCGTGAAGTACCGCAGGCAAGTTTGGGTTTTTCACCTTTTGAATTAGTTTATGGGCGGACGGTAAGGGGACCCATGGCTGTCTTGAAACAGTTATGGACGGATGAGCAAGCATCCGAAGAAGTGCGTACAACATACCAATATGTTGTCGACTTGCGTAACAAACTGGAAGAAGTTTGTAAATTGGCTCAGGAAAATCTCTGCGACGCAAGGGGACGTCAAGCTAAGTATTACAACAAAAGGGCGAAGGAACGTCACTTTGAGGTGGGTGACAAGGTGTTGTTGTTGTTGCCATTGGAGCACAACAAGCTGCAAGTCTCATGGAGGGGGCCATTTGTTGTAACAGAGAAGAAAGGTGGACAAAACTACCGTATCCGAGTAGGGGATAAGGATAAGTTGTTCCACGTAAATCTTTTGAAGCGGTACGGTGTGCGAGAACCACCCACGGAGTTCGTGGTGGCTACCGTCGTGACGGAAGAATCCGACGACAACGCAGGGCAGGCGGAAGTACTCCCTAGTTGTCCGTTGACGAGGGAGGAAACCTACGTCGACGTCACGCTTGACGTTACGTTAACATCAGACCAACGTAAAGAGGTGGAGTCGGTACTTCAAGAATATTCGAGCGTCTTAACAGAGAGACCGGGGAGGACAGAGCTGGAGGAGTTCTCTTTGAAGCTGCTGGACGAGAACCCAGTAAAGTTAAGACCATTTCCGTTGCCGTACGCGAAGTTAGAAGCGGTCCGTAAGGAAGTTGAAACTATGTTCGACTTGGGTATTATCGAACCAAGCGAGTCTGCGTATAGCTCTCCTGTTGTACTGGTCCAGAAGAAGGATAGGGCACACAAATTTTGTCTCGACTACCGAAAGTTAAACCGAATTACAGAATTCCAGGTAGAACTTTTACCTGACCCTGAGTCTATTTTCGCAGGAGTAACCCATGATAAATATTTTTCTAAGATCGATCTGTCCAAAGGATACTGGCAAATTCCAGTCCGTAGTGAAGACAGAGCAAAACTCGCCTTTGCAACTCCAGATGGGACTTACCAGTGGGTGGTCATGCCATTCGGGGTGCAGAATGCGCCCAGTGTCTTCACCCGTATGATGCGGAAATTCCTTGAACCATTGCGGGGGATGGGAGTTTCCAACTTCATGGACGATCTTCTATTAGCTACAGCTACATGGGAAGAACACATACTTTTGCTGAAAAACGTCTTAGAACGACTACGACAAACCGGACTGACCGCACGACCATCGAAGTGCTATATAGGGTTCAGACAATTAGACTACCTAGGACATACCCTCAGCGAGGACACGTTAAAACCAGAGAGTTCAAAGGTCGAACAACTTAGGGACGCATTACGACCAACTACTAAGACTGAAGTTAGATCTTTTCTAGGTTTGGCAGGATACTATAGGAGATATGTGGCAAATTTTAGTGCTATTGCAAGTCCATTGACTGACTTGACTCGGAAAAAAGCGCCGACCAAAGTAGTATGGACAGACGCATGTGAACGCGCATTTCAGACGCTAAAAGACAGACTGACGTCAGACGCCATAGTTAAGTTACCTGACGTGACACGGGATTTTGTTTTGAGGACATATGCTTGTGATAGAGGTTTAGGGGCAGTGTTACTGCAAGAACACGAGGGAAGCTTATTCCCAGTTGCGTATGGAAGTAGGAAACTGTCAAAGGCGGAAATTAACTATTCAGTGTCGGAGAAAGAATGTTTGGCAATTATCTTTGGAATAACTAAGTTCCAACGGTATCTGTATGGTAGGAAGTTTACTTTAGAAACAGATCATCAACCACTGGCGTATTTGGCCCAGGCGAAATTAACTAATGGTCGATTAATGAGATTGTCACTGTTTCTACAACAGTATCAGATTCTAGTGCGGTACATCAAAGGCAGGGATAATGTAGGAGCGGATTGTTTAAGTCGGTTAGGAATGGCTGAAGTGAATAGGTCACCTAAGGACATGTAACGGGAGCAGTATAGATCACCGAAAAATTTGGGAGAGTAAAAATACTGATTTTTCTCTTAGAAGGGGGTAATGTCAAGTGCCAAATTTTTCGTCAGTGACATCCAGTAATTAATTCATAGGCTAGCCGACAATCAACTGTCTTGGAGTAGAGTTTGGAACGAAAAAAATGTTTTCTTACCTCGGTCAGACTGGTACAATAATTAGAGTGAAAAGGGACTGAGTGTTTGACACGTTAAAATTATGTGATTACTCACGCAGAGCTTTCAAAAATGATTGAGACAAATGATAAGGTGATATTTCGATCCTAAGTGGCATTTTTGGCATCTTGATAGACGGTTTTCATAAGGTCAGTAAGAATAGCATTTATTCCGATTGGGCGAATGCATAGGGAAGGGGGTGTGTCAGACCCCAGAATCGGGGAAATATATACTTCGTATCAAACGATGTTAGTCAGTCTAGGAAGACCTCTGCAAGAGACGGTCAGAATAATTGATTCCAACACAGGAGAAGACTCCGTACGTCTTTGAAAGACAGACGTTCGTAAATTAATTGTGGTTCCGGGAAACTGAATGTGGAACGATTGTAAGACGCCAAAAACACAAGGTATTTAACTCAAATTCACCTTTATCATGATGTAAGGTATATGCTGTTTATCTTTGTCATAGATGCATAATGTATCGATACTACGATACAAATAGTTCAGTATTACATTGATTTAATAACGTACTTTGATATGTTTCTTTGTTACAGATGCATGATGTGTTCATATTTTGTATGGATAGTCGGTTTTACAGTGATTTAATAATGTAGTTTGAATTCTGAATTAACATTTTTTACCTTATATACTTAGGTAGGTAAATGGTTGGTGTAGAAAACCCGCTGTGTTCATTTATGATTGGAAAGTGTTACATTAATTTGAATTTATCATATTAGTAAATATGGATTGTGTGTTATGTTATATTGCCTCACTTTACGTAATGATTTACGGGAATATATGACTTTCCCGAATTCTGATGTCGATAATTAGTAGTATAGCTCTATTGATCTGAAAACATGTATAGAATTTGTTAGCCGTATAAATGATAACACTGATAGTAAGATCTGATTGTTCGAACATGAAGACGGACGAACAATCGCAACTCTGAAAGTAACGAGATACTTAGGGCGTTTTACCCTTTTCTTTTACAAGGAAAATAGTTTTCTTTGGCAAGAGTAAGAATCAGCGAGAAGTCAAAGGAAAATAGTTTATTTTGGCAAGAGTGAAAATCAGCGAGAAGTCAAAGGAAAAGAGAAAAAAAAGAAGTAAGAAGTCAGAGTGTGGAATTCCCGTTCAATCAAAGGGCAAGCTGAAGACGGACGCACGCAGGGAAAAGAAAGAAAAACCAGTCGACGAAAAAGGTCACGTTGAATCACCCAACAGTCCAATGTTAAATGAACATTCGATTCCTTGATGAAATTTACTCTCAGTATTAACGGCTAACTTCATTTATTTTCATTAGTGTTTGGATTCTTATGAATGTATCCATTATTTTAAAGCTTCAGTATTTGTATTTTTCTGAATTAAGTGTATTCAGAAAGAGAGAAATTGTAATTCACAGTGTCATTCTTTTCTTAATTGTATTTTTAATTAAATTCATATTTTATCTTTACGGGGGCTCGTGTATTGTCTTGTTCAAAGTACCATCTCAGATTACTATATTCACTGACCGGGCAGATTACACCGTAGCGATCATCTTCTAGATAACGACAATTAGTGGGAGGCGGTCTTCAAGTGTTGTTTTCCAAGTTGCGCAATACCTCTGACCAGGCCTTGTGCAATATTGTACTAATAACACTTTGATAACCCGCCAGCACCACGTTACATAGTGTGGGATTCTTCTTCAATTATTTGGATTATAAGAGATCATTTTTCTCGGCATTAATTCTTGGACAAAATTAGTCAAATTTACAGAATTCAAAAACCAAAATATTATTTTTGGTGACTCAACAAAGAACTTTTGACACTTCAGTACTATACAGACTACCGCATACGTCATCGCCTTCCATTTTGGATTTTCGTCGAGACTCTAACTCAAATTCATTGGAACATTTTGTTACTAGTACTTTTAATTTTTAATTCTTGGATTTTTTTTGGATTTGATTCTTAAAACTTTAAGTTATTTTCCTCATTTTTACCTTGTTTTTCACGGGAAATATTTTTTTTAAATTTTAAAACTTATTGTCTTCGCTTTTTTCTTGCTACTGTTTATGATAGCCTAAACACGTAAATGTATGTATGTATGTATGTATGTATGTATGTATGTATGTATGTATGTATGTATGTATGTATGTATGTATGTATGTATGTATGTATGTATGTATGTCAAATAACTTTGAGGGTCCATAATGTCTAAATCTAGCTCTTGTATCACCACCCCAAAAGTGAGAAGAAAGAAATGGTCTAAAATAGACTGGGACTATAATCGTGGTTACTGAACCGGAAGTAATAAGTGTGGCGTGAGTCCACATGAATTACGCCTCTTCTGTGCATCAAACGTTTCTAGTTTTCTCCCAAGAACTTCTATAAGGATAAGCGCGTCTTTGGTGAATATCAGTGGAGGTCTTTTTTTGACTGAGTCATTGATGGTGCTTTGATTTAACTTACGTGGAATCTTATCGTGGTGGATTTCTTGGGTGAATTCCACTCTCTCGTTGTAGATTTAATCCCCGGGTGACTTGATGCTTTCGCGTGCTAATGCAATGATGACAAGCTGGCTTCGAGTTGGTATTGGCACACGGGGTGGGGGTGGGGGTGTCCTACGGTCGATTTCTATCTGGCCCTCGCGTAAATTATACTTAAGCTTATATGAGCGTCTGATAATACCGCTTTCAGGAATATATTGGTAGACGAGTGGCATAAAATCCGGTGTTAGAAACACCCAAATCCATTCAAATCCACAACCAAATCCATCAAAATCAGCTGAAATCCACACAAATCGCATTGTGTAAACAATCTCATCTATAAATTACAACGCTACCTTTCCCTCCTTTCAAATTTGAACGTTTTTTTTTTCTCCAAAAACCGATTTTTTTTCTAATAAAAAACAACCTATATCATGCTTACCAAATTCGATAAAGGTTTAAGATTAATGTGAGTTATTTGACTTTATGAATACGTTCTTGTATAAAGGTATTAGGTGTACGGACAGAGATAAATGAAGACGTACCTAATAAGATATATATATATATATATATATATATATATATATATATATATATATATATATATATATATATATATATATATATATATATATATATATATATATATATATATATATGCAATAAACTGACAAGCAACAGTGCAAAAACTAGTATCACTCTAGCCTGAGCGCTTTCGACTCTCAATGAGTCTTTATCAAAGGCTAATACAGAACATAGACAAGACAGACAATTAAAATACAAAAACCGTGTTTACAGAACTTTACATGCCTGTTTCTACCGGAATTAAGCCTTGAAATTTATTATGTTACAACAAGTTGCGGACGCTGTAAAATGTGAAATCGATGAGCCAAAGCGACACACACACACACACACACACACACACACACACATATATATATATATATATATATATATATATATATATATATATATATATATATACATACATACATACATACATACATACATACATACATACATACATACATACATACATACATACATACATACATACGTGAAGTTTTAATTTTATACTTCAAATATATAGTGTTAGTTTTGAAAATAGTGGAACCATCGCAAAAATGCAAGGGTAGAAGCACATAGAAAGGATGTAAAGATTGGCAAAGTCGCAAGCAGTAATGAGCAAAAATTACCGACTTTATATATTATATTTATCTAGGCATTCGTCGTAGGCCAGCAAGTTATATTTCCATCATTTCATACTCTTCTTGTCGTTTGAATCTTTGTCTTCCCCTTCATTCCTTCTTTTTCTTTAAAAGTAAAATTTCTTTCTGCTGTCAGTGTTAGTTGTATTGTTTTGCTTTTCTTCTTTCTGTTGTTGGATTTTTACCTGATTTAGTTGTTGTTGTTGCTTTTCTTTCTTCTCATGCATAACAGGTACATTGTCGGCGATCGCATAAGATCAAACAAAACGAATTGACGAACAAATGCAGCAAGCGGCAAGTGCTTCTTGTCGATGCTTACGAAAGAGAAACCAATGAAAGAACCTGCCGAATAAGATGGTCAAGCTGCAAGTTTTCAGCTACACAATTTAAACTCATATTTCTTCACCATCAACCAGCTAAAACCAGCCTCGATTTGTTTTTTATTGCATAATGAGTACTGATAATTTCCAGTATGTTTTCTTTGAAAATTGTGTGCGTTTCAGTTTTTGTATTATTCATCACTACTATACTTAATGACAATCTGAACAAAACATTACGGTTAATTAAAAGCATCTAAATGCAAGGTAGATAATCTCAATTGCTCATAGGACAGGCCCCAAAAATTTGGATAGTTTCTATCCATGGTAATATGACAACCTAGCTGAAAGGACCTGACTGTGTGAGCCTAATGAGTTCTCCCTGGGTGGTGCAAACTACTGTATGCACCCGGTTATTAGTCCACATAACAACCAAATATGCAATTGTTTCAGGTGTTTGTGACAATATAATGAGTGTCATTTTATATGCATTACAGTCTACTATACAGGTTTATTACTTCATTTTCCCCCCAGCCATATATGAACATATTAAAAGGTTTTATAAATAGTCCATATAAATGTTGTTACATCCCATATTGTAATTTGTCGGTCTCAAAGATTGATGCGCCTGCTTGTGTAATTTCAATAAATGTGCATTGCAAAAGCACAAAATCACATAATAATTTTATAACTTCTGAGATGGTAAACACATGAACTTATGAAAAATATAATTTGCTATGCCACCATTTTTTACATATGACTCTTGATCTGCAACACTGTTGTACAGAACATGTTCAACATCTATTGCAGACTAAACTGAACCTTTAAAAAGTCCAAATGAACGAACTTGATATTTATTTTCCTTATGATGATATGTAAATTAAAAGAATTGTCAAGGTATACATAAAGTTTACATAAACATATACAAGAATTAAAAATGAATTTTATGTTAGCCATAGAACGAGATCATACATTATATGTCTTGCATTATCACTTTCCAGTATATGTAATATTTATTGTATATAACTGTGTGTAGGGCCACCCAAAGCTCCCCCCCCACACACACACACATGTATTCACTTCACTTGAAATTTGGCCACCATTTTATTCTCATTTTGTATTATGCACACTTTTAGTCAATAGACACAGAGACTTTTGCTTTGGTGCTCTTTCATGGAAAGGCAAGGCCCTTTTGAAATTTTGGAACCCACCCCACCCTCTCGACCCCTCACCTGATCTGGCCCTGATTTGTGTTACAATACACTTGAGACAAGGCAAACATTTTGTGTTGAACCAGTGATAGGAGAAATGAAATGTTATGCAAAACTCACCAAGGAAAATGATTTTGGAATTTAAAAAAGTCTTTTTCACATCGATAATTATTCCTCCAAATTTAGAATATACTCAGCTCCTGCTGATGTCTGATAAATGCATAAAGTGACGTTTTCTATGTTTTATTTACGATAACATGAGTCAGACTTTACACATGTGCATATTCTTTCCATGATACCATGAATCAGCCGAGACAGAGACAGATAGAGAGAGAGAGAGAGAGAGAGAGAGAGAGAGAGAGAGAGAGAGGGGGGGGGGGTGTCATACGAGAGTACCAATGTGTTTCTTCAAGTTTTGTACCGAGACAAACGAATACTGATGTTGACAAAATGTAGATAGAGCTGAAAGATCCTTGTAACAAGAATAAATTTGCAATTTGATATATGATGTTTGACCCAAACTGTCCAATACAAATTGTTCCCATATTTATCTGCTAAGTAGCAGCAAGAAGGGTGGACAGACCGAAACTATTTCAGGCAGACGAGACTAGATAGAGAGAGAGGATGGTGAATAGACAAGTTTTCAAATAAAAATAAAGTCTCTACGGAGAGAGAGCAAATAGATTAAGTTTTCAAACAAAAATAGGGTCTATACGGAGACCGAAACTGTTTCAGATAAAATAAAACAGTTTTGGTACAAGTCTTAAGGTGAAAATCGTTTACGATGAAAATCTTTTAGGATTTCACATCCAGACTAATTTGTAAAGTCTCATTCCTTAAGTCAATCAAATTATTGGAACGATACATCCTTCACAGGGATTGACTATATCCGATTCAATTGTTTTGATCATAGATGATCATTTCGAGTGGTCAAATTTAGTTTACATGGCAGTAACCAGAGTACGAAGAATAAATCAACTTCGATGAGTTGTTTTAGATGCTAATGACACTACAATAAGTGATATTGTCAGCGTTGACATAATCAGAAAAAAACTCGTTGGTTATAAACAACAGGATACAAAAAATAAAAGAGAATTTGATATTGATGTAGAATTTATAATTACGCTGAAACAACAACAGAATAATCAGGGCGCGAGTTGTAATTGTATAATGCGTTGATGTTGGTCGGATAAAGATCCTCGCCTATTTACCGCAGACAGAGAAGATAATTGTCTTGGTCATACCAGAGATAATATGATGTTGACTTGTCTTGAGTGTAACAGGCGCAGAGGTGCTAGTTAAGACCACGCGGTGGTAATTGAGTATCCTCGGGTATCACTTGTAACTAACTGTTCACGTCTAAATCCGCGCTGAGGAGCATTTGAATCTAATCTATAGATTGCTGGTATACCCGTGGATCTTGTTATGTTAGATATTATATATGTAGTGACACTCCAAATAGGATCAGTAGCTCTTTTTTTTTTACCGCCTTCGAGTTCTCCTGGTTCATATAAATATCTCACAGTGACATTGCCGAGTATTCATTGTTTTGAAAAATCATTTTGCTGTTTTTGTACGCGTATATACTTTGTTTTGATGGCGTTAATATGTTTCATATTGATTGTTCGAGTAATTTCATTATTTAGCGCGGTAGTTGCACCAGGTAATCTCTTGATCTATTCACGAGATCGTGTTTCCTGTATAAATTCCTTCGCATATTGATATCCAAATAACCGTTCAGTAAGTGTCCGATTAAATCGTTCAACAATTGCCTGATCGCGATGTAGTGCAGTATGTCCTCGTCTGATGGTGACATTATGATGCTTCATTGTTGATAACACTGCACCCTGAAATTCATTGCCAGGATCAACTTGTAATAGATTTGGCCACTGCAGAGGACCTCGTCGATAAATCCTTACAAACGCAGAAGCTACTTCAGTTGATGACTTTGTCTTTAATTGTTCAGCTTGTTTGTATCTACTCGCAACATCAACTACGGTTAGCGCATACTTGTATGTTTGTTTATTAACAGTGTCATGCGGCAGAAATAATATATCAGCCTGATGAAGTTCATTAGGGACGCTGACATTAAATGTGCAAAGTTAATTTGTTTAGGCGGTGGTAGATAAATCTGCCATATCGCCTGTTTATATAACCAATCCGCCGCGGTGGCATTTTTCACTTTTGCGGCATTAGCGAATTTATCGATTGCTGATTTACGCCTTCAGTATCCTCTTGGGGAATAATAAATAGATTCCATGCTGTTATTAATTACCAGCACCCAGCATTATTTTACTATTTTATCAACCATGAAGCTAATTTTGCTTTGAAGGATTTATCAGTTATATAATTTAACGCATGTATCAATTTCACATCTGCGATATGTCTTTGTTGCAGATTGCTGCTTTTATAAGCAACATCATGAGCATGACACGCCTTATCAATAGCATTTATTGGATATTCGCCGGGTCGGGGCTGGTCTTGATCATCGAGTCGGATATCGAGTCTGGTTCCAGATCCACAATAACTATACCTTGGAAGATGTTTTTCTCCCGGATATTTTGCCTATGAAATCCCCGAAGTTTTGTTATTTTGGCTGCAATATCATCTCCTCGCTTTTTTCAAGCTGCCTGAAGAATAACTGCTGATCACACAAATTGTTTTCCATGCATGTGAAGTTGGTAGCGAGTTGATGAACGTGACGATAACCGAGATATGTAAAGCTGCTGACAATCGCCAAACATTTTGCGTGGTTATCTCGGTGTTCTCGATAGTTACGAATTTATTGCAGTCTTTTTTAATATCATCATTTCTCATATAGTTCAGTATATGAATGAGGCCTGATGCTTCACAAGCTGATATTAAATTCATGATTCTGGATTTTCTCAAGTGCAGTACTGGAAAATCTGGAAGAAATGTTGCATACTTTTGTTCACACCTTAAAGAGATTTCTTGCTATCTTATAGTCAGGTGTAAACATAACATTTTCATTTGTTTCACGCAGTTCACCCTTCTCAAAAAAATCATCGGGAACCACTTTTAATGTGACTATATCATCATCTCTACGACTGATAGGTGCAGGATGACGGCATAATAGTTGCGGTGTTTCTTGTTGATACTCTCGTATGCTTCTATCAGTACCGCAGACTAGTTTCATCTTTGTTCGACATAAATGGTATCTGTATGTCTTCAAGGAGTGCTTGAACATCTTGGAGATTATCTTGATTGGCATCAACTTTTGACCTAATATTTTAATAATCTTCATCCTCATCTTCCTCTTTTTCTGTTTTCATTCATTTTATCTTCATTAATTGTTTGTACAACCTCCTCATCTATATCACTAACATCAATATATGGCAACAAATCACAAAATACATTTGGATCATCCCGGATGTTTTTCATATCCTCGACTGTTACCCCATTACTGTTCATTGCTATAATGGATGTAATGGCTCCATTAATGCTTTCTATATCTTCATTGGAGATGTTTAGTGGGAAGTTTTTCATTTCTGTCATTATTACTTGAGACGTTTCTGTGTCAGTCTTTTCCTACAAAAACCGATGTGTGATAAGTAGTAGAACCAACGATATTCCGGTTATATTTGGACCATGCATGATAAAGCATTGGAAGTGATGAAGCAAAAAGCATGACGAACTCCCTGAAAGCCAAATTTCCGCATGCAATTTTTTCATATGTACCAAACTCCTTAATGACAATGTCGAACGACATCTTCAAGAAAATGATGCATGTGTACTGGCCCGTAACCGAATACTCCAAATCATTTTTGGAAAAAAAAGATGGAATAAGATTTACCTCAAATTATACGGAATTTGATTCCAGATGTCAGAATTTGGAACTCTATTTACAACAATTGCCAGTTTTCAAATCATACTGGCAAAGATTCGTGTAGGGCAAAATGAACGCTTAACGTTTTCAGTGTTTTAACGTTAACAACGAGTCCATAAACCATATGTTAAAAGAGGCAGTTAATTGGGACAGAAACAAGTTCCCTGAACTTATTGAAGTGATCGGAACTATTTTTAAAAACCAAATTTAGTTTATTAGATGTACTATTTATAGCAAAGGAGACTGGCGTCTAGCATCTTCAATGGAACAACATGTTATTCCACAACTTGTATGGCATGATATGTCACATATGGAGAATGACAGGCATATACACACATTTATCCTGGCAAAACCACCAACAGCAACAAAATCCATATATATCAGTGCCAGCAGCATAGAATTTAAGTGTCTTAAGGCTTCGGAAAATGTTGGAAAAGAGACAGGCCAGCGGAAACGGCCAGCATCAGAACGACTAAAAAGTATTATAAATGACCAATTGGAGAAAGTGATGTACTTTCAGATTATATCGAATACATATAATAACGAATCGTTAATTATGTGTGTGTGTGTGTGTGTGTGTGTGTGTGAGAGAGAGAGAGAGAGAGAGAGAGAGAGAGAGAGAGAGAGAGAGAGAGAGAGAACTTTTGTATGACAATAAAATATTTCCTACATTTGTTTTTGGTCATTTATATATTTTATTGGTAATAATTTCAGGACTGTAATCTCAACTCAATAAATAATTGACAAATCTCTCCATCGCATCGCTCCATCTCTCATCGTGTAGTATTTGGCGGGGCGATGGAACGATGAAGTGATGCGATGGAGAGATTTTTTAAATTTATTTTATTTATTACTTGAGTGGAGATTACAGTCGAAAGATATAGTACTAGTAAATTGCATTTATATTTATTATTGATCAATCTGAGACAAGAACGCGAAGTTTTAAAGAAGAAAAATCGGGGGAGGGGATAACTTTTTAAATTTTTATATGAGAAGGTAGACACAAAAATACGATTCGGTGTAAATTTCGGTTGATTTGGGTGTGAATTTGAGTGGATTTGGGGTGGATTTGGGGGTATTTGGGTGGATGTGGGTGTTTCGTAACACCCCATACAATTACCACTGATGTGCAAATTCATCATCATCATCGTCGTCGTCGTACAATTATAGAATTTTTGCGTTACAAACAAATTCCTCCGTTAGATCTAGTTACTGACTAAATCAATGTTGTAAGAGCTCGTGGGAAGTCCAACAATGTGCCAGTTATTCGCATCGAAGCCATCGAACGGCAGCGATCGTATATTATGCCAAATGTAATGCACGCGTTGAGAAAACGACCGAACTTTGCTTAAGTTATACATGAAATGTGACGATGAACATTTAGTGTCGTACACTATCAATAACGCCATTTTGTGAGATAGGGTCATTGATATTAATCAGAACACGTCGGTTGACTGTGAGAAACGATGTGCAACAGATTAAGATAATAGGGACGTCATTTCAAATTATTTCGAGGGTGGGGGGCAAAACTTGACGGGCTTGTTAATTTTCTTATGAAGGCTACAACAATTTTACCTCACATGCAAATTCGGGGGGAGGGGGGGGGGCATGCCTATCAATCTTAAAGTAATGCTATCGACAAGAAGAATCCTAACGTTAACTGTTTCCTTTTTCTCTGAGAATTTAATGTACGTATGTATGTATGTATGTATGTATGTATGTATGTATGTATGTATGTATGTATGTATGTATGTATGTATGTATGTATGTATGTATGTATGTATGTATGTATGTATGTGGGGTGGGGGTGGGGGTGAAATATCCAGGATATTACTTACGGTTCCAACAATTTACATCCAAAAACCAAATTATGGTATAGTTCATCCATTAGTTGGTCCATATAAATAAGATACACACCATCATCAGTCTAGATGAAGCCAACTAGTCGAAACATAAAACGTTTCAATCTTCGATTCCAGTCGAAATAGTTATATAAAAACGTGTCTTATTTCAATGCTTTTTTGTGTTTATTGTTTGTACTGTCGCAGCTTTTTTGTGTTTTTAACAAAATGTAAAGTAGAAATTGCTCAGGTTTGTTGAACTCTAGCTTTGTACCGTTCGTTGTCAGTTATCAAGATCTAGTCCAATAAACCAAACCCAAATCAGCCAAATCTCAATTATTTCCATGGTAAAATAAATTGTTCTTGTGTCTTAGTCATATAGTTTTGAGGTGGCAACATATTTATCTATGTTTATGGAATGACGTCAGTAATTTAAGCTAAAAGTGATAAAACGGTCTTGACAGTACATAAGTAAAGTAGTATATGGTAACAAACTGGTATAGTAATTTTCAGAAAGAATTCATAATGAATAAATATATATTTGAAACAGACAATTATACACATTACAGCGTTGAAGACAAAGTGCGTATTGTTTATGCATCAAGGAGACGTATAGACAGACATGCACCATATGGTATTAGGGTGACGTATAAGGAAGTCACCCTAATGACTAACATCTCATTAGTAAATAAAAGGGAGACATTATTTTGGAGACATTTTAATTATACTTTTTGTTTATCTAGTTCATTAGGAGCTTTAGCTTTAATTCCATGGTATATAAAGATGAAAATAAGTTTGTATATTTATAATGTCTCCCAAATGAAGTAACAATTCGCATAGACTCTGAAGGGCGCCGAGAGTGGACGTAGACATAAAATACCTGGATGTGATTTCCATCTAGTGGGTATAGGCCCAGAGAGAGAGAGAGAGAGAGAGAGAGAGAGAGAGAGAGAGAGAGAGAGAGCGCAAATAATTCATAGACGAGTATTACATAAATTCGAATGTGGACAGACTTTGTAGGTTTGTGTCCAACAAAATCGAACGCCTTCATGTGCTTGTATAACATCACAAGAGAGCAATGCAGATAATGGAAGTTATTCTCCAAAGCGATTCCAAATTAAGCAAAACTTGCAAAAGCTATAGACTGATAAATATTCCGAAACAAGTCTGTTTATTTATAAAATCCTGATTTACAATTTCACTTACGAGTTCACCTGAGTCTTCGGATATGAGTTCGTATTCCGCCATCCAGTTCTTTTCCACGAAAAAGGCATGACAAGAATATTTTCTATGGGTCAGAATACAATCTCAGACGTGACGTAGTGAGACAACGAGACGAGTACGGGCCCAAATATATCCGGGTCAACTGGAACATGACATTTCGTAATATTGCCGAGCATAGTATTGCAAATATTCATTGGACCTGGTGTGCCGTCGACAAGTCGTAGGATGCGTTTCGAAATATGTTCGTGGAGGTGACCCGGGACCAACATAATTTTTCTCACCTTAGACTTGAGTGCTGTGGGAACAAAGTATCACGCGAGTCTGGACACATATGTCTCTCACGTGTGAATCAATTTAATGACCATGATTGACGCCACAAAGCTACCAGCGAACAAGTGGAATTTCTTCTCGATTACATTGATGCCTATTAACGCGTGAAAGATAACCTTCATGTACCACGAAAGTTACGAACAGAGGCGGTCATCAAACGCTTGCCAGACGCTTACAAGAATACCTAAGCACGACCAGATATATAACATCAGGGAAATTCACGAAGAGTTTAAAAAAATGCATGAACACATTGGGGAACTCGAAGATGACGTTGGTGTGATTGCAAAATGCACACGTGTACTCGAGGAAGACGCCAAGAGGCAAATGCGAATGTTCAAAAGCCACCACCACCACCAGTGTTCGAGTTATTGATTAAATCACAGACACAATTATTTCAATTTAAAAAATGAAGCAAGCGTATTTTTAAAAATCTCGTACGTCCGAATCCACAACAGCAGAAAGCTACTGTTGAAACTGCCAGCGAGGTCAATGATGTTGACATGGACGAAAATGGCCCATATGGATATTCAAGGAGATTACTGGGTACACACAATCCTCTCACGGGAATCGTGGTCATACTATTATACAGTTCATCTATTTCAAGCTAGAAACTAGGCAACGAAATGTTTTGAGAATTTATTATACAAGTACAGGAGACAAAATGTGCGAAATGAGAACACGGTTTAACACATCAGTCCAAACCCGAACCTAGTAAAATTCCCAGATTCTGAACTGTCCATAAAAAGCTAAACATATACTCGAATCTAAATCGAACCCTAACCTGCATATAACTATCAGGCAAAAAACAACTCAGTCAAAAAAAACTTGATAAACGTCGCATGATCCAAATATAACCGAAATTCGAAGCATCATTCTAACCCGTAGGTGAATACGAATCCATATGGTCAGTAAATTAAGCATCTAAACAAATTAAAAATGTTCGCAAGCTGCAACTAACACCTGAAGGAAAGGACTTGGTGGACAAGTCATGATGCGCAGCATGAGGTCTATGAACTTGTTGATTGACAGGAAACGCACAAGAAGTCATTAATGAGACCGTATCCAGTTGGCAACTGTTGTTCACTGACCACATCGTGGATCCAGGTAAGTTCTGCGCGTTAATGCTCGAACGTACGGAAGACATCGATGATGTACATATTACATAACATTGATAATGAGTTTTGAGGTGGCACTTAACGTGCTCAGCGAAATCAGTGCTAAGATTCAGGGTGTTGTTGAAATTACAACTCCGTAACTCACCTCAATGATCACGACCTCGTCAGAGATTGAGTACATCCCAATTGGCCTAATATAAGATCTCTGCCGTTTCGGGGCCCTGACGAGGATAACTCGCATGTGTTCTTGTCAAAATGTGGCTTACATAGTAAAATTGATGAATGAGCGAGTAAGAGACTGCTTCAACCAATGATTAGATCTGACGAAGGATTTCGCTGGTTACCGATAAGGATTCCAAAATTAAAATACACGTACAAACAGTAAGCTCTCTCCTCGGGATCGAATCTTCACAGTACGTGATTTACTTCGTACAGTCGTCGCTGAGGTCTCGGTTAAAGATACAACTGAACAGTAGAGATCGACCTGACATGTCATGTATACAATGACGGTCGTGTTAGTAGATGTAACAATCACTCGTGTTGTCAAGGAGAGAATCACAGGATTCCCAGTTACTGAAATGGTCTGGTCGATTTTGTCCGGTGATTGTTGACAGATCATTAAAAACGCTACTAAGGATCGGTTGAAAAATCTGTCGACTCTGGCGGTTCTGACGATCTGATTATAGCAGAAACCAAAGGTTCCAGTTGCGTTTACACGAGAAATTGCGCTTCTCTCCATGCCGAGAATGTCATCCCTATATGGTAAAATCATAAATTAAACTACTCAATGATCTTTGGAAAAATTGGCACAAAGCCAGTACCGACTCGATGGCAATGGGAAACCGATTTCGGTTACACAAAAGATATTATATGATACCAATAAAGTATACAGTTTCACAATTCAAAAATCTATCCGATCCTGTGTTGGACATAGACGAGCCTGTGTTGCGAGATCTAAGCGTCCAAGATTATCTGTACTATTAGTACCGAGCAGGGATCCAAATTGAACGTGCATGCGCTGAGATCCGATGTGACGGAGCCGATATTGAATTGATCTGGTTTGCCAACAAAGTTGATTTGGCTAACCTGAGCGATGGATTTGTTCTTGACGTCGACACAAACAAGATTATGTGATATTTCAAGATCAATCTGACAAACAAAAAACTGCAAACACCCAACTTGGACATACATTCCATTGTATTTCAGCCCTACCATCGCGATTAACCTGGTCAGGATCAGCGAGAACGATGAAATCAGTTATTCTGGTGTATCGCCAGCCTTCATTAAAAACAAACTACGTCGATTTTGCCAATGTTGAGATCAAGCAATACATGTTAGTGGATGTAAATGCCACCCAGGTGATATCAGCCTTATTCTCACCATACGCGTGATAACTTTAAAGGGTCATTTCGAGGAAATATTAACCAGCGAAGGAGAGAATGAAAATGATGATATACAAAGCAGCCGACTTATTTTCAGTAGTATCAGAAATGAGTTTGATAAACCTAAACCTCACATTAAGGTGCGAGTCTGATTGTATTTGCCTATCTTAACTGGGTTCAGGGGCAAGTGGGGTATGATGATGATGTTGGTAATGATCATAAACGTACTATATCAGCAAAGTTGAATTTAAGACGACAATATTCAATATTTCTCATATGCAGTATGAAGCCGAGTTTGAACGATCAAACGACTATCCGAATATGTTCTAAACAATCTTTGGTGTTTGTGTACACGATTTATCATTACATGTACGTAATGGTTTCTAAACAGCCAGTCAATGACGATGATGCGGAATTTGCGGGAATGTGCCGCATCAGCTACGAGAACATGCGAGTATATGGACGCTGATTTTGTGCCGCTTGTCGACGAATATCTGCAACAAAACTGGTTAACAGACTTCCGTATACGTTCACATATGATGTACGCGAGGGCCAGATATAAACAGCAGCAGAGAGGGTGAACCCTACAACGTTTTCAGACAAAATTTGATTGAAATCCTAAAACGAGCCGTCCTATAATCTCATTTCAACCAAAAGATGGCGAATCCTACAACGTTTTCAGACAAAAAAAATTGATTGAATCCTTAAAACGATCCGTAGGATTTCGTTGAAATCTACGAAATCATTTTAACTAAAAAAATGAAAACGAAGATTTTTACGATTTTTTAATTAATTTTGGTCGCAACTTGTTGTCATCCACCCTCTCTGCTGCTTAGTGATTTCATCACTGGGTTAACAAAAAATAATAAATGATTTCAACCGAATATTTGATCCAGTCCGATACGATATCGTGTCCGAGGATCATGCAAATTTATTGTTGCGAATCCGTGTGGTTTTGACTGAGCATGACTAAAGAAATCTCGAAATTGATTGAAGTCCATATCAGAACACCATGTCTGCCAAATATTTCGTAGCGTATGTGTATCAACGCCGTTGAATACAGAAAGAATATTGCAATTATCTCTGATGACTTTTGGAACCTGAGTGTAGCGTTGAGTGACATATATCACGTCAGTGTTTTTGTGACGCCCCCGGGAAAAGATCCTAGCAGGATTTTTTTGTTTATCCAACATTATATCGTCGTATACGACTAAATTGTTAATATCTCCATCAATATCATCAATACTCGGTGCTTCATCGATATCGGTTATAAACTCAATAATACCCTCTCCGGATTTTTCTACCGCGCTGTCGTTAAAATCTTTTAGCACTTCATAACATCGTTGATCATCTACGCTAGGGGCAATTAAATACAACTTATCCCACTTCATCCATCTCATTATTAAATTGAGCAACAATTGCGTTTTACCGGATCCAGATGGCCCGATTATAATCATCCGGATAGAGTTTGGTAGCGCTGCATGATGCTTAATTGGTTCTCTTGTTTTAGTCGCCGAAAAATCAATTATATCCATATTTCTATACATAAATTATGGATCTATATTGTGTGAAGTGTAAAACGCGTACTGGCACAGATGATGTGACGACGGTTACAACTAAAAATAACCGATCAGCGCTTTCTGGTAAATGCGTGCAATGTGGTACAAAGAAATTTAGATTTGTGTCTATGAAATCTGATTTAAAAAAAAACGAGGAGGTGATATCGCAGCCAAATTGGCAAAGCTCTCTGGAACCCCATGGGCAAAGTACCCCGGAGAAAAGCACCTCCCAGGATATAGCTACTGTGGACCGGGAACCAGACTTGATATCAGACTCAATAATCAAAATCAACCCAACCCCGGTGAAGAACCAATAAACGCCATTGATAAGGCCTGTCACCTTCATGATGTTGCTTATAAAAGCAGCAATCTGCAACACAGGCATCTAGCAGATGTGAAATTAATTCATGCGTTAAATGCTATTCCTGATAAATCCTTCAAAGAAAAATTGGCTTCATTTTTGATAAAATCGGCTATGAAAAGCAAATTGATGTTAGGTGCCGGTAATTAATAATATGGAATCAATTTATTATTCCCCAAGAGGATACTGGAGGGGTAAATCAGCAGTCCATAAACTCGCTAGCGCTGCAAAAGTGAAAAAAACCACTGCGGCTAATTGGTTATCCAAACAGGCACTATGGCAAATTTATCTACCACCGCCTAAACAAATTCAATTCTCGCATTTTGATGTGACCGCTCCTAATGAAGTTCATCAGGCTGATATATTATTTCTGCCACATGATCGTGGTTACAAATACGCTTTAACCGTAGTTGATATTGCAAGTCGATACAAAGAAGCAGAACCGTTAAAAACAAAATCAGCCACTGAAGTTGCTTCTGCATTTGAAAGGATTTATCGACGAGGTCCTCTGCACTGGCCAAATCTATTGCAGGTTGATCCTGGTAAGGAATTTCAGGGTGCAGTATTATCTACAATGAAACATCATAATGTCACCATACGACGAGGGCATACTGCGCTACATCGCGATCAGGCTATTGTAGAACGATTTAATCGGACGATTGCTGAGCGGTTATTTGGATATCAATACGCAAAAGAATTCATTCAAGAAAAAAGATCCCGTGAATGGGTTAAAAGATTACCATCTGTGATTACTGCACTGAATAACGAGATTACTAGAACAATCAACATGAAACCTATCAACGCGATTAAAAAGAAGTCAATACCCGTACAACCACAAAAAGATTTCAAAGAACCAATTCTTGGTAGTAATGTCATTGTGAGGTACTTATACGAACCAGGAGAGCTTGAAGGGGGTAGAAAAAGGGCTACTGATCCTATTTGGAGCGTCACTACGCATAAGATATCTAGTATAACACGATCAACTGGTAGACCTCCAGTCTATAAACTGGATTCAACTGCCCCTCAACGGGGTTTTACTCGAGAACAACTACAGGTAATTCCCGAGGATACTCAATTGCCACCGCATGGTCTTAACTAGCACCGTTGCGTCTATTGCACTCAAGACAAGTCAACATCACATTATTTCTGACATGACCGAGACTGTTATTTTTTCTGTCTACGGTGAATTGGCGAGGATCCTTATCCGAATACTGCCAACGCATTATACAATTGCAACTCGCGCAGTGATTATTCTGTTGTTTATTCAGCGTAATTATTAATTCAGCATCAATATCAAATTCTCGTTGTTTTTTTTTATCCTGTTGTTTGTAACCGGAGAGTTTTTTATCAATAATTTTAACATCAATATCATCCATTGTTGTGTCATTATCATCGAAAACAATTCTTCGAAGTTGATTTATTTTTCGTACTCTGGATACTGCGAGATAGACTAAATTCGACCATTCGATGTGATTATCCACCATCCAAACAGTTGTATCCGATATAGTCAATCCCTGTGAAGAGTGTATTGTTGCTGCGTATCCTAGAGTCCACGGGGATTTATTAGCACGCAATGCATCTTCAACGACATTGATATCAACCAGCACAATATCATTTAATACCAGAATTTGTTTTTCACTCTGTCCTGGAATATCAACTTCAGTGTTCTGTTTTCGTGTATCCGATGGCCTATAACAAAGGGGTACTGGAAGTGTTGCAAATTTTTGTTTATGCAATTCAAATAACTTCATCTGAAGTGTATCCCTGACTATTTTTCTACTTGCAATTATCAAATCATTTGGTTTCCATGTTTCCCAGAAATCGTTTATTTGAGTTTCTGAAATCACTTCACGCGCTATTTCGCATTGGACTCTATCCGGTTGTAATCTAATTAGCGCTTTGAACTCGCGTAATCGTTCATCAAGTGATCTATAATCAGTGGTGATTTCTTCATAGTAGTCTACAAAACCCCTTAGCCATTCATGTGGAGATGAACCGACAAATGGTGGTGGTTGGCCGTGATCACCGCACATGACGACTTTTGTGTTTTTGTTTAATAACCACTCAAGAAATGTTTGTAATACATCTAATGACACTGTGCATATTTCATCCCAGATTATGATTTCAGGAATGAATTTATCACCCATTCGATCAGGAGTCCATTTGTCACCCTTCCATCGAAAGAAACTATGGTAGGTGCAGGCATTTACCCCTCGTTGTATCATCTCTCTGGCGAGTCTGTGAGTCGGTGTTAGCACAATCATGTTTGTGAAATCCGTATGATTTTTCCCACGGAATAATTCAATTGCACGAGTTGTCTTTCCTGACCCACCACAACCGTTTAAATAAACTGTCTTGTATCGACATATTGGATCAGATACCGGTGGTGCATTAGAAAATTCTGATTGAAATTCAATACGGTTACAACAAAGATATTTATCATCCATGGCAACGTCTGCGGATTCACAATACTCATGTAGCATCTCCTTTTTAAATCGCCAACGCCCCCAATTTTCTTCGGGATCTGTGAATTTAGCTACAGCTGATTTGTACTTATTGTGTATATACATCGAATCAGTGGCCACTCTAACCGCGGTATTAGGAAATCTATTTATCATCGAAAATAGATTAATAGAAGCATAGGCTAGCATTGAACTTCTCAAATGTGTGTACTGGGAATTATATCCATCACAGTAGGTAACAACCGTACCCATTTTCTCACCATTGGATAGAAAAGCATCCTTACGGGATACAAGTTTTCCCTGTTTCATTAAATCCGCTACAAGAAAATCGTATTCAGCGACATCTATGATCAACCGCGAAGAATATTTTGCGTTGTCGTACCGTCCACCTTGAGTGAATTTACCGATTATTCTTCGTCCGAGATCTTTTGCTTGTTCTTTTTTAATTTCAAATAACTTCTTAGACCAATTTATGATTTCTTCTTCATTGAAATCAGGGAATTGTTTTCGTAGTTCGCTGATTATACGATCTAGATCGGGTTGTGGTAGCCAAACTTCCTTCTGAGCTCGATAGCATATAATAGCCTCGGAAACAATCAACGATATTAGCATACCACAATCAATCATATATCTCAATAGCACTATTGGCATCCAGGCCTTTTCAGATAGGTGTCTACCGAGCCAAACATAACTACACGGATGTAACCCTGTAGCTAATTCGAATGATATCACACGAGCGAATCCGGTTAAATCAAAATCAGGTAATGGTCCATTAATCGCAACACGAGTCATTTCATGTGTTGGGTGTCCAAATCGTTTGAAGTACTCAGCGCATTCCCCATACCCGAGAAAACTTCCGGGATAACACGCGGCTATATCAATTGAAATCATACCATCACGTGAGTATTTCGTATTCCACAATCCTCCATGACCAAATTCGACGCAACTCGATTTAACATCCTCAAGAAAATCACTTCGTGTTGGACGCCATGAGTTTTTTTCTCTTGCGAAGTGAGCTACCACTGATGGAATAGTAAAACTATCCGTGAGTAGTTTTTCATGGAAACTCTCCGGTGAAAAATCATTAGCGATTTTTCTCATTCTGTTATCTAATTCTTCAACGCGATATAATTCACCATTTGGTTTTACAAATTGATCGAATCCTTCATCACTTCTAAGTAACCACACTGACACAGGATCATCCTTACACAACGCATTAATAGCATCAAATAATCTCTCTTCATAGAAAACATCCCCGACGAACTCCTTAGGGATATATTTCACGGTTCGTTCTCGTGGAAATACTGTTACCGCAGGTGTCCACGCGTGTTTGTTATGATCAATAATCTGTATTGGTGCTCCATTTTTGTTATATTTCGGTTCGTATAAAACCTCTCCGGTTATCGTCATAACTGTTATTGGAAATCTTAATGATGTTTCTAACTTAGCTATATCAGAAATCTTTGCACCGTTCTGTTTCACTGTCAGTTCCCACTCGGTTATTTTTTTTCGTCTTAGATCAGTTAGTTTATTTCCTCGGGATGCATTTGTGAAGTGCTCCATTATTCGTTCTGCTACACAATTAAGCCCTGACGAATATTTCATAGGAGCTAGTTTTGCGATATCGGGTTTATCATTTAACGGATATATCCCATAAACCATTGCTGTTACGGGATAAGATCTTTCGTAGTATGGTTTGTCAATGCCGGTTAGAATCCCTGGTTTGGAATCTCTACTCACAATGACAGCTTTTTTATTCTTGAGAATTGGTTCAAATTTATCCCTAATAATCCATTTGCCATTGACTTCGATAATGAATTTGATTCGGAAAAAATACCGTTTTTCCCCAACACGTGAAATTATCACTGCTGCTTTTTCATCATTCATGGTAGCGTCAACAACACCATCAATTCGAAATGTTGACCAACAATAGGATGCTCCATCACGCTTGAATTCATTAAAACAGTCTCTGATTTTATTAATCATGGCTTTATCAAGAATTTTATTCTTTGGTGTATCAGAGACTATATCGAGATTGAATTGAGCATCTTTCCAGGATAATTTCTTGGACGCTTTTGAAATCCGAAGGATTTTGGGTTTATCGAGATTAAATTTGATACGTTTTTTGGGTCTATCGAGATTAAATCTAGGACTGATTTTCAATAATCTCTTAAACTCTTTCATGTTTCCGTCTCTTGGACGTTTGATACGTTTTTTGGGTCTATCGAGATTAAATCTAGGATTGATTTTTAATAATCTCTTAAACTCTTTCATGTTTCCGTCTCTTGGACGTTTGATACGTTTTTTGGGTCTATCGAGATTAAATCTAGGATTGATTTTCAATAATCTCTTAAACTCTTTATCAGCATTGAATTCAGCATTTTTCGAAGGCGTTTTCCTTAACTCCTTCATTCTATAATTAAAACAAGCATTTAAATGAAAGATTTTTATATAATGAATCACTGCAAGTGGCTTATGATTGGATCAGTAATCCCGTGTAACAAATCATGCAGAAATGAGTTTTGTGGGTATCATATGCAAAGCTATCGTCGTGGAAGCCTTGGTCCGTTACCCTGTATTCTATGTGGAGTTGGGGTTAGGGGGAAATCTCAGTTGTGTTTGAATTGCGGTGGTAAGCGATACAGGGAGTTGAAGCGATATTATGATAAAAGAATAAAAAATGGACAATCAATCAGAAATTATGACCCTGACGCTGACAAAGTCAGTATTCTTGACGCTGACAAAGTCAGTATTCTTGACGCTGACAAAGTCAGTATCAAGGATAAAATCATAAGAACCCCTCAAGACTACATCGAAAGATTTATCATTAAACCAAACAATGAATTAGACAAACAATAGTATTATATATACGAATGAACCAAGAATTCAGACCACACCCTGTGATCACAAATTATGAAGCATCCAGTGATGGTACTGTCAGAAACCGTAGACTTAAGAAAACGGTTGGTTTTGTGACTAATCAAGGGTATTTGATGTTTGGTGTTGGAAAGAAAAAATATCACAATCATCGTTTCGTGTATGAGTGTTTCCATGGATTGATCGAGGATGGTTTTGTTATCGATCATAAGGATTCTAATCCAAAGAATAATTCTTTATCAAATCTAGAAGTTGTTACACAGAGTGAGAATTTGAAACGAGGAAAGACTGGCATTTGTTCAAAAAAAGCGAGACCTGTGAAATCTTTGAATACGATAACTAACGAAGAAATAATATTTCAATCAATGAATGAAGCCGGTAGACACTTCGATATTTGTCGATCTTCAGTACGATTTGTTGCAGAGGGGATTTATCGATCTGCGATTTCTAAAAAGACGGGACAAAAAGTTCAATTTAGTTATGTCTAATGCGTCATATTTTTCATTTAGAAATATATCATTGCTATAGAATAATGAATTCTGAAAACATGAATAGCATCATATCCGAGATTTCAAAATTGAAAACTTGGGATATTGAACTATCGGATGGTTTAAATCCTGATCAAATCATGTCTGATTACCAGGATATAGAATACGGAGTTAGCACTAACAAGTATATGCTACCAAAGAAGTATGCACTCATCAAAAGAATTCAGAATTCTATTAAGGACTCTCTCGCATTCTCCAGTGACGTAAGTGTGTTCGCTCCGTTATATACCATCGTAGAACGAATACGAAAAGAATTGGGGTACGAATACGAATTGAAAAAGGAGGTTAATTCTAAAGTTAGAAACCTACGGGCGTTAATTCAAGAAAATGAACAATTTTGATTGACCAACCATTTATCATTATTTGATTGCTCGACCATTAATCATTATTTGATTGTGACCGTCCCTCATAGAGATTTTAATTTTTTTTAGCATTTTTTGATTGATAATAGCAGAAACAGTGAATAAAAAATTGATGGCTGGTTGGGATTGATCAAAAAAAAGAATGAAGGAAGTGACATTATTATTATTTTTATATACAATTTGGACACTTCCTTCATCATTGATAGGATGAAATAACACTTCCATGACCATCCGATGGTGTTAGGTGGGGATTGAAAAATTGTTTTACAATTGAAAAATTGTTTCTGATTTCAAATAATGGTCAATGAAGCATTAACAACCCGATTAGCTCGTGAACGACTGGATGCAATCAAGAGATTTGTACCAATTCGTGACTCTGTACGGAATAAACTACAACAACGACAACAAGCGCAGACTGACTTTTCTGTGTCAAGTGAACAACTGTTTACTCCGATAACAAGTGCGACCAAAGATGTGAAAACAGCAACTGAACGAGCAATATACGGTGATATTCCTGAGCGAGAACGAGTAAAGAAGGCGCCGCTGCTTGATACGCTTGAAAAGATAGCAGCAGAGGCCGGACAAACACGCGCAGGAATACAACAGCTATCCAGTGATATAAAAACTCAACGCGAGTATGAACGACTAGCTGATATTGATGATTCTGCGCCTGAAACTCAAAGAGTTTCTACACCTGAACCACAACCTGTTGATGTCGTCACCCCAAGAGGTATCCCCTTTATAGACAAACTCACCGAAGAAGCTATAACAAAAATAAAAAAACCTCAATTGGAGAAACTCAAGGATTATACGACCTTTGGTGATTTCGCCGCCAAAAGCTTTGATTCTAAAAAGGACTTTTTAAAAGACGAGTATAAAAACAGTAGAATAAGCCGAGACGACTGGGTTAATTGGTTGTATAAAACGAATAAGGGGATTACTGGTAATTTGAAAAAGGATACAGTTGAGTACAGAACTTTTAAAATAGGAGTTGATAGTTATGGTATACAAAAACAACAAGAACGAGGCCGACAAAGGCAATTACTTGATGATAGTGAAGGCGCAACTGGTACAACTAAGGAAACAAGCGGAAAAGGATATTCGATTGGAAATCCAAATGATGTCTTTGACTCTACCACGACATGTCCTGGTAGTGTTCTCAGTGATATATCACGATTAGAAGTTCTTGTAGGAGGATTCCGAGCTGGAAATAACTCACCGGAAATAATTAATGAAGCAGCTGATATCTGTAGACGGTTATTTCAGGGTGGTATCATAGATATCAGCACATATCGAGATTTCATTGGCGAGTTAGTAGACGGTGAAACCGTCCATGGTTATCATAGTGACTGAATCGATTAGATAAATAACAATTGAAAAATTGTTTCTGATTTAAAATAATGATCATACACTACAATCATGATAAACCAACCCCCGTCTACGTAGTTAATTCACGGTTTCCGGTTTATAGAGCATACTACGGAGATGGTTTAGGCAATACCATTGCAGGGTTATTTGCGAGAATGGCTCCAAAAGTGATGCCGTTGGCTAAACAACTAGGAATGAAAGCAATTGATGTTATTCGTGATAAGGGTATTGGTGCTGTTGGAGATCTTCTTGCCGGAAAAGCGTTTTCAACTGCGAAGAATAAATTAACATCATTAGTGAGACGAAAAAAGAAACCGGTACCGTTACCGTCTACAGCAGAAATGCCTGCAAGTGTTAGTAGAATTATAAATAACGCAGTAGATGAAAAATTAGCATCATTGGTAAATCAAGGGGACCAAAATAACATGATAGCAAACATGATAGCAGGAAGTGGCTTTAAAAAAACACGACGATGAAATGGGAAATCGCGATTTAGACTCTGATAAATAGAATAAAATGTTCAAAAGGTCACCTGATCCAGCATTTGATATGGATGCCCCAGTGAGTAAGGATGATTCTGTACGCGATTTTCAATTTTATTCTTATCACGCAGTACAACCAGATCTCCGATCGCGAATTGAACTTCAAGTTCATGATACCAGTAAATACTTCCTACCGTGTGAGGCATTTATTGAAGTAGAAGGAGAACTTGTAACAAATGTTGCAGCTGATACCCCATATGACAATAACGCAAATGTCCGAGTTGGTTTTGTTAATAACGGCATAATGGCGTTATTTGAAAGCGCTAGATATCTCATTGATGGAAAAGAAATTGAATCCATTGACCGTGAAGTTGATGTGGCCACAACAATCATAGGGTTAGCGAGATATTCTGATGATTATTCAAGATCAGCGGGTCCATCTATGATGTTTGCAAAGGATACCTCTGATAACGCTGACCACCTTCAATTCATTAAAGTGTTAACAGCAAGAGATAATGCAGAAGCCGATCAACAGGAAGCAGCTAATCCAGAACGTCGAACTAGACCCGGAGCTGCTTTTGATATTCTCGGAGGCGTTAATGGTAATCTCAATTTAGGATTTGCAACACGTGTAGCAACGTTGCATGGGCAGCGTCGACGATTTTCATGTGCGATTCCACTGCATCATATATTTGGATTCTGTAGAAACGTCCGAAAAGTTATTTATGGAGCTAAACACACAGTAGCGCTTGTACGAAAGGGTACTGATGATGATGCAATCTGGCGTAATGCTGGGGTTGCTCCCGGTAAAGTCATTTTAACAAAACTATCATTGTGGATGCCAGTGTTAACTCCATCAATCACCGAAGAACAACGACTACTATCATTTATGGACCAAGGAGGAAAGTCGTTGTTGAGTTGGTTATCAGTGACCACGGATATTAAACAGGACAGTGTTGATGGTACATTCACATGGCACCTGGCATCAAAACAAGGGGTTTCAGCTCCACGTCATATATTCGTAGCGTTACAGAATAATGCGCGAGTTGGTAATCAAGAACGAAGCCATATGATATTTGATCAGTTAGGTGTTAGTGAAGTCTCGCTGAGAATAAACGGACAGCAGGAACCATCCGAGGATATACAACTTGATTACGGTCAGAATCATATTGCACGCGTGTATCATAACCTATTGTCGTTTATGGCACGTGATCTAAATGTGGATACTGGTTTGCAAATATCACAATTGGATTTTAAAAGCCTCTATCCGATTTATTACTTCTCACTGGAACATCTCGATTTAACAAGACAATCTGTCGTTGATATACACTTTAGAGCCCGTGTAACCCGTCCGACTGGTCCACCAGTTGGTGGGGTACCTCCTATCCTTATCCCGAATTATAGAGCGGTTGCTGTCATTCTCAGCGACAAATCAATGCTACTCGAAGGTGTTGGTGGAAGAATGAGAGTGGTAGATGCCCCAGTGGAAAACATGTAAACGATTTAGAATCAATCAATTATGTATAATGTCATATAGTGTTATTAGTGTTGCGTTAACTCCTGGTCAAATCAAAAAATTGCAATCAGAATCGGCTAAAAAATGTGGAACCACAATCACGTTGAAACCCAACCAAATGACTGGTGGTGCAAATAAACTATCGCTGACAACTCGTCAGGTGAAACATTTCAATGATGCACTAGTAGCAAAAAAGGGTGTTCAGATTACTCTTTCTGCGGCTGCTATCAAAAATATGATTAAAACAGGCGGTATATTTCCGTTGTTAGCTGCGATTCCAGCATTGATTGCAGCAGCAGCCCCAGCGGTGGCTAAAGCAGCGGCGTTAGGAGCCGTTGGTACTGCAGCAGGAATGGCACTAAAGAAGGCAACTGGGAAAGGATATAAAAAAAAGGGAAAGGGTCTAAGACTACCAGGAACCCCGTATTCGTGGTACAGCGGAAAGGGTCTAAGACTACCAGGAACGATTTATTAATTCGGGAATCGAAGATTCCTATGTCCAATTTTGATTTACTCGATGCTGCTAAAAAACTCGCGATTAAAAACTTCAGAGGTGTCTTTATGAAAGATCAATTACCACATCAACCAAACAGCGTTGAAACAGGTATTATTAATCTCGATAACAGCACCGGACCCGGAACTCACTGGGTTGCATACGCTATTGATCCACGTGGGATTGTCTATTTCGATTCATATGGATTAGCCCCACCAAAAGAGTTTTTGCGTTATATAAAAACCCTTCCAATGAAGACTTGGTATTCTACGCTACCAACACAAACGATGATTGACCCACCAATATGTGGCAGCGAAGTATTAAATGTCCTTGACGCTATTTCAAACTCCTTGAGTAACCCAAACGGAAAACCACCACATGTTGTCGTTAATGAATACACTAGTAATCGCTTTTTAGAGAGAGAAAGAGTTTTACAATAACATGATTGATATTTGGGGGAGATCTTTGAAACCCAAACCCGATGGCACTGCACCACCTGATTCTGTCAAGGATGTAAAAAAACTAATCAAAGATGAAATAGCTGAGACGTTGAACTTAACAAATGTTGATCCTAATGAAATAGTTGTATTTCAAGACAAACAGGGTAAATTGAAAAGCAGTGATGTGTCCTTGGATGATATTTTAGTTAAACAACGAAACGCAATCGAGAACACCGTTGCGTTATTTTCCGATCAGGGTAAATTGAAAACCAGTAATATTTCTCTGGATGATATTTTGGTTAAACAACAAAACGCAATCGAGAACACCGTTGCGTTATTTTCCGATCAGGGTAAACTCAAACCGGGTGTACTCATTTCGACGATTACAGATCGATTAAAAACTATCAACGATGAGTTAAACAATTCTATAGTTGTACTAAAAACACTTGAATCTAAAATTGAAGAAAACGGAAAACAGTTTATATCATTTCGTAGAAATATCATTGATAAATTTATTGGAACCCAGTTGGATAAAATAGAAATAAAACTCCCTGATATTAAAAAATCCATCGATGAGACAAAAAACTTCATCGAAGCCGTCAAAGGTGATTTTTCGAGGATGATAACAATCATTGAAAAAACAAAAATTCCTCATGAGAAAACCAACAACGTGGTATACACAATCCAACACGGATCATTTGAGTGGACACCTACAAACAACAAATTAGATATCACTGCAACCGTTAAGGGTATTTATCGATTAACACTAGTAACACCATTAACTCAATTTGATATATCATCGTCCAGTTCATCCGGGGTCAATAATACGATTTCAACGATCATCGACAAGAATACAACTGAAAAGTTCACAATCACATATGCTGATAAAAGTTTGGTTAGAGTCTCAACAACGTGGTATGTGGAATTCGTAGCGGATTTAAGTAAATAACTAAATTGAAAGGATTTCACAATTGAAAACGCTAGCTTTTTTAAAATAACAACAATGACTTTGTCATCGACGCAATGTCGCTATGATCAGGTCAGAGAATTTCAAAATAGACTCAAAACCCTCACTGAGGAGTATCAAATAAAAATAAAAAAATACCGACGAAGAATCACCGCAATTGATATTATTATGTACTCGGTGTCAAGCGTTCTCACTGGCGCAGGAATAATACTTGCATCGGTTACAATGATTGCCCCGGTCGTAGTTCCAATTTGCATTTCTACGGTGGCTACAATCGGGGGTATATCAACCGGGATAACAAAAAGGATATCATCATGCAGCCAGAGTAAACTGCAGAATTACCTACTTCAATTTCATATTGCATCAACCGCATACTCGCAATTATCATTGATGATATCATCGTCACTCGATAATACAATTATATCAGATAGTGAATTCTCAGCGATGGTCAGTATTTTTGATTCCGCGATATCGAAATTAGAGCGACAACATGAATATAATAACAATGACAACATCGATGGAATTAGAAAACACGAACCCAAAAAACAAAATGATCTCAATAATATCAACCATACCAGATTGTGAGTTCTCAGTGATGGTCAGTATTTATGATTCCTCGATACCAAAATTAGAAATAAATCATGAGTATAATAACAATGACAACACCGCAGGAATTACTTCAACGAGTAGTGGAGAACACGAACCCAGTACAAACAAGTATGATATCAATAACATCAACGAAACCCGAGTTTAGTGTGAATTTCCCTTCTCCGATTCCAGTGCGTGAGATAGCGCTAGCAAAACTACGAGTGTATCACAGTTGGCCTAATATCAGATCAAAATCATTTGGTGGTCAACAACCCAATAATTCTTTAGTGTTTGCAAATGAGAATAAACCCGACGGAACCCCAGACTGGAAAGTTGTTTCGATACCAACAGGGTCATACCAAATCGAACAAATCAATAATGAATTCGCGCGTAGAATAAAATCGATTACTGGAGTAGAGTCAAAAATAGCTATAACAGTTCATGAACCGACGCTATCATCCGCAATTGAAATAAACTCAGAAGGATATGTCGTAGATATATATCAGAGTTCTATTAGAACCGTACTAGGATGGCCTGAATTACCACCCCAGAGTAAAACTCTGGAGGAAACCGTTGATTTACCAGAACCACAAAAATCTGATTATATCACCGACAGAATAAAACCTAAAAATCCAATAAAGAGTTATAAAGAGCACGAAAACACTTTAGATTTTTTTGGTCTCATGTTCCCAAAAAGGGCGGATGGTAGATCATTGCCAGAGTATCCTTTTGCTAAAAAACCTGAAATCGTTAAAAATTTCACAGCAATGAATAATGATTTTTCACTGTTGTTAATATCTCTTAAATCTGGTTCTCTCACCCGAGATGAATTTATCAGCGTCGTAGAAACATGCAATAAAATTATCGACGATATGGAAACATTTAATTTAAAAATAATTCAGGATATATTAGATGACAATAATCCCCTATCGAGAACAACATTTGCATCAGATCTTAATATCCCCGTCAAAGATATTCCAACAGTCAAACTACCGGGATATAACGTACCGGAACTAAAAAAACTTCTCAGTGATGCCATCGATGTTGGTTTTAAAATAATTCATGATGCATGGAAAAAAACATCATCACCGGAAATAAAAATCCTCAAACACAATAATGACCCAGACGGTGGCGGTAGGCATATCGCTCCGTTCAACGTGAATATTTCATCGGTGATTGCGCTCAATTTAGTGTGTGATGTTATTGAAGGAAGCTATCAAATTAATCTCGAACGATCAAATCAAGCTCAGCAAGGGTATATTCTTTATTCATTTGCACCAACAGCTCCTCCAGGATTTTTAATAATTGAAAACCCAATTAATCCTGTCTATATGCGATGCCATAATAATTCATTAACCAGAATTAATTTCAAACTCACCGACCAGTCAAATAATCTGATTGATTTACAAGAAGAGGTGTTAGTGATTAGTCTGTTTGTGAGATCATAAATGATTTTCATCCTAAGAACTTTCATTATAAAGACTAGATCAAATCATTTTATTATTTTTTGTTAACCCAGTGATGAAATCACTAAGCAGCAGAGAGGGTGGATGACAACAAGTTGCGACCAAAATTAATTAAAAAATCGTAAAAATCTTCGTTTTCATTTTTTTAGTTAAAATGATTTCGTAGATTTCAACGAAATCCTACGGATCGTTTTAAGGATTCAATCAATTTTTTTTGTCTGAAAACGTTGTAGGATTCGCCATCTTTTGGTTGAAATGAGATTATAGGACGGCTCGTTTTAGGATTTCAATCAAATTTTGTCTGAAAACGTTGTAGGGTTCACCCTCTCTGCTGCTTAAACTGACAGTCGGGATCACCTTGTTGTACCAAAATCCAACTAGTGGACACCTTCGAATCGTTACATTTTTACGCAAAATACGCTTGTCGCTGACCACGTCGCTGTCGAATGTGAACACATACAGAGATTGTTTCTATAACGATGGAGTGAATTTCAGCTAAAAATCTACCGCGATAAAATTATCCGTCAATTGTATCCAGCCAACAACATTGACTCAACCAAGAAAAGAATGCTCTCGAATGTTATTTTCCAAACACGTTTGCCTGTGTAGCAGTTCTTGGGCAAAAGCGATAACATCATGTATCCAACAAAGACAAAAACCTAAGATTAATCACCCCAGATGAAATTGATTATGTAACTAAGAGTTTTTCCTCTCAAAATTTTGCATACCAGATTTGGCCAGGATTTGGGCGAGAACACAAGGCGGATATTTAACAGGATTGATTGAATAAAAATGCACATCGACAGGTATCAATCGATAACTGAAAACTCGTATGCAGATTTGTCTGAATCGGTCAAAACAAAAAAGATTGCATAAGCGTTGAAACTGCTCATGGCAGATTGTATTTTATAACTTAAATATGTGCTAAACACACCAAGAGATCGTGTATTGAGACGATCAAAGTACAACACGGATATAGGCTACAGTCAATGGGTTCGAGAATGCTCAGTCGAGATACTTTTAGGTGACTAAAACCCTTCTACACTAAGATGTCTGTGGAAACTACAACCACCTTCTTCTATTTTTTTTGTGTCATTAATACTTGATTTCGTAAATAAAATCAACGATTCTGTTGGTTCTTGTGACAATGCTAGTTTTATTTCAAAACGGCGAAATGCACTCCCAACGAGGTCGCGGAGATATATAGTAAGCCCGATGTACCGTTTTATGTCACGGGTTTGCAATGATATGCATCTCCAACGAAAATGTACCATTGAGGTTTCGCGTTTTTCAAAGAATGCCGTTTATATTAAACAATATTGTCATATTATTCAAAAGGATTTCTCGATTGTTTGTCGTTATCTTTGTTTTGTATGACTTGTGAGTTGTTGTTTTTTTAAATAGCTTTACATTCTATCACTTGTGTCATGATGCAGATATATCTTTGATTGAAGGAGATTTGCTCTCCTGTGGATTTTAGCAAGGAGTTTTGATTTACTACTATTCTACCTAGCTTTTGCTATACACAAGTGGGGCTAATGTGCTTTGTAAACCACATATATACATCAAATGCACACTCCAATCTTCTTTGCATATTTCTTTTCCACATGAACTGTTTTTATTATTATTTTATAAATGGCTATATTTTCTTTATCAAAAGGCACACAAAATAATGAGTTTCTTGGTATTATTTCAGGTTTTCACTGCAGTCAACCATGAAATTTGTTGCATGAAATAGAATTTTCAATTCACCTCCCGTTTCAAATGTTTTAGAAAACTAAAACTGTAGATGTATATAACCAAATTTACAATAAAGTATATTAAATTAATCGTATATAACCAAATTTACAATAAAGTATATAAATTAATTAATAAATTAATTAAAAATTAAATTAATCGTTGTGCCCTTTACCTTAACTTATCAGTGTCAGATTTTGATTCTTTCAAAGAAAGCATAAACTTGTAGTATGTTGCTGGGTTAAAAATATTTTCCCATGTGTTATTGTTCCTT
Organism: Unio pictorum; assembly: GCA_030141615.1. Lineage (NCBI taxonomy): Eukaryota > Metazoa > Mollusca > Bivalvia > Unionida > Unionidae > Unio > Unio pictorum. The sequence goes on from JARLTB010000204.1 coordinate 3,408,565, forward strand.
TTCCGATGCGTGACGAATTTTGCCGAAGTTACTGTTCATAGACCGTGCAATCAATACGAATTTCTTCGGCCTTTTCGTAAAAAAGACTCATGTAATTCGACTTCATTGAAAACTATTTTATAGTACGACGTAAAAAAGAAGTTACAATTGGAATATCCTCGAACTTATATGTTGTAACACATGTGAAGCACACGCGAGATACGAAACACCAAACGTATGAAATTAAGGTGTAATTATAAAACTACTTCAGACATTTTTTCACAAGCCTGAAACCGCTCCAGTGGCCAAGTTGTTATAACGTCCGCCGCGGAAGAGGGAGGTCATGGGTTGATCCCCGGCCGAGTCATACCAAAGACTTACAAAAATGGTATTAACCACTGCCTCGCTTGGGGCTCAGTATTAAGAGGTTAGGGTTAGGACTGGTTGGCCTGGTGTCAGGATAATGTGACTGGGTGGGACATCATTCTATACATGTCTGCGGCATGATGCCCCAGTGCTGAACATCACTATAAACTGCCTCATTGCAGATATCGTAGCGATATGATTGATTTTTGTTTGTTTGTTAAAGCTAGGTTAAAAATCCTAATCACACACACACACACACACACAAACACACACCCGACAGAACCGGCCTAGTGATATTCCGATCGATGCTGTGACCAATCAGAATGTCTTCGGACTTTTCCGTCAAATCGTGAACATTATGGATGAAGTAGGAGACAAAGACAAAATTGGAACAATTTCGACATTTGCTGTCGTAACATATATCGTGCCAGCCGCCAGATCCGATTCACCAAAACATCAAGCTGATGTGTATTTCCGAATTTGTTTCGCGATCTTACGGAAATGGCCAAAGGTAGCTTTGAAATTAGGCTGGTTTATAAACTCAGATACTACATCTTTAACGCACTCCACAGCTGTTATATTGTTCGTTTACAAAACAAACCCAAAACAATTGTCATGTTCCTGAAACATTACAGTTCTGTTAAACATGTAACGACATTATTTTTTTGTAGCAAATCGTATATACAATATGAACGAGAATGTTTTTAGTTTCAATTAAGGTTTTGAAGTTTCGAAGGGTTTTGTATAAACAAGGGGTCTCAAACTCGAAGCAGTCACACGAGGATGTTTTCGTGCACGACCTTTGCGATTTGTCATGATACCTTGTGACGCCAATCATTTTGCGGGCCACATTCAGCCCGCGGGCTGCGCGTTTGATACCCCTAGTATAAACGGCCAATAAAGAGTCGTCAGGGGAAAAAATCCTAAACAACACAAATAATTTAACGAGTTATAAATTGGTGCTACGTGGCGCCAACCTAACACGTGACATGCTCTAAAGTAATTGTTTCAACCTTAGTTAATAACATGCGCTGGCTCGCGGGAGATTTGTTGAACCGATAGCTTTAAATATGAAACGTTGTGCCGATGGGAGTCGAAGATAAAGTTAAGTAAAATTTCACAGGTAAAAGTCCCATCACCTACATATGTGTTTGCTGATGTTGTTGCGATACTCTAGTGAGCAGGCTAACTCATTATGACTCCATGATGAATTTGTCTACCTGCAGTTGTTAATATCAGACGTTACTCGTATTTCATAGCAATTCAACTTCAGATATATAATCAAGCCCATCTGAGAATTCAACACTACTCGGGGGGAATCTTTAAAAAAAAAACGGTTTTTAAACAAACCGGTTACGTTTAGTCAATTTACTTGTCATGACTGTGCAATAAATTCCTGAGTTTCAGTATGACCGCAAAGTTAATAGAAAATACAACCAATAAATACGACCAAGTCGAGACAGTTGTTCAAATTAATTTTTGCCTTGGCGTTACCAATCACTGGCGCATTTTACAAATATAGAATTATTTGAATCGTACTGGGGATGCTTGGCGAATACCCGTAACAGTAGACTGGGTATCGGTCTCCCCCTTTTTACGTCATATCAAAACTTTGTGACACGTGACGCTGAGGAAAACTAAGAGCTTTGTCTAAAGACGTAACGGCAGCTGATCTTGGTTGACCCGATTGTAGGAATCGAACACACATGCATATGTTTACGAGTTTACCTCCTTATCCACTGAATCACCGTAGTTCCGCAACCTTATGAGATCATGCTTTCCATCCAATTTGGTTGTAATTTGCGTTACATCTAAGATATTACCACTCGTACCTAACACCTCTGCTGTAGGTACATTTCTTCTGAGAGAGAGAGAGAGAGAGAGAGAGAGAGAGAGAGAGAGAGAGAGAGACTGATTGATTGGGGTCCGGGTAATGTGAAATAAAGTTTGGTATACATATTTGGCTGGTTTTAACGACACTTTTAACACATTATTGACACTGAGGAAAAGGGAGTCCAAGGGCCTTTCACAAGGACACACTTAGGCAGCCGTCCTGGTATGACGTGTGCATATCGAACTCGCGACCTATGGATCACGTTTCCTACGCACTACCTGATCAGCTCGATAAATAAAGAATTAAATCAAATGTAATAGCACTATTTCAGTAAGAAAGATGGATTATTGAAGATTCCCGAGACCAAGGTTTAGGTCATATTTATCTTCTAAGTGTACAGGACATACTATAAATAATTCTTGATGCGTTTACAAATGTTTTATATTATTGTTTTGTCCAAAGGCATTTTGATCTTCACTACGTGTAAATTGGCAAATTTAGCCAGAAAATATCTGAAAATGTGACTCTATTGACACTGCTTTACACTGTACCTTTAGCCCGAACCACCGATGAATAGACTTGTTCTTGTAAAAGCGTATCTCTTTGTGACATGCTTGTAAATCTGGTCTCGAAAGTGTGAAGTTACACGAAGAACATTCAAAATATATTTCAAAAAATTCTACGAGACACCCCATTTCTGCGACTTTCAAATAAATTTAATAAATGGATGTCTTGAAACTGTTCGGAATTATCAAGTTTTCGGAGGAAGCTATTTTACAAAGCTTTCTTATTTTTCAGAATAAAATGTAGGGACAAATTTTCAACAAACGTGCAGATAAATAAAGAATTTGTTGAATATGAAGAAATCAAGACCAACTTAATTTTGGTGACATTGCAAGACATGCAATAAAAGAAATTAATAAACTTGAGAAGATATGAAGTTTATAACAAATCTGATAACGTTTGCAAAAGATTTTGAAAAGTTTAAATCTTATGAAAAAGATATCCAAGAAACAGAGTTATATTTGAATATAGCAGAAGCAAACTTAACATCTGAAACAATTCAAGAAGATAAATAAACTGCAATGAATTAACATAAGAATATATTGCAAATAAAACCAGTAATTATTTTCCCATATATATTTCAGTTGTTTATTACTCACTAATTTATTATAGTTAGCATTGACTACACACATTTGTAATTGCGAAATATTTTCGTATTCTGTAATGCATAGCAAAGTTCTTTGTAAATCAGGCTATGTCTAGTAACATTTCCTTTTGCATCCACTTTATTAAAATTTAAATTCTGGTGTATGTCTTATTACAAATTCGATTCTGATTTAATAAAACAACAATTAACCTTTCTGGTGTATGTCTTATTACAAATTAGATTCTGATTGCATTGTTGAGCAATGCTGCTATCTTGAAACTTCATGTTCTAATTTAGGCTACTGGTACAACTGCAATGAAAACCTGTCAACAAAAATAGGCAATTCTGACAAAAATATTTAAAACAGCATAAAGTCAAATATTAAACAATAGTTTTTCAACCTGTTACATGAAAAGGGTAATTAGTATCCTCTTCGTGGATCGCTACTCTATTTCCAATGACTAACATTTTAAAAAGACATCTGCTTTTGATTCCGTCTATTTTTATAGAAAAAAGTGGCTAGTGAAGCACTTCACAAAAGTACTTGTAATATTATTAATTTTGTGATGCCTATTAATTTTAACTGTTTTGATTGTTTTTTAAATAAATTAAAGGGATCAGACACAAATTCTACAAATTTAGGTTGTCCTCTCACTATAAAAAACGTCATGTACACAATGTCACATACTGTATTTTGATAAATTGAACATATAACTAATCTGTCATAAATCATGTTAACATGTGCATATAATAAGTCAGTAACATATGCAGGACAACAAAGTGGTAGAAAACAGGTAGTAAGAACTTGTAAAAAGATAACACAAGTAGGTAAACCACAGACCTTAAAATTCAATCTATTTAGTAAGGAAATTGTAGAATATGAGAAGGAAACCTCCCAAACACCAGTATCACTTGGTTAATAAAAAAACGATGAAGGGATACTCTGGGTTATAGCATCAACAGACTAGAAGTTACGAAAATAATACAAACAATCCATCTCAGCTAATAAATTATTCGAATAATCAAAATTTGCATCCTTGCAACATCAAGCATAACTTTTATAACAATTCTAGAAGTTATGAAAATAATACAAACAATCCATCTCAGCTAATTATTCGAATAATCAAAATTTGCATCCTTGCAACATCAAGCATAACTTTTATAACAATTCTATAATAAGAAAAAGCATTTTAAATAAAAATGTAAGATTCACCAATATTTAATTATATAAATGTTGAGAATCAGCTACAGCTAATAAACTTGTATAATTTTGTTACAAGTAGGTACCTAGACAATTAGAGTCTCTTTTGGCACTTTGACCACTACTGTCCTATCTGTTTATTTATGTGGAAACTCTCAGACCTCTACAGAAAACTAGCTGGCATATGGTGTGAACCAATTTTTGTTCAAAAGTCAATAGGTTTTTATTGGTTTGTTACCCATCCCAATCTGATGAAAAAATACAACCGAATATTGTAAAAAATAAAATGTAATTTGAATGATGTTCATCTTGATGTGGATGTATTTGCTTAAGTTTCTGTTTCCTGGTTTCTAGTCCTTCCATCCCAAACTCATTTCAACCAAGCTTGTACTTCTTTCGGCTATTTTCTTGCCTATTTTGAAAAGTTTAAGTGATCCTTGTCGGGGATCAACTGATTTCTGTCTTTTCAGGAATGCATATAATAATTATAGTGTATTTGACAGAATTTGCCTTTCTAATGGATCATATATATTACAATTTGCTAATTAAACAGAAAGTATTTAAAGGCAAAATAAAAAAGTTTTCTAAGAAAAAGGAAAAGGTGTTTCCTGTACAGTATCTGGAGGGTGTGGGTTCAACTGGCTTAACACACTCCAAGGAGAAAGTGGAGGTAATCCAAATTGTTGAGATTATGACAACAAAATGAAGATTATATTTTCCTTCAGCAACTGTCTTAAGTTGTCAATGTGCTGCACATCTACCCCAGTAATCAAACTGAAACCAGAGTGTAATCAATGAATACACAGTTCACCTCTACTTTCACTAATCTTCAGTCCCAGGCTTGTAAATATTAGCATGCAGAAAATAAATTCCGACTAAAGTGATTGTGAACATTTTAATAACTAAAGATCTTTATAACCAATCTTTTACTTCTATATTAGAACTTTTATTTTAAAATGTATAGTTTGTACTTTTAATTGGTGCTATATTGCCAGTACTGTGCTGATGTACATACCAACCTTCCATACTTTACTACTGTTACTAGGCATACGAGACATGAAACAATAAAAAGAATATTCTTTTCTATCATAGCCAAGTTGATGTACACTAATGACTTGAAAAAGCCACAGCAAAATGTTGTTTATGTATACTATTATTTTCTAAATTATTGTTCTTAAAATCTGCTTGAGAAGCTATTATCACTGACCACCCACTGACCACCAATATTTTATGGGTGAATTTCATGCATCAATACGTGCATCCTTAAGCCTAACATGTAAGGCATCACATGACATGCACACAGTATGCAGTCCATTCATTTAATACCTAGAATAACTTGCATGTACAACAGACCTGCCTACCACGATGATTTGTCTGTACTTCAAACAGAATTCAATCACAAATTACGGAATTATGGGCAAGAACAATAACTAAAGAATTGGCAAGGTTCAACTTTCTTCATGGCTTCAGTATCACAAACTCAGTTTTATTCTTTAGTTTATTTCAAGCCCTTCGTAAGCTGTAAGAGCTGTGGTTAGTATGACGAGTGCATGCACAGTTGGTAGTTACTGAATTCATTTAGCATCATTAATTTGAAAACAGATAGTGGCTCCATGAAATAGCAATTGATATAGTAACAGATTCCATAAAGCTATCAGTTTCAAACACTGCATCTCAGATGTACAAATCAAAATACACAGAAATGTTCTCAGTTCTACAGAAAAATGAAAAAATGTGTCTATTGTAAGGACCTCTCTCTCTGTCTCTCTCTCTCTCTCTACATATTTTTTCCCCCCAAAATTACATTCAAAGATCACATAATTAATTGTAGAGTTGTGTCTTATGCAGACCATGTTGCATGCGACATACCCATCATATTACTGAAATGACTGATAGCACACTTTTGTGGCAGTCAAACTAATGAAGCACAATTCTGAGGATAGGCAGGTCTGATTTACAACTAAACTGTTACATGCATTACCTATCACAATATATATATCTATATATACATGTATATATATATTGTTCTGTCATTAAAATGAGAAGCTGACTTAAACATATTTCTACTCGAAAATACACCGATCAGAAAGAGCCTTCTGAGTAGGTATGGATGTGTACTGATCTGGCATAGAAAAATTTATTTAATTACAAACATGAAAACTTAGTGAATTACAACATGTAGGTCACAATAACCTTAGCTTTTAGGACTGTTGTAATAACATTTGTGATGCATTTAAATATCAAGTTTCATTATTAGAATCTACACAATGCTCATCTGAATGAACTTTTAACACAATATTTTAACAACGTCACATCTTCTTGCAAATAGAATGTAGAAATTCTAAAAATGCATCCATTGATGTTACATTCTTCAATCGCAAATTTAATGAATATTGGTATACCAGCATATAAATAGGATGCTAAAAACCTATATGTTTATGAGATAAACGTGAAACCGTAACCAAGGCAAGTCAAATGTGAAATGTAGGTCACAGTGACATACATTTGTGGTAAGGGTGTAGTGCAAGCAGAGATGCATACAATCATATAGTTTTATAATTCTAGGATGAACAGAATTTAAGAAACAAACAAAATAAGCCAATGGCGCATAACATGTCACAGTCACATACTATTGTGATGATGTCATCCTCAAGATGCACTCCATCAGATTATATTTACACACACACACACACACACACACACACAAATACAGGGTGCAAAAGACCTGCTTGATCATAAGCTAATACAAAAAAATTTTAACCTAGGACATTAAAATGTAAAATTTAGGTCAGGTCATGGTGACATTTATATTGTGGTAAGGGTGTGGTACAAGTAGATATGCATACAATTGCCTAGTTATTCTAGCATGAATCCAGCTCTGTGTATCCCCTAGGGGTCCAAGACTGAGAGTCAAAAGTCTCCTTGGTGTCAAAACTGGGGGTCAGACTGAGCAAAGAGCAAATGTTGGTATCAAAACTGAGGATTTTTAAATTAAAAATTTGAGGGTCAAATAAGGGTAAAGGGAAACACTGATTCAGCTTGAAATATAAAGCAAAGATGCACAATTTAATCAAAGTCATTCAATACTGATCAAACTTATCTACATTTGTGATGAGTAAAGTTCTCAGGTATAATAGTATTTATACTATGTGCAAAAAAGCCTAAGCTAAACACAAAAAAACTTAAACAAGGGTAGACAACTAATATACATGTACAACATTAGCCCTGAGTTCTCTCCCCTACAACTAGACGCTGTACAACACACTCCAAACTGCTGTCTTGAATATAGGAAGAAAGAATGGCTGACATTCAATCAGGGTTTACATTTGGTTATGCAATTATCTTTGTGATTTATGACACTGATGCAGGGGATAGCACAATAGTTAACTTCTGCTTCATTGAAATCATATACAATAGAAAACTCTTAAAGCCATTGAGCAATCACATATGTAGCAAAATATAAAATATATTTTAAACAATCAAGTATATGTTTAGCATTATAAAAAAAAAATCTACTGAGAGCCTCACTGCCATGAAAATTTTGCATTTATCTTTTAAAAATTAGGAAATTTGTTCAGAATTAAACATAATTTATAAAAAAAGTTCTCAGGTGTTTTCAAAAATTTATTTCCCCCTAACTTTCATGTTTTTTCTTCCTTGCCATGATGCCACAATTTCAGAAGTTCTGATATGTATCTCTTTTTAAGAAAATCTCTGAGCACAAAAGAACCCCGCTACAAAATATATTCAATAAATAACTTTCTGTATCAAAAACAATTCCTGGAGACTATCTAAACAGAACATGTAACTAGTATTGATGGAATAACTCCACCCACTTCTTGCACAGTTAGCATATACTCAGAATTCTAATGAGTCGTTAATGACAATTTATTTCAATCAAATGCAAATCAACTAAAATGTTTCTCATGTCTTGTTTCCCCCCAAAGCCATCACATTGGTATATCATTTACTGAAAAACCTATGCAGAATCAAAATGTCAAATGTTATTTAAATTATAACCAATCAAACTGCCTAAATTTTACACTTGTCATTTCTGATAATTCTGTCCTTTAAACATAAAAGTTCAACAACACATTCCACAGAAATTGCTGTCCAATTGAGTGTCTGAAGCTGTCTCTGTTCTAGCTACGCCAACATATTAATTCCTTCAATCATATGAGAATACATTAAAACTTCCACCACAGATGACTTTATTGATTGTCTTCACTGTCATCACTTACATCATCCAGTTCCTCACTAATGTCATCCAATGTGGGCTCATACAGGCTTTCGAGGTCATCCTGGTTTAGGAAAGTCTTCACGGTGGACCCAGTAGTCACATGCAGGTGACTGGGATTCAGAACCTTTCTACCCAATGACTTCATCATTGACTTAGGATGCACACACAAATTTATCATGGCATCATCTGAAATATCAGAGATAAGAATTTATTCCATAAGCTTCACATTTATCAGCATCGAAACAAAATTAATATCCTTGTGACATAACAAATAAAGATGCATTCATCTACCAAAAAAGACGGACTGAGATACAGGCATGACATTGAAATATACATGTATTATAAATATTTCTTAAAATTGTATATCTGAGCCAAGAAAACTGGCAATCTGATGAGAATCACTGTACAAGTGTACAGATGAGGGACACTACCATTGTACAGATGAGGGGCACTGTACCATTGTACAGATGAGGGGCACCGTGCCATTGTACAGATGAGATAAAATGTAGATAAGCTAGCATGATTTTCATCATGATGTCTATAAAATGGAGAAATGATCAGTTAAGCATTTTTAACTACACAGCACACAGACAATTAACTCATGAATTGGCAAGGGAAAGTTTACAATGCATTATCACACTGTCAGTGTCACCATGATAAATTCATGATAAGAAATGCATAGGTGACACATGTAAAAGGGTTGTCATTGTAATGTGTGACGTGACTGGTCTAACCATCCATGCAACAGACATTGTAATGTGTGCTCCGATTGGTCTATTCATCCTTGTTTCAGTTATTGTAATGTGTGCTCCAATTGGTCTCATCATCTTTGTTTTTATGGACATTGTAAAGTGTGCTGTGATTGGTCTCATTATCCTTGCTACAGTCATTGTAATGTGTGCTCTGATTGGTCATATAATCCTTGTTACATCCATTGTAATGTATCCTCTGATTGCTCTCATCATCCTTGTTACATTGTAACGTGTCCTCTGATTGCTCTCATCATCCTTGTTACATTGTAATGTGTGCTCTGATTGCTCTCATCATCCTTGTTACAGTCCCCTTTTTGGTAATTTAGCAAAAACAAACTCGTGTCCTCAATGTGTACCATTTTGGCCTCTGGCCAGAGCCTCTTCCGAGGTTGGGGCCCTAGGCAGGGAAGTTTGCAGCTGGCTACAGTCATTGTAATTAATGTGTGATGTGACTGGTCTCATCATCCATGTATTCCTGTTAGATGATTTGCAGCATTTACAAGCTCAAGCCAGAGCCTACTGCAACCACTGGCATGTAATAGACCTGAACCAAAATCAAAATCACAGATAATGTTAACAGATATTGTGAATGCACTGCGCAGGTCCACACAGCTAAATTAATGTAAATAATCATACTTAATGTGTCCATTTCATGAACAAGTAAGTTGGGTGTGGAAAACTTGTTTTTAAATGAAATGTGTCAGTCATAACTAAGGTTGTGACATTAACAAAAGCTGTAAAGATGTACACAGTTTACATTAAATGAAATGGTGATAGCTGAAATGAAACTTGACCTTTCCTTTCTCTCTGCATTAGATACACAAATTATAGCTATTACCTATCCCAACTTGTGACTGTTTCATTTGATACACCTCTTGTATTCACATTGCTACATTTCAATGCAGGCAGGAGAGAGTATAAACTTCTGGGTGGATTCGGTATAGATGTATTAACATTGCCATATTTAAATGCAAGTAGGATACAGTATACCGTAAACTTCTGGGTGGATTCAGTAGATTTGATTTAACTTTACTTCATAAATTTTACATCTAATGAACACTCATGTTTAACATCATCATGTCTAAATAACTGAAAAGGCAGCATGGTTAGTTCTTGTCATTTTGGACATGGGAGTGAGGAAGTCATGACTGTGATGCTTGCTGTGAATTCAGCATCTGAATCTCCAGGGAAACATATAACTGCTGACCCTGTCTGAAAACCATAAAACATTTAAGCTCGAGTTGTGTTTGAGTTACATTATCATTCATTGATAACAAAAGCAAAGCTTCCAGCAACTAGCTGACGACAAATCTCAAGGTCTGGGGTTTACTCTGGCCCCGTATTCACATAATTATTCAAACACAAAAGTCAAGCTCAAGCAGAAAAAGAAAACAAAATCAAGCCATGTGTTTCTTCAAACAGTTTGAATGCAAACTCAAAAGGAGGAAACATTCTTAATTTAATTGAATACTTATATTAGGAATACTACTGAATACTTATGAATAGATTGACATCATTTAATTAGACATCATTTAATTAGACATAAAAAACGCTTAAAAAAGTTTATGATTCCTGGTTTATTCCCAGAAAGGTCATATGGTGTTGAATTATTTAAACACTCTAAGCAAGAGTTCAATATGCTTTACAGAACTGGACTGTGATATGTGCTGAAAGAAAATGAGAATGGCATTCCTGGCTGGCACTAATGTCAGTGCTAAAAAAAATATCTCATAGCCAGATGCCCAGGAACTCTCTAATTTTACTTCGGGGCCATCATGTATTCAATGTGAGGTGACTGTTGGGTTTGTTGAAAAAAAATAGTTTGCCAGAGGAAAATTTGATCACACCGTTTGAAAGGAGTAAATGTACTTTCAAGACTTTTACATACATCCCATAGTATGGTGAAAATTGAGATCTAGTGTAGATCCATAGTAAAAAACAAACAAACAAAAACAACCCAATAACAAAACAAAAAATACACCGTAAAATCAATTCAGTTTATGCCCATTAAACACATGTATAAACAGTAATATTTAATGATTGGAACTTACTATAAAACTATCCCTTGGGCAGTTTAAACATTGGCAATTAAAGGAAAAGAGGTCAGGTATAAAATAAAAGTTTCACATGAAGTGGATGATATCAGCAATTTATGTGTTGAAGGTTGCAGTGGGTGAACCCACTGTGTTAATTTGCATAAGTAAGTGGAAGAACACATTATAGGTAAATCAAAGAGATACTAGATGCGCGTACAAGAACAAATATTATTACATATTATTGCAATGAATGAGAATGTTTAAGCAGATATGCATTATATTTTGGACAATTTTGTGAAGAGAGGCAATAGTTCTTTGAAGTCAGATTTTACTACTACTACTACTACTACTAATAATAATAATGACTTTATTTAAAGAGGGTAACACAATTAGCTAAGAACTAATCTACCTTGAGGCCCTCATACAAGGAATTTATTGCATAATATATAAATGGAAAGCATGATCATTTCAGTTGTTGGAATAGTGTTTAAGTGTAATTCATTTTTATTAAATTTATATTTGAATTGTAGATATTGCAACACTGTGTCAATTTTTAAAAGCCAAGTAAGGAAAATAACATATACAAATGTAAGATTTGGTCTTAAAATGCAGAGGTTTTTAACACTGCATTTTCTAAGCGACAGTTTCAATAAATTTTTACCTATCTTCAAGTTCCAAAAAGGGTGAGCAAATGATGTGTCAGAGGTGCTGGCAAAAACGTTTTGGTTTTTTGGGTGGGGTGGTTGGGGAGGGGGTCTTATATTGGTCAGCCATGAAATTTGTCTTTATGTAAAAGATGTTTAAAGGTGAAATTGGGGGAAGTGACCATTCCATGTGAGCACCCATGGGACATACCATTTCTCCCTGTGATACTCTTATTGTTCCCCAGAACATGCCTCCCTTTTCATAGTCTGTACAGTAATGGCTAAACTGCATAAAAGTTAGACTTAAGTACACAAACAAAAAAGCCAGTGTGACTAATTAACAGTCTTGTGAAAAGAACTGCCCTTTGGATGTACTTTAAAGAAACCACGTGTGTGATTGTCAAATAAATGATGCCTTATTTTGTTGGAACTTATGATGCCTTGACTTCATTTTAACAATTCACATCTACAGTCACAAGTTACAGTAAATGTGGCAACTGTTATTCACATGTTTTATATACCACCTTATCTTTTCCTTAGGTTTAACTCTTAAGGCATGTAACACTATGTATTTTTTCTTCTGAGAAATGAAAATTGACAGATATCATGTAATAATCAGGAGTTCTCTGCAAAAAATTGGGAGATATTATGAGATTAGAAAGCAGTAGTGGAAATACCCCAAAAATATAGCGGTATTTCTAATGGCTTGTGAGCTGACATATAAATTGTTTGCGCTTGTGGAATTTCAGTCAGGGCTTGTAAGTTTAAGTCATCAGCCCGGGGCCTGTGCCTAAAAGGTTTTCATTGAGCACTGAATATATTAAAACAAATACTGAAGCAACTAGTAAGCAAGTAGAGCTGTACCGATTAATCGCCCGTACTCATAATCGGGCTGATTATTAGAACAATCGGTATAATCGGTATCGGCAGAAATAATCGGTACCGATGCAAATAAATTTCCAAAATATAATTTCAATTATAACATTCATCTTGACATGGCTTGAATTTTAAAACAGAATTAAATAGTGGAAACTAAGGAATAAACATTTGATTTGGGGATTAATTGAAAGACAATATATTCTTAAAAGTAACTACTGTTTTAACACACTTGCTGTAAACAACCGCTAATTTTTGCTGAGAACTTCCAAATATTACATTATGTCCTCGATTTCCGTTTTCTTCTAAACAAGAAATGTCCTACATGTTCTGTTGCAACACCTGTGAATTATTGTTGTGACGAAATAATTACTTTTCTATAAAGAATTTGCATCTTCACTAAATAGAATGTTAAGTTTAAACATTAATGTTAATTACCATCGTTAAATGTTGTTGTTGTAGCTGATGTTGTAAAGTTTAACGCCATTTTCCAGCACACGATAGGCTATACATGGCGGCCAGTATTATTTATGGAGGAAGAACCCGGGGACGTAAAAATGAATCTTGTCCCCGGGCTCCAAACACTCTAGCTACGCCTCTGCATCAATGTACGGTATAGTTAGCATTAAAAATTCTTCTTGTCACAAGCCAGTTTCTGGCATTTTAATGATTAACTGGCCTGTACTGCTGTCGCAAAAATATACAGAAATTCACCAACCATCATCAAAGGAGATGCCGAAACATCAAGCTTTCCATTGTGTGGAAAGTTACAATGTTTGTTCAGGAAAAAGACAAAACTAAAATTGATTGATCCTGATCTTAGTCGATCTATATGAGAATTTTAGCTTTTATTATTACCCCTCTTCGTGAGCATGTAAATTATGATGGTTATGTGCCTTGTACAATTAAACGTGCGTACCTTTTTAAACATGTTGCCTCAGTTTGTAGGATCGCTTTTATCATTGCAAAATGAATAACTCATGAGAGGTGATTCATTGTAAATGAAACAGCTATTAAGGACTATCTGAAATGTTACCTAGAAGAATGCTATTTGGTCGAAATGACGAATAAAGCAAAATCTGCATCCAGTATGTTTGGGAATAAATATGGATTTAATTGACGCTATACACGGTGTAAGTACTGAACATTATAGTAAATGGTCTCCCCAGCCCACGAATTATGAAATCTGTATTTACCTTTATTTAATTTCGTGTTGGAGAAATCAGAAAATATGCACATGCAAAATAATAACAAAATCAATCATAGTATTTTATAACAGTTTAATAATCGTCGGGTAACTGAAAGTTACTTTTTTAACATGACTATGTCTTAAGACATGGAAAAAATTATTGTTTCATGTTCCAAGATTTATAGCCGTTACAGTAGTCAACAAAATACCTAAAAACAGCAAAGTTTCGACATTGGCCCACGGATAAGCCAACCCCTTCCCCCTTCTTCCAGGCCTTTATTTTTTCCTAAATTATTAAGCTTATATGCGAGTATATATACTGTGATAATGAAATAAGCGGTCTCATAATTGGTATCGGCAATTTTAATAATCAGCCATGCGCTGTATCGGCATAATCGGCAAAAAGTGACATCGGTACAGCTCTATTAGCAAGAGTACCAGGACCAGCAAATGATATGCTTGACCTTTGTTTGATACTCCTGTATGTTCATACCTGAAACATTTTTCTTGTTTCAATCACGGTGATCTTGACAAAATTAAATTTAGCAGATTTCTTACAAACATGTTAAAACAAAGTTTGGTCAAGGTCTGTAATACAGGACTAATATTACTGTGTCAAAATCACTTTTCTTTTTTCCAGTCAGTCATCTTGACCTCTGACCTGAAATTTGCATGGTTTCTTTATTAGCCCAAGTGCTTGTCATTCACAAAGACCAAGTATGTGATATAAAATATATGTTATAGTGTATAAACCATTTTTATTCTTTCAGCCACAATGTTCTTATTTTTTGACCTTTGTACGCCAAAATCAAGTGTTCATTACCCATACAATTTGGCATATGTGTATGGAGAAGTTCAGTTATTGTGTAAAAAATAAAAATCTCCTTCCAGTTACAATGACGATGAACCTTTATCTTTTGACCCACAAATCAATAGGGTTTTTCCTTATTTCATTTGCATGCCATCATAATGATTGGAAACTGTAGACAGCTCAAGTTATTGTGCAGAAAAAAAAAACTGACCAGAAAGTCTAATAGATTGATGACATCATATAAAATAAACTTTGCCTTATGGCAGGATTATAAAAGGTTATTTCTGTTCAAGCTTTATAATCTGAAACCATTTTTTCCTCATTACAATTAAACACGGTGGATACTACAAGGAGGTCAGCTCTTTAAACTTGCTATAAATCATGAACATGAAAAGCCAGACTAGAGTGTCAAGTAATGGACTGAAAATGGTTCACGAGTTCAATCCTAGTAATGAATTGAGAATGGTTCACTAGCTCAATTCTTGTAATGGACTGGGAAGGGTTCACTAGCTCAATCCTAGTAATGAATTGAGAATGGTTCACTAGCTCAATTCTTGTAATGGATTGAGAAGGGTTCACTAGCTCAATCCTTGTAATGGATTGAGAATGGTTCACTAGCTCAATCCTTGTAATGAATTGAGAATGGTTCACTAGCTCAATCCTTGTAATGAATTGAGAATGGTTCACTAGCTCAATTCTTGTAATGGATTGAGAATGGTTCACTAGCTCAATTCTTGTAATGGATTGAGAATGGTTCACTAGCTCAATCCTAGTAATGGATTGAGAATGGTTCACTAACTCAATCAAAGTAATGGATTGAGAATGGTTCACTAGTTCAATCCAAGCAAAATTTAAACAACCACTTCAAAAACTGGCTTAAAATGTGTTTCCTTTTTGAACTTTACTAACTGATAACAATTCTTTCATTCTGGAAAAAATGTTCTATGAAATTTAACCCACTGTATAGGCTCTGTATTTTATGATTCCAAAAAATGTTCCTGTATAATAATGCTTGTCTGTTTTATTGTCTATTTGTTGTTAAAGGGTTTAACGTCAGATAGGCTATACATGGTATTAATGGTGGAGGATGAACGTGGGAAACCCGCTGACCCATGAGAAGATACCGGCCAACTTTCTCACATATCCACATTGGCTGATCCTGAGACTCGAACCCATGCAGACTGAGATGAGATGGCAGTGATCCATAATGGTGAGCGCTTTTGACGACTTGGCCACTCTATTTGTACATCTTGGGTATAAGTAAGTACTTATAGGTAAGTAGGTAGGCATGTGACAACAATAACAGTAGATAAGTATGCTTGTGCAAAAAAAGAGAGTGTGGAATGTATTAAAATGCTAATTCTCTTACTGTCAGCACTCGGGGTGCGATTGTAGCAGTTGTGTGCAGTACAGCTATGAACATTCCATGACTTTCGACGGGGTCTCTTGGTGTAGGGTGGGAGTATCTCAGCGGGTGTGCACAAATTATTACAGCTGTAACATGGACTCATTGTACGACCCATAGCTCCATAACCACTGTCAAAAGAAATCATTAGCCGTCAGAATGACCACATAAGATTCATCAGAAAAAAGATGAAACATGAATAACACCAACACACACTGACAGCAACAGCAGTGAGGAAAATTTTGAGTCAATTTCTACTTAATGTTCTTTTCTGAGAATTTAATTAATACCTATGAGACACAATTATTACAATGAAAATGTTTCTATATGGACAAAAAGCAAGTAAAGTAACTGTTTAATACAATGATGGCATGCAATCTAAAATCAGCAACAAATCTATTTGATCAAAATGAACCCACAGTACCACACTGCCATAAAAATAAAATCAGTCAAAACCAGATTCTGACTGCCAATAAATTAAAATTCTTACAAAAATATACCATATTATATACATGCTGATAAGCGAAGCCCAACTTCGAACTGTACCAAACCAGATCTGCCATGAAAGACTGCATGATCTTACAAGTTTGTAAGAGTAGTTAGTACACAACAAAGAGCCTGATTTATTGGTGATGCACTGACATATCATATCAGGGTCTATGCTGTTTGCAGCTGGATGCAACTTATAAGCAAGTGTATACAACATGTGTCTATGACTATTATAACCAGATGTTCATTGCTATCAAAGTATATGGGAAGAAATATAGAAATCCATTTGTGCTTAAATACCCAGATAATGATTCCAAACTCTATTAACATAACCTAAGCAACATTCAAGTCTAGAAGTAATTAGATAAGTAATTATCAACAAAAATCCAATTACAATTTAATTTTGTCCCTTTTTTTTATATCTCCAATGTCTCAATGTCAATATTTATCCACTACCATCCTTGTGAGACATTTCGTAACATTTTTCCTATATCTTTCATAATTTCCTTCCTGGATTTTTCACACCTTCCTTTCTGGATATTTCATATTACCGGTATCCATTTTGGATATTTCATACTATCCTTGCATACCATCCTTTTTGGATATTTCATAACATCCTTTATGGATCTTTTATACCATCATTCCTTGATCTTTCATACCTTCCTTCTTTTCCAGATATTACATAACATCTTTCCTAGATGTCACCCATTCCAAACTACAATGATCTCTGCTTCTTACCTAAAAATGATAGGAACCAAGACCTTTTAATGTTATGATTTGAAGTAGAAATATCCATAAGAATGGCTAGGCATGTCTCTCATTGTTGAGGTAAATTTTCTTAGTTGCAAGTTACATATAAGTTTTATCAGGAACAAATGTGTACTCACGTAAATTCATTGGTGCATTTGTCACAAATATATTTTGCCAAGCCCCATTCATCTTCCCTTGGAATGGCATCAAACTTCTTTTTGCAAGACCTGCATCTTGATACCTGAAAAGTTATTATTGTATTTATGTGTTTTGCATTAATATGTATGACTGGAAGTGGGGAGGTTTCAAGAACAGCTAACTTTCTAGTGTGTGTATATGTTTAGGACTTCTAAAGTAGCTTTTAAAAAAATCAGTCATATAGCTAGAATGTCTTTTAACAAGTTTTCAGTCATATCGTAATGATGTCTGCAGTGAGGCAGTTTATAGTGATATCTAGCACTGAGGCATCATGTCGCAGACATGTAGCATGATGTCCCACCCAGTCACATTATCCTGACACCAGGTTGACCAGTCCTAACACCAACCTTTTAATGCTGAATGTCTAGCGAGGCAGCTGTTAGTACCACAGGGTTAGTAGCAAATCCTGATTTACAAAATTTAGGCTTTTTTTTAAAGGTTTTTTTAAGGCCTTTGTGAAAAAAGTTTAGGTTCAAGAATTGCAGTTTTCAGGCTTTCATGCACACAAATAATAGCATACTCATCAATTTTACATTATTTTTAATAATATAACTTGGAACTTCTTTTCATCATCCTTAGCAAGGTCAGATCAAAATGAACTTAATGAACAAGAATTGAAAGATTTAATCAAAAGTTGAGCAATGTACACTGCACAAAATGTCATGCAAAATTCAGATATATTTCAATGCTTCAAGCTTATCATCGATCTGCTTGTCCAGCTTCAACTGATCTTCCAGGTTTTTTTTCCAGAGATGTCCTTAAGCTATTTGATGTGCCGATGAAAGTAAGGTTCCTCTGATGTTCTGCTTTTAATGCATAGTCATCAGCTAAACTGTTCATTGTTTCTATATCATAAGTTAACGCTGATTTTTTTTTCTTTTTTCAGCACTGTCTGGAAACATGGACTGGAATACTTTTGTTATTCTGGAATTTGATGAAAAGCTGCAGTGTTTATCTATTGTATACAATGTCCAAATAATTTCTGCTTGCAATGTGTCTTCTTTTGCTACATGATCATGCATAGATACTGAGGTAGTAGACACCAATGAACAGGATGGCTGAGAATTCAGAGTTTGTGGTGACAGTACTTTTCCTGAATCAGGCTGTTCACGCTAGAAAAGAAGAAGAAAAAAAACCAGAAATTAATTATGTATCATTAAGAATATATTAAATATTATTTATTGTAATTTAATTCTAGCTTTTTCATGTATTATTAATTTATATGGATCCCACCATATAAAAGTAATAAAAGGTAAACATCTTGACTAATTATATATAAATTGTAAAATTAGAAATTAGGGGAGTTAAGCTTATTGTTACAGTTATGATGCAGTTGTTTCCCTTTAAAAACACTTGCAACTACTTAGTCTGACCGGCTTCAAATTCAACGTAATTTCTGCAAAATTAAAAAAAATTTTTGAAGCTATAGTTCAGACAGAGAAAAAAATAGATAATGTATAGTTATACTCACAGTCAAGATTTTCTTCAAGTCGAATATGGAGGATGCGCTCTTCTCATTCGCTTGATGTTTTATTCCTCTTGTGTGTATTCATAAGCCGCTTTCACCTAATCTCTTAATACTAAACGATAATTTACATTTAGCAGAAAACACATCTTCATCTTTTTCCAACCAAGGAGTGTACTGCGGATTTGATAGACAACTCATTTGAAACGTGTCTTGCTCGCCTTTACTGCAATCCAGGATATACCGGATGTGCAAGTTACTGACAACCCGGATGTACGACAGCTGTAGTTAATTTCAGGTGCAGGTTACGTTTTTTTCTCTCCTCGATCGTGCAGTGCCGACTTTTTCTTATAGAAACTTTAAGTTTAGCTTTTTACTGCTGACTCATGTCGAAGAATTTTAAGGTTTTCTTTTAATTTATAAGGTTTCTTATAAAAATTTAGGCTTTTTTTTAGGTTTTTAGGCTAAAATAAAATTTTAGGCTTTTTTTATAGGTTTTTTTAGGCTCCCTATGGACCCTGGTACCATTTTGTTAAGTCTTGGTATGATTCGGCTAGGATTTGAACCCATGAACTCCCGCTTCCCAGGCGGTCACAAAGTAGGGATGGCTTTGTGGAAAATTGGGACATTTGAAAATATGTACAAAATGGATGCAAATTATTGACAAAATGAAATCCTTAATTTACTTTCGTTAACTAACAAAATCCAGTTCTTATTCACACACTAGCTGTCTCTTTCATCCAGGTTGCCCTTATCTTTAACACCAATCTTTCATTTTGCTAAAAACTGAGGCAAAGGAGAAGCCTCTATTTTATCACATGTCAACATAAAATTGAAGAAGAAAAAAGTTACGATAGTAAAGCCAATGCATCACTTTCTGTATGCCATTTTACAAAATTCTGTAATCCACAGTTTGATCATGCAGATGCATGGCATGAATAGGTGCAGTTTAAAGCATCTGTGGTGCTGCTGTAAAGTAAGTCTGGTTCCCTGACAAATTTTACAAATTCTAAGATAAAACATGGGATCCAAACAAAACATGGATGAACAAATTATCCAGATTTTTTGGCAATGACCATTTTCCTGTAATTTTGCAAGCAGGCTTGTCAGTTCGTAATTTAAGGGTAATTTTTTTAAAAAAGGTTTATGGCAAAATCACAAAGAGTTGGCAGGACTGAAAACCTACCACGAAACTAGCCTGGGTGTCAAAACCTACCATCAAACCAGCATGCATCAGTTACTGTTGCATGTCCCTGGACAAGGCACTTGCTTCCAGTTACTGTGCCACAAAAAGTAGACATTATACTGCTAGGTCTGTGTTGCTTCTTCTCCTGATTATTCCTCATAAACGTCATAGACCTAGATAGACCTAGATTCAATAGTACATCAAAAGCAGATCTGGGTCTGTGTTGTTTGTTCTATTGATTATTCCTAACAAACATTACAGACCTAGATTCACTAGTACATCAAAGGCAGAAGTGAGTTTCTGTTGTCCGTTTGAATAATTACTGCTAACAATCAGCACAGAGTCTGATCTACTGACGCATTATACATCAACGTATCAGGGTCTGTGCAGTCTGTAGTTGGATCAGACTTGTACACAGGTATATATGGTACAACATTTAACTCCAGGAAAAACATCCAAAAGGTTGTTTACTTCAGGAATATGACAGAAAATTCCTGTTTTCCTACTGGTGATATTGTCCTTGGAATAGAGGCTGGAAAAAATTCTGTTTCGGCGCCAACAGTTGCCAAATGGCCTGTTTCGGCATAGTTTCTGTTAGGCCAAAGCCAAAAGGTTAGCTTTCCGTTTGCACCAAAACTGATATTGACTTTTGATCATCAGCTGAAGATCTATTTTAACTTTCAGAATGCAACGCTAGTACTGCGTCCATCACTTCTCAGCCGGTCAGTTGGCACTAGGCAATTTAACAAAGTCCTCTTACTGCAGGCTCTGAAAGATTATTTCTATATTCATTTTAAATTAGTGTAGCATTTCATTATGACCCAGGCCTTTTTAATAAATCTTGTGTTTGGCAACTTCGGTTTATCTTTCATTTTCGGCCGAAGTTGTAGTTAAACTTTCGGTTTCGGCTGAAAGTCAATTTATAACTTTCTGTATGGTTTCGTTTTCGGCCAAAACCAGATATTTAGTTTTGGTCGGCCTCTACCTTGGAACATTTTTGTTGTGCCTAGACCAGAGAAAATATAAGTATATATACATTTATCAATCAATTAGCTGCTTTCAAATAATATTAGTGTGAAAATTCTGCCAAGCTGACATTGTGCTTTTAAACAATATTCATGATTATATAAACTTTTTGCAAAGTTTATTTTGTTCATTTATGTAATATTAGTTGAAAAATACTAATATGAAAATCTTCCAAACTCAACTTTGTGTCATGAAATCATCAGGATCATATATACTGATATAAAGTATTTAAAAAAAAACAAAACTTATCTTATAAGTTGAGGCAAACAAGAAATATCTTGATTTCCATAGCATAATGTACATTCAGATCAGGGTCTATGTTGTCTGTTCTACAGATTACTCCTAACAAACTGCACAGACCCAGATCCTCCAGCACATATGTGATTGAAAATCTGGGTATGTTCAGATTTCAGGTAGTCTTGACTTACAGGCGTTTATATACTGTAGTGCAATAAAATGGAATACAAGTTTGACAAATGCTGCCCATAGAAATGACTAGCTTTAGTCATGCCTTGGCAATAAATTCTGATTTCCTGATCTTAATCTCTGATAATGACATCAAGGTACATGGTGTTTAAAATTTACATGGTTTCAAGATCAATAAGGTCTGAAGGATTATGATAGATCATTCAAACAACTGGCATATCAAGAAATTTTATGACAAATTTCTAACTTATACATGGTATCCATATTACATTTCAAATCAGCAGCTAAATCAATTGACATGTTGACCTTTATCTAATCTGCCTGCCATAATATTTTATCTTTAAAACACCTCCTGATATAGTAGTCTTGGAATGTAAAGTCATGTCCCATGCCACCTTATAGGGAAATGTGGCATGAAATAATTTGAGAACCTAATCGAAAAGGCTTCATGGTAATAAAGGCAGTGTTATTTCAATAACAAAATCATATTAGAAACATTCAGATATGAATGTTTTAAGATTCTGGAAAACCATGAACTTTAACACAAAGAACTCAGCAACAATGATAATATTGTTGGCCTGTCCTAAATGGTACAATGTAGTATCAAATTCTACCATCAGGTAGGGCACAGAGTGTATTAACATCTTAATGTGTATTACAAATTGTGTAGGGGACCCGAGTGGCCTAAAGCGCTCTCTGCCATCACTGCCATCTCACCTCTGTCTGTGTGGGTTCAAGACTTGGATTCAGACAATGTGGGTATGTAAGAAAGCTTGCTAGTAGCTTCTCGTGGATCGATTGTTTTTTTTCTGGGGTTCTCCTGGGTTCTTCCTCCGCCATTAATACTGTCTGCCCTGTATAGCCTATCTTGTGTTGAAAAATGGCATTATACCCAACAACAACAACAACTACCATCAGGCATGTACAAAATAAAGTTGAAATAAGTAAACAAGTGCACTTTGCAAATGAAAGTTTTACAAATGGGGGAAAAGACGAAATTAAATCCATGTACTCTGAGTGTGATTACATGCTTCATGGGTAGATATGATAATATATTAGAAAAATTGCAGCTGTTACTTTTCAAAGCACTAAAGTCATACCAGTTTTCTTATTGGCACCCTTCGCCACCACACCTTGTCACAACTCTCGCAGCCAAACTGTCGCACCTGATCTGGAATTTCATTCTTCAGTACTTGGTTAATGTCCCTGTTGTTACGAGCTGCCACTATCCTCCACTACGATTAAGTAGCAAGAAAAAAACACATGGGTTTTAAGATCACAAATTATTTAAAAAAATGGTGGAATGCAGGTCTTTATCTATGTAATGAATTCATGACTCAAAACTTTTACTTTCTTAAAGCAAATTGACTGGATATTTTTATCATGTATTTGCCTATACATTTTAAAAGGCAAAAGAAGAAACAAAGGACAAAAATAGGTAAAGGAACCAAAAGGAATAATTGGAAATATTACTACATAACTGCGAGATATTGTCATTCATGTTGTGTACATAATGAATGCATGAAGTTGATAATTTTTTTGGTACTTAAGTATTTACAACTTGCCTCTCCTTCACCAATGACATTTCGGATATCCCCTGGTTCCCCTATAAAAAAAGAAATAGAAAATATATACAATAAACTCACAATTTATATGCATTCAAAATACCTACATTTCGTGTTTACACAAACTGTAATAGTAACACAAAAGCTAAACAAAATACACCCTGAGATGTATGTCATTCATGTATATACATGAATGTACTGAATGGGTTACCAAACAGCAATTGCGATTTCTCTGATGTTTTCAACCAAGACAGATGCAGCTCCCCATTGATGGATGGATTTGACTTACACAAAGTCGACATAGACAAAGTTTCTCAGCCATAGCATATATAGGTAAATGTGTGTGTGTGGGGGTGGGGGGGTGGGGGCAATGTAGTACCGTATTTTGGTGTGTATAAAGCGCACCGATGTATAACGCGCACCCCGATTTTCGACCCAAAATAAGTGGAAAAAACGTAGTTCTGCCATATAACGCGCATGTGATATAATGCATTTTAAAATTTTGACTACCGCTATTTCGCTCCGTTTTCATAGTGCAACAACAGTTGGTCATTTTAGATAGCGAATGAAAAAGTAGCAATATTGATATTGTATCTTTCCGATTTTATTGTTGGCCCTTAAAAGGGCCCTTTAAATGTTCGTCTAGTTGACGCAGTCTATTGCATCAAATCCCTCAAATTCCACTTTGTCGTCATTACTTTTGAAAAGTCGCTGTATGTCCTGAATCAATTAAATACTGCTCACCGAGACAAAGCATTGTAACTATGTTGAGCGCATCAAAGCTTACCTGGCGCCTGTTACCGTGAAAAGACCACACCGAGTCGATGAAGCATTGAAGCCATTGATCACTGTATAATCGCAAAGATATCTCAAATACTATGATTTAAGATGAGAAATAAAACTAAGTAACAAGCTTATTTTCCAAAGAGGAAAAAAAATGTTTCCCGACTTCATACATTGATTATTTTGTTCCACAACATATCAATGTTCCCGTAAGAAAGAACCCGTAGTCGCAAAAATATATATGTCCACAACAGATGCTCTGATGAGAACATTAACACTAGTTGAACTCTACACATATTATATTTCAATTCGACCAATAATAAATGAAGAAAAATTTGATTAGATCAACAGTTATGGAATACGGTACTGAACATTTACGAAACAAGTACGGTAATCCACACTGTGGTATTTGTTCCGCTCCAATGCGGCACTTTGCACAGCTTTTGAACAAAGGCAAGTCGTTATGTACATGTATTTCCGGCCGTGGCACAGAACAAAAACTTGACACAGTGACGTGAAATGAAACCAGTTTATTAACATAAGCAATCAAAGAACAAGACTATTTGTAAGCATTATTTATTTCTTTAATACGGCTAGTACCAGTAAACATTTTAGTTACAATGCAATGTACAATGGATTTAATATTTCACAAGTAGTGAGTGCCTTCATCCTCTTCAGATCGACCTGGAAAAAATTTTTTTTTTAGTTCTTGTATACAACGCGCACCCCCGACTTAAGATAAGAAAATTAGGTAAAAAAAAGTGTGCGTTATACACAGCAAAATACGGTATAATGTTTTAAAGTGAGACCATCTTATAATAAAGAAGTATAATTTTACTTAATGATATGGAATCAATGACCATAGCATTGAATAAATTGGCTGAGACATGAGAAATATACCTTTCGGATACTATGACATCATTATAGAAATGTGATGTCATATGAAATATATGGAACACCTTTATGTTGCTGCATCAGGCATTGATGTTAATGCATGTCTTATATAATGATATCACCGTCAGAAAAAAATTCAACATATTCAGTATTTAGCATTATTTCTCAAAATATGAGATTTTTTAAAATGCCTGTTGAATCTGATCAATTTGTGCAAGCTTGCATGCATAACCATAAACTGTACATACTCTATTAATGCCCCTGTGGGCATTACATTTTCCAAATTTGGGGCATTTATTAGAGCACATTAATGAATGATCAAGATTTTTAATTATTTATTCTTATAATTGCCACACATACATCTATGAGTCTTGCTGTATTGAATTTAATCATTTAAAATATCAGCCCAGTTAAAACGATCCATCAATCAGCACATTTTCACACTCCTCAGCTGGTTGGACTTTGAGGTCTCTGAACTTAACACCCAGCTACTGCATCATGTTTAACACTACATATGTGCCTGTGACTTTTGTAATTCATGCATTAATATATACACTGAAACAGTACGATCTACTGCAGCTTCTTTTTTTAATCATGGATTTGAAGCAGCCAGTTATTGAAAAGCACAGGTCTACATGGGAACTTTTAAGTCTATGTTCCTAAATATGTGTGTGTGTGTGGGTGTGTGTGTGTGGCATTAATTAGAGTCGGGGTGTTAATTTGGGAATATACGGTAGGCATGGCTAAAAGTGTCAGTTATTTATGTAATGTACCATCTTTGTTGCTGGAGATATAAAATCTACTTTTACCAGAATATAATGAGTTTATGGTTTATGTACGGATTCACAAATAAGCTATGGGATGGATCTTCATCCTCTTTAATGATGATGATGATGATGATGATGACAAGGATGATGAGTATTTACCATGAAAGACAAAATTAATTGCATCTTGAAGATTCCTGTTGCAGAATGTGTATAATCTAACAGCCTCTTCTTGTGAGAAACGACCATGAAACAGCTCTTGAAGTCGTCTTGCCTTAAAGAAAATTATTTTCAAATGATGGTTTTATTTCATTGTTTTGGAAAACGGATAATCAGGTATATGACATAGAACATTAGGAATTACTGAGTACAGTGTGCAAAGAGTCCAATTAAAACTTGTTTCACAACTTTAAACTAACACTATATACAGCAGTTCAGCTCTATTTAGAAACTAGAATAGCTAATACTTCTAATGGCAGACTGGTGAGTGTCCCAAAATTGTACCGACTGGTAGTTATGTACATCAGTAACTTCCAATTCCTGTTGTTATTCATCTTGTATCAATAATGTCTGACCATAGTGTATTTATAATCTTGCAAGGAAGATGTCCTATTTTATAATCATTTGCATGCAGTTTAATTAAATTGCAAAAAAAACTGATTTTAGGTCCATGGTAATATACACATTACAACCTCAATAATACCAATAATAATAATAATAAATATATAAATCATACAAAAATTAATAACTTACAACCTCAATAATACCAATAATAATAATAATAAATATATAAATCATACAAAAATTAATAACTTTATCATAAGAGAATAATATATTTATGCAAATTATTACACTCTAGACCCTATTAAGAACAATTAATACACAAATACTATTTCAGCAACCAGTGTCCACTTTTGCTGATGTCACAGCAGGAAAACTCATTTATACCGTATTTCCAATCTCCAGACACAAATATGAAGAAAAAACAAAGTTACATACTTAACTAATTATTTGCTATGAGACTATCCCAAATGTGTACAAAAACACAAATATGACCTAGATTTGATTTCATGCATTTTATTTTCAAGTTTGGATTTAAATTGTTTGTGACATCTGCGATGGCTAGTGTAAGTAATCACTGTAAATCAGTATCTTGGAGTTTTGTCTTTTAAGAAACATTACATTTATTGTCCTATTAGGTTGGGAAACTCTTTTGCAAAAACTGGTCACAAATTTTTGCCAAATTTGCCGATACCCATGCCAATTTAAATTGGCATCATATAGCCACTTTCGTGCTTATACGCCATTAAATCCTAATATTTGTATTACCGTCCACTCACAGAGACTTGGGGCAAAATGAAAGAGACTGGTTGTGAAGGGTAGGGATGGGGTTCATGCTATATGTTTTACCTGGATCTCTGTGCCTGTACCAGGATCAGATTAAGGGACTAACCACTGATATGTCCACAATCCTGTTTCCTTGGGATAAACATTCTGGATGCAATTCTTCATAGGTTTTTCTGAAAACACTGCTCAAGACAGTTTTTGTTTTATCCTAACTGTTGGTTTTCAACTGTCCAGTTATATCTCTTTTTCAGTACTGATAATTTAAGGACAAGGTTGGGGGCAGGATTTTTTTTTTTTTTTTGGGGGGGGGTCTGGTTTCTAAATAGCTATAATAAAAAAGATTTTTGCATTATTGCTCCAATTTAAAGATAAAAACAAAACAATTGGAGTCCTTACTTATGCAATGTTAACTGACTTGTTAACATTGCATATGTACAAGTCTTATGGTCCTCTTATAAAACAGTACCTGAAACAATATGTCAACAATCTACAATTTTAAAACTTTAAAAAAAATTCACAATGTCCAAAGAAACCAAGAAATGAGCAGGTGACGGAAAATAATGCAAAAATATGTTCATATCTGACTGATGTAACTGTAGCTTTTTAATGAGCCAGTCAGTGTTCATGTTTATGAAAGGGGAGTGTAAATTTTTTTAAAAACAGTTGTTAGCAACAACCAATTTAAGATATTCTTGTACCTCAAGCAAATTGTTTTTCTAAAGTAGTATAAGTTGGATATAGGTTTTCTTCTAACCATAAATTAGTGCAATGGTATTATCTGTAGCTATCTGAGAGCTGAACAATTTATTTAAGTCAGTCCCAAACTGTATTATCTATTACATATTCATGGATTAGAAGCTATTTGATGTACATAAGTGTAAGGGGTGGGGTCTATTTCTTTTGCACAAGGGGTGATTTTCTTTTGCATAAGGATTGTTTTTTCTTCTATCTTGAGATAATTTTCTTTCTTTTCCTCAACTCCCATGATGAATCGGTTTCAACTTTCACTTCAGTCCGCCTGTCACTATTCCGTACAGTGCTGAAAAGTGTTTTATTTACATCACCATCGACTAAAATGACGCTCGCTACATATTTACACCCCGCATCTAGTCCGTGTCTCCTCATTAGTGTACAACGATAAAAGCAAACTCGAAGAATTCTTGAAAATGCAGCAACCTTTTTCAAATCAAATTTCTGCACATGACGATTATGCTTCCTCATTGCTACAATGAAGCAAACCATAGTGAAAATTACGAACCATAACAATATTTAGTAAATACATACTACGCTTAGTACATAATTTGATATGTATGTACTGTATGCATGTGAATTATGAACACCAATGAAAATTTTCAGTCCTTCGTGTCCTCTCTTAACACACTAACTAAACCATAATTATGATTTATTTTATTACAAAGTAAACCTATTATGAATAACCGTCTACGTATGAATGAAATCTATGCAAACGTTTACTCAAATGCACCAGATTACACCCACCTCCCTAATGTCCTCTTTGCTTATTCTTCCACCTTCAGGCTCTTCTGCCATATTTAGGTTTGGGTTGTTACGCCATTTTGGGTCACAAAAAACATGTACCTCAACACCATTATATTCAGTTTGTGTGCGAGCGCAACAAAATAGCTGCAGTCGCGGCAGGAACCATTCAAACAAATATGACCGTGGACACGATTTACTATCCAAACTGCCCCGAAATAACGGATATAAATATAAATCCAATAAATATGAAAAGAAGGGAAAATAACTGCTATCCAAATTGCTGATAAACAACGAACACTTTAGAAGAAACTAAGAAGATTTGCAACCCTACCACACCACCATTATATATGACCCTACCACACCACCATTATATATGACCTATATTACCACACCACCAATATATATGACCTATATTACCACACCACCAATATATATGACCTATATTACCACACCACCATTATATATGACCTAAAACTCTCAAGATATGATCTAGATAGTACCAATCATACAGGAAAATATACAGTAGCACCACACAAGGAAATTAATGACTGGCAAGTCAATAAAACTAATAATGATAACTAAATGGGGATGGGAGTGCAAACTCTTTCCCTGACAGAGGCGTAACTGGGGCTGTGGGTGGAGGGGGAGGGGGGCGCCAAAATGGGCTTTGAGATAGGTTGTATGTGGAATTTTTGCTGCAAATATACAACTATGCATTGGTTTTTTTTTCTTCTCTTTAATAGCCGTTGGCGATACATTGGGTGATGTTACTGATGAAAATAATGGGTTTCAGTGTGTGTGTGTGTGTGTGTGTAGGGGGGAACTTAATAATGAATCTTGTCCCTGGGCTCTAAACACTCTAGCTGCGCCTCTGTTCCATGTGTCCAGGGTAGCGGAGTACGATCCTTCGTTTCGTGCATGTAAGGTTTAAGGTCAAGAAAACACTCACTTGTTCTAGTGAGATACAAGTATTGACATGAGAATGCTTACTGGACGGGAACGGAGTTCATCTAGGAGCCAGCATCCAGGGACAACTCGACGATATGACGAAACGAAATGAAGATTAACCCTGAACAAAATAGTATACTAGAACTTAATATTAAAATTTACAATTTGCTTTCTGAAAAACAAAGTACATTTCCACGTATACACACGGAATCCATAATTGGGAGGGCAAGGTCGGGGATTCTTAACCAAAAACCATAACCTTTGGGGAAAAGCAGGGCGATACCTCCAACTCTTTAACAGCTTGTGCTGGAATAGAGCCACGAGGTGCCAACATAACGGCAATTGTACATGAAATTGATGCCGTTGCTTATAATGCATGCAGTTTAATATGTCTTATAGGATATTGGACTGTGTGTTTAATCTGAATAACTATACTGATAATCTAAACAATATGCTAATAAATAGACGTAACACTGCAATCGATTTGTATCTTACCCGCATATCTGTTTATACTTATAGTTAACACAGAGATATCATTTACGCTTCTTGAGCATGTATATACGGAAACATTTTAAAGTCGAAGTATCGTATTGTTACGAGTAGCGAAAGTAATCCTTCCACGAGCGGCTTTGACGATATCGTTTTCCCCTCTGATTCTCATTATTTAATATGTAATTTAAAAAAAGATTATTTTAAGAAGAAAAAATCCGTTATTTATCACGCTAATCATCATCAGTAGTACAGAGTATCTACTTTCTGTGCCACCTGGAGTCGTCTTTGTCTTTTTCATGACATTAGTCAAAAGAAGGGCGTTTTAGAAATCCCGTTTCTTAACAGCTCTCACACTCCTACATCTAACATTCAAAAAAGATATGGGTTGGTAATGTTCTCTTTGTACAATGCACAATTTGTTTCTTTGAACGACAATATTTGTACATTTAGTGCAGTGATATCTACCAAAAATGACTTGTAGAATCTGGTCAGGCAACAAAACCGCTGCTCGTTGTATATTGTTAAGAAACTCAGACAAAGAATTAGCTTCGTCAACTCGTCGAAAGTTAGTCTGTATGGTGGTCCCGTTTTGAAATCAATAAATTTGAAAAACAACACACCGTATTAAATTAGGATAAAGGATGCTTGTGTACAAGAACGGTAATACAATGCTAATTTGAAAGTAAAGACAGGGACTAGCCTTTAGTTGTTGTCGATCAGCTTTAAATTATAACCAAAGCATTCTTTTTTGTCAGTGTTCGTCCCATGAATTCATTTTATAACATAGGAGTAATCGCTCGGTGTATGAAAGAGGTGTATGTTTAACTGATTTTAAAAAATGTGTGTAAATTGCTCTTGCTATCGTCCGTTATGTCAATGAAATGCATATTTTCCTTGACGTCATCACGTGTCAATATGTGTACAAGGAAACTGAATCAGTTAACCTCAGCTTCATATTTTGACCATTTCTTTTTTCTCTCTGCTTCTTCTAACTGAACTTGTACAATAACTATTTGCTTAGCTCTAGTACTCGAAATAATAATAATAATAATAATAATAATAATAATAATAATAATAATAATAATGAGGACTTTGTATAGCGCCTAATCTTTAGAAACTCTAAGCGCTTTACAACATCTATAATGATATGACTATACTACAGAAAAACAAATAACAAAAACCATGAAATTGGAAAACATAAAACATGCTGAAAACATATAAGATACAAAACATTATAATGTCTCTAAGTTTGTTAGTGCAGTCTAAAAAGGAAAGTATATTAGTTTGGTGAATTTTTATCGTTACATTTTATTGCTTACAAGTCTAGTTAAATCTTTAATACCTACGTTAGGATTTTTTCTAACCTGTTTAAGATTATGCATACATCAGGTTGCTAATGCATTTCCTGTTAAAGTACTTCAAGTGGTCTATATGAATTTGTCTTCAATGATTTCATAGACCATGCAAATATGTAGAATATTTCGTTAAATTTATCGATATAATCTGTCACTATCACACCACCATTTAAATTTAACTATTTTGTAGTAAAAAGGCCATTAGACGATTTTAAACGGAGCGTTTACAATCGATTTAATGGAATTAAACAAAACAAAACGAAAGCGTCGTCTGTTGTCCCTATTGCTCAAGTTGATGCAATCTTTTTTTGCGTGTACTCCAGTCAATCAATTATATGTATGAGCTACATTGCAAGGGATCAAACTTGTTGAAATTCAATTTTGATTAATGGATTCTATCGATGCCCACTTACTACTATTAATATCTTCATTTGATTCTAATTGGGTGATGCGATCATCAAATAAAGGATTCAACAGGAAACCAATTTTACAGGCATTAAAAGTTACCATAATGGAACAAATTATTTCATAGTTAATACCATTAAGAAGAAAAATTAACACAAGTGAAAAGTTTAATACACTTTTGTACTTTACATAGCAATTAATATCTCTCAGTGCTTTTTTGCGACTTACCTAAATAGAAATACCCAAATCGTATCCATAGTTCCTTTATACATCAAGAGGTACGATGGGGATGATAATGTTAAATTCAGCGCCTTGACAAGTTGGACAACCTAATTTATTAAGAGTGGCGGAGCTTTTGCAGTAATTACAGTTAACAGACCCGATAGTTTGAAATTAAATATTGTGAATGAAGAACGTTTAGCACAAATGAATACAAACAAATTAATAGCTGAGAATTTTATTATTTATTATTTCAGTTTTGATCATACAAATTAAAGTCCAGCACCGATTAATTGGCGATACAGAAAAAAATTTGAATAGGCGAAGACGATTCTTGGAGAAGACGAAGGATGCTAAGTTAAAATAGGATGTTGAATAGTGCGTGTCGTTAATTACTGAATGCGACAAGATATTATTATGAGAATCCAAGACGGTTTAAACATCTTTATTAACATTTTATAGCATCGTACTGCATATTATTCATGTGTTTTGTTCCAAATAAAATAAAATACTTCCCATGTGTTAAAATGTGAAGAATTTCATGACAACGAATTCTCTTGAAATGATAGCTTAAACAATGTATTTCAGATCTCTTTTTCTTGCAAGGTGTAATTGTTTCTTTTGTAAAGCGATGATGAGTAACACCTAAATAACCAACTTTCTGGTCAGTTTAAAACTAACTATATGGCTGCATCTCATGAACGGACATATCCTTTTCACTCAAATAAGGTAGAAATATGTATATTTTTATGCATGGAAATGGTGATCATCTGACATCCAAATCTTATGAACGAATAACGGTTTTCACAGAAACAACTTTTTATAAGATGTAACTGGTTTTTAATGAAAATATAAGGGAAGCAATTTTTTCATTGATGAATTTAATACTTCTATGCTATAATTCATTGATCGACTCTTTACCACAATTTTAATTCACTGGAGAGAGAGAGAGAGAGAGAGAGAGAGAGAGAGAGAGAGAGAGAGAGAGAGAGAGAGTCGAATTAAAATTTTCAGTCATTTTAGGAATGTCAATACTTGTTTATCCAGATTTTTAGCAAAATACCACATTGACAATTCTATAAAGGACAACTTGGCCTCATTATCACTAAATGTCTTCAGTTTTTACATCAAAAGAAGATCTGACTTCATCTTTCTGACAACATTTCTAACACTATTGGGGGTGCTATTGAGAGGTACTATATATACATATATAATACAAGGGTTGAAAAGGACTTTATAAATCTTTTAAATTGTACACCAATTTTTATGGGAGGCTTTACAGAAGGATTGTATTGTGCCGGTTGGTGCACCACATTTATATTCTTGAATCTGATTGTAAGACCCAACTTGCCTGATGAAAAATGACCCATATTCTGATGCATATCAAACTCAGATTTTCAACTTAGGGAAAAGTCATCTGGAACAGTACATATTAAATTGTTACTTCCCGTAGTTTCGTCTTCGCTCGCAGTATCATCAACATCGAAGAGCTTGCAGTCAGTTTGGTATCTAATGTTGATTCTAATTAAATCAGTATTCTCCTAACGGATAAATGATCGTATCATTGATTGAGGAAGTTGTTGCAGTGTTCTGCCCATCAGTGTAGAAGTGTTTATTTCTCAGCGAACAGTGTAGTGCCGTCAGTGCTCATTTTCAGAGATGTCCATAACAAATGTGACATGTGGATTGTCTTGAGAGCATCATTGAAGTTCCTCATATCGTTGATGTTTGCATAGGACCGATTCTCATCTGTCTTGTTGTTTAAATACATTTGTATTCGACATTCCTCTTGATGTTATTAAATTTGCCGTCTTACATGATGAAGGGCTCTTCAAGGTAGGTCCTTTGAAGTCATGTTCAATAGAGTTAGCGTTGTCATCAAACCAATTATGTCGTTTGCGTGTGGTGAGATTGAGGGTTTTGGATGCAGTCAAATACACATAATCTCCTAAGGATGCTTAGTTTTCCTCGATGTTCATAGAGTTCTAATCAATGTTACTAGTTTACTGCACAGTTCTTCAGCAATTCACATTCTCCTATTTCAATCTAGACACACGGAGCTTTATGGGCACTTTTCGGGCATATGGTCGTCTTCTAGGTTGAATCCAGATAATTAACTTGAAGAAAAAGAACCTGTAATTAGTACAGTATTCCGCACTTTCTGACATATTTTTTTTTCTACCGACGAAAGTCGGTCAGAGAGATGCCAGTTATTCGAGCACTGTTGCATCCAAGACGTCTTGTTCTGGTTGGACAGGTTGAAGACTGATTTTGTCATTCTGGGTTCCGTAGTGTTACGTGCTTAGACTCGAATAAGCAGCAACACAGAAAGAGTGAAAACTAACAAACTTGCAACACGTTAACAATGATTTATTAAGTACAATTATTTTCATAAAATAAATAAACTTACGGTTTTAGAGAATCAAATCAAACATTAATCCAATATAGAATTCACAAAAGTAATCCACTAATGGAATTGCAAGAGTCCTGATAAATAAATGTTCTAATAGTTCCAGGTTCGAATCTTGACGATGTAATCCAAAATGGCTGACGATGTCACGTGATGCAGTTCTTGTTTTATTATCATCCAAATGAAATTATGAGCACATGTTCTTTTCCATATAAATACAATAAATTCTCTTGCTCCAACGAATTTACACAATTCCCATTACAAGGTAATTAAAATTATAACTCAAACAGAAGACACAACTTAAAAATAATAAAGCCAAACATCTACTGAATTGTTCTATCCCAAACAATAATTTAAATACCTGTTTTTTTTACGTAAACATGTGATCACGTGATTTTATGGAAGTTCATAGAAGGTCATAGAAAGAGGCTACCTTCACTAAATCACGTACTTCCCCCATGAGAATCATCACAAATTCAACCATAACTTTGAAATCAGCCAATTGTTTTAGAAGCTTGTTGACACTGTCTGAAGAAGGGTCAGGAATTAGGTCAACAAGCCATGGTCAAAAACATGTTTACAGATAAAGTACGGTCATAGAGATTTTTCTAGAATAATCTCCCAATTAATGAATTTTTAAACCCAAAATGACAAATGTGAATCTGACAATTAAAAATAAATAATTTAAATCAAATATACGTAACACCTTCCCCCATAAAATAAAAAGAAAGGTTTATATGATAAAAATTTCTTTTTATCACAAACCAATTTACATCTGAGGTTAAAAGAACTAGTATAAATTACAAAGTATAATAAATTATTACGCACGGGAAAGAGCGTCTGCAGTTATATTATCTAGAAACAGCCTCAACCTTTAAACTTGTCCATGTCCCACAAAATGTCATAGGAAAGTCACACTAGCATGGCATAACTCACTTTTAGATAAATTAACAGTCAAACATGGATCAGTGAGTCTGTCAAAGAATTTTCGTATTGTTGCTAGATGTTCTATTCAGGTGTCGTTGTAGATGATGACGTCACAATTTTCTAGACCAGAGATAAACATTTTTATGAGACGTTGAAATGGACTTTCTTTATATTGGTAGAGTCCATCTTTATCCACAAATGCCGAGATTTCCTTCGATCTTTCCGTTAGTGGAATCTGCCAAAATCCTTTCAGAAGGTCAAATTTGGTGACATACTTGGCATTCCCGATTTTATCAATACAATCGTCAATTCTTGGAATGAATCTGTGTTTATCACTCTGTTCACCTTCCTATAATCATTACACATACGGAAAGTTTTATCTGGTTTTGGAACAAGTATGCATAGTGAACTCCAATCACTTTTACTGGGCTCAATAAAATCATTCTCCAGCAAATATTGAATTTCCTTTTTTTTAAAAAGTATTCCTGTTTGAGTGAATTCATTCTATATGGATGTTGTTTAACAGGTTTGGAATTTTCAATTTCAACGTCATGAAAATTTTGTTTGTCCTTGTAAGAATATCTGGACGTAAGTGCTCATATAATAATAATAACTTTCAGTTCATTTCTTTCTTTCACTTGCAAATGTGAAAGTTTCTGGTCTAGATTTTTCATAATTTCTGAATTCCAACAATTTGTCGCTTCAATATCAGTAGAATCCGACGATATTTCTTCACGAAGTAGGACAGGTACAACTAAATTAATTACATATTTAACATGGCTATTTCTTTTAATATACTGGTACTCCTATAATTTATTTAGATCCCAGGAGCACTAATACTATAATGTAACTAATTCATTTTCTTCTTAACTTTGTAAGGGCCGTAATATCTAATCTGAAGAAAAGTAAGAAGAATGAACAAGAGTAACACAACTCCATTATCAGACTCAAAAGTTCTCTCCCTTGTAGTTCTTTCAAACCATAGTTTCATTTTTAACTTAAGTTGCTGAATTGGGCATTCATTCATAACTTGCTGGAAAATTCCAGACATGAAGTTTGAACCTTGGTCAAACTGAATAGATTTGGGAAGACCATACTGAGTAAAACACTTTATCAAAGTTTTTACTATTGTTTTATATTTGATATTCCTTAATGGAATAACCTCTGGAAACCTTGTTGACACACACATAATGGTCAACAGGTATTGATTACTTGACTTGGTCTTAGGTAAGGGACCTACACAATCTACCATAATTCTACTAAATGATTCGTCAAAGGCAGGAACAGGTTGCAGATGAGCCTTAGGTATCTTCTGATTGGGTTTTCCTACCATTTGACAGGTATGACAAGATCTACAATATTTGACATCACTTTTGATTTTTGGCCAATAAAAGTGAGTCAAGATCTTGTGATAAGTTTTGTTAATCCTTAAATGACCAGCCAAAGGCGTTTCATGGGCCAGATTAAGTATTTCCTGTCTGTACGATTTGGAACTACTATTTGATAGTTCACTGACCACTCATCACCAGCAGGTACCTCAGGAGGTCTCCATTTTCTCATAAGATTTCCATTTTTAATGAAAAAACAGACAGGAACTTCAGTGGCTTCAGTCTTGTTTATGACCTTTTGAAACAAATAGGAGATCTCAGGATCTTTTTCCTGTTCGACGACAAGTGAGTGTCGTTTATCACCCTGATTAGAACAAAGAGGATGAGTTGTTAAAAGAGGATCACAATGATCAATACCTTCTGACTGATCTAAAGAAAGAGTAAAAGTGACCTCATCAAAAGCCTGACCTATACTCGTGTCACCTAAAGGAATACTGTCTTTTTCAACATAAGCCTGACCCACGCATGTCAGCCGAAGAAATACTGGCTTCATCAACATAAGCCTGACCCACGCATATGTCAGCCGAAGGAATACTGTTTTAATCAACATAAACCTGACCCATGCATATGTCAGCTAAGGGAATACTGACCTTTTCAACTTCATTCTCAAGAGCTTTCTTTGCCATAGCTCTGGTAACCGTACAAGCTTGAAATATCTCAGGGAATTCTTTTTCAATTGGATCAACTTTCTGATCCAAATTAGGCTTGTCAGTTACAAGTGGATTAACCACAACCTTGTCCCCAGCTAAGTTGTTGCCTAGCAATAAATCGATGCCGTCAACGGGTAAACACCGAAACTGTTCCGATTGTCACAGGTCCTGATACTAAGTCTGATGACAAATTTACACAATGGAGAGGAACATTAACAAAGCCGCACTCTACTCCCTGAAAAAGAACACTTTCATTAGAAGAAGTCTTCTCAGAAAAAGGCAAAGTACCTGACAATAAAAGACTCTGAGAAGCTCCTGTGTCCCTTAAAATTTTAATAGGGGTGGGATTGGCTGAATCACCCAAGAGTGATATAGAACCCTTCGATATGAATGGTTCATAATTCTCCATATTAAAATCAGACTGGGATTTATTAGACCCAACAATTATATTGCTCTCAATACATGACTGTGACCTTGACCTCTTGGAAATAAGAGCATTTGGAACAGGTCTGTCTTGATTTTGATGCCTATTTTTTAATTTATAGCAATCAGAAATAACGTGTCCTTTTTTCTTGCAAAAGTTACACGTCGGAAGAGACAAGGATCTAGAATCAATCTTCTCTGAAGTCTTGATTTTTGAAAGTTGTGTTAGTTTGAGTTTAAGAAGGGCTTGAATTAGGCGGAAATACTTTTCTGCCAGAAAATCGTTGAGTAGAAGTCTTGTTAACAAAAGGAACTTTATGTGTCAAAGAATATTCGTCAGCAGCACGAGCAGCATATTCCAAGGTTTCATTCTGATGCTCATCAAGATAAGGTTTAACATCACTATGGACACAGTTTTTAAACTCTTCAATTAATATAATTTGCTTGAGATTTTGATAATCTTGTTCGACTTTCTTGGCTAAACACCATCTATCAAACAAATGCTCTTTTTCTCTAGCAAATTCGACATGAGTTTGTCCAGTTTCTTTTCTGTAATTTCTGAATTTTTGCCTATAAGCTTCAGGAACTAACTCATAACCTCTTAAAATGCATTCTTTAACTACGTCATAATCACTACTTTGCTGAACAGACAGTGAAGTGTAAATCTCACTAGCCTTACCAGTAAGTACACATTGTCCATGTCTCTCTTGGCCACTTTAAATTTTCTGCAACTTTTTCAAAAAGAATAAAATATTTGTCTACTTCTTTTTCTTTGAAAGGGGGCGCTAATCTAATATTCCTTGCTAAATCAAAATTTTAATTTGAAGTATGATGGTGATTCTCACTTGCCAGCTCTATTTCTTTCATTTTAATTTCTTTCTCAATTCGCATCTGCTCTTTTTGTAATTCAAATTGCCTTTCTTTCTCCCTTTCCTGTCTCTCTCCTCTTTCTCTCTATCAATCAGCATCTGCTCTTTCTGTAATTCAATTTGTTTTTCTTTCTCCTCTCTCTCAATCCGCATCTGCTCTTTTTGTAATTCAATTTTCCTTTCTTTCTCTTCTTTCTCTCTATCAATCCGCATCTGCTCTTTTTGTAATTCAATCTGCCTTTCTTTCTCCCTTTCCTGTCTCTCTCTCCTTTTCCTGAAATTCAAGCTTCTTCAACTCTAATTCCATCTGCAATTTTAATTCTAATTCTTTTATTTTAATGTCAGAGTCTGATGTAGACTTACTGACCGAAATCAAAGCACTTTGTTCCAACATATCCTTTTCCACCAAATACTGGATCAAAATCTTTTTGATATCTTGTTTCGTTAAAGAAGCCTTGACTTCAGAAAGATCAAATTTTCTGGCAAGCTGAATCAACTCATCTTTTTGGAAAAGATCTAATTGCTCCTGGGTAGGATTAGAAAGAAATATTTCTACTTTAGATGTCATTTTAATACAAGCCTGTCAGTCTCACTAAAGATTTAAAATTTTCAAAAACTAGGGGAATTTCAAATTTAAATTCCAATTTATCTCAAATCTCAATCCCGGACAATAGCACCCAATTTCTATGTTACGTGCTTAGGCTCAAATAAGCAGCAACATAGAAAGAGTGAAAACTAACAAGCTTGTAACACGTTAACAATGATTTATTAAGTACAATTATTTTCATAAAATAAATAAACTTACGGTTTTAGAGAATCAAATCAAACATTAATCCAATATAGAATTCACAAAAATAATCTACTAATGGAATTGCAAGAGTCCTGATAAATAAATGTTCTAATAGTTCTAGGTTTGAATCTTGACTATGTAATCCAAAATGGCTGACAATGTCACGTGATGCAGTTCTTGTTTTATTATCATCCAAATGAAATTATGAGCACATGTTCTTTTCCAGATAAATACAATAAATTCTCTTGCTCCAACGAATTTACACAATTCCCATTACAAGGTAATTAAAATTATAACTCAAACAGAAGACACAACTTAATAATAATAAAGCCCAACATCTACTGAATTGTTCTATCCCAAACGATAATTTAAATACCTGTTTTTTACGTAAACAAGTGATCACGTGATTTTATGGAAGTTCATAGAAGGTCATAGAAAGAGGCTACCTTAACTAAATCACGTACTTCCCCCAAGAGAATCTGACAAATAAAAATAAATAATTTAAATCAAATATACGTAACAGTATTCAGCGCATTTCCTCTTTACGAGAAGTCAATTTTTATTGCATTTGCTAAAGCTATTTATTGCTGACTATGCTTTTGGTGATCTTTTAACATGGAAGTAACATAGGATGATAAGCTTATCTGCCTTCAACACTTCTTGGATTATAGTCTACGGGTCTTCATAAAATTGATCACATCTGGGTTGGTCCCGGTGGGTTAATAGTCGTTTCTGATAGTTGCATGGATTTTTCCAAACAGTGGGAGTGTCATTTGCATGAGAAGTTTATGAACTTACTGACCAGTTGCGATTTGATAGTAAAACTAACACCATCTTTATGTTTCTCTTCTTTACTTTGGTAACTTTAGAAGAAGGTGTCACCATCTCCTACTTTGGTGAGTTGTCCTAACCTGTCGCTAAATTCCGCTATTTGGATGTTGAACCTGGCTACTTATTGCAAATGTAGCTCTTTTTTCTGGTCTATTTGCCGATGAACTGTCCAATAGTATACACACATTCCGGGCACAGATGGAGAGTGGCGTCACCTTTGTCTTATGGTGTGATTTTGAAAGCTCAGGTGGGATTCTCATCCACGATGGTGTTTTGACTAGAGTTAAAGTGATTCAGGAACTGTTTAGGGCACGTATGAACAAAATGATCCTGAATAAGGCTTCTCGGTCACCCTGTGTGATCCTGAATAGGGCTTCTCGGGCACCCTGTGTGATCCTGAATAGAGCTTCTCAGTCGCCCTGTGTAATTCTGAATAGAACTTCTCATTCTCCCAGGGGACCACCTAGTTCCACTACTGCTTCAGTCCACTGAAGGCGATTATATGTTATATGTCCTGAGATGTCTGTATTCAGGTCTGCAACTGCAGCCCATAAGTATCCACACATGCTGCTTTGTTGCCATCGCCACAGGACTTGAATGTACATGTATCTGGGTGGGAAAGGGCAATTACGTCATAACTTGCGCATAATTGGCTCTAGAGGAGGCATTGCTTGTTTTGCAGCAATGCAACTGGCAATACCAATTACAGAAGAAAAAAAAACATAAACCCTTGCCACCTTGTTCTTTGGAGCAGCGTTTGTTCCTTTTGTTGTTAACAACAACATCTGGTTACACCATGCTTTTTGTCCATATGACTATACATCAGCACAGCAGAGACTTCGTTTTGATGAATTCTAACGGCTTTTAGAATATTGAATGCATTATGTTTATTGCTAATAGTAAACACAAATATTAAAAAGCTGCCACAAACACAAGTACATGTAACATGTTTTCGGTTTTTAACACAGTCACAATTTGACTACTCCAAAAATATAATAATTTAATACTGCGCATGGAAGTAAAATGTACTTAATTGTTGTCAAGCAACGAATATGTTATAACTACAATATACATTTCAATATATATTTATACTTGCACTCACTGTCTATAGAGCATAGTAGTAGATGCAAAATATCACGTTTTTGAACAATGCCGTTAAATATATCTGGTACAAACGTCGGGAAAGAATATCCACTAAATATTATTTACTTGTGTGTTATAAACCACTATCTTCCACTAAATATAACTGGTATTTACAGAGGAAAATAAAATGGTCCTATATTGTATGACAAACTCGCTCCTCTATCGAATATGAAAATATTAAATTCAGCCGTCACCAACATCCTCAGCCCCACATCACATATCAGCGATTTATGATAAGGATTGGTGTGGGATGATATGCTTTGTTGAAATAAATCACATGTCTGACATTTGGAATAACTTTTTGACTATAATTGGAATTCAAACAGTCTTTTTAGCAATGTACAGTCTGCATATCGCACTTGCTACAGTAATGAAACTACTCTTTTGAAAGTATTTAATGACATTCTCTCTGCTTTGGATGGTGGAAAGATTACAGTCCTCACCCTCCTTGATTTGTCTACAGCATTTGACACAATAGACCATGATATATTACTTTACCGTCTCCAACATGTATTTGGCATTCAGAATATAGTCTTACAGAGGTTCAAGTCCTACTTAGTCAACAGGACACACATTGTATCTGCAAATGGAATACATTCTAGCCCAGCTGATCTATGCTATGGTGTTCCACAGGGGTATGTTCTTGGACCTGATAGATCATCACCCAGTGTCTCAACAATTGTACGCTGATGACAACCAAATATTCAAGTCTAGCCACCCAACAGAAATTGATGCTACTATCCAAGGAGTAGAGAGATGCATTTCTGATGTGAAATCATGGATGACATGTAATAAGCTGCAGATGAATGATGATACAACTGAGGCCATTCTGATCACAATATAAAAACCGTTCTCATTCACATCCTTTACCTCGAACAATAAATATCAACAACACCAACATTAAATTCACAGTCAGTACGAAACCTAGGTGTTACTCTAGACAGTACTCTCACATTGCACCAACCTGTCATGAACATATGCAAGGCTGCATATCTTGAATTGAGACGCATTAGTTCCATTCGTAAATATCTTTTAGTTGATACCACTAAACCACTTGTGTGTTCATTAGTACTTTCAAGACTTGACTATTGTAACTCAATTCTGTCTGTTCGTCACAATATCTACTCCAGAAATTTCAAAAAGTTCAAAACACAGATGCTCGGATCATCTTTAGAGTACCTCGATCAGAGCACACCTCACCACTGCTCTGTACCCTAAACTGGCTATCCATTCGATCCCGAATCAAACGCAAAATTTGTTCTCTGTGCTACGTTTCACTGACGGACTCAAGTCCACCATACCTATCCGGTCTGACCCATGTGTATACATCAGCAAGATGCTTACGCTCCTCTACTGATAATCGTATACTCACTGTCCCCACTATGAAAACGAAGTCATATGGAGAACGTTCATTTGCATACCAGGGCCCGGCGATGTGGGAATGAATTGCCCATTGAAATGAGACACAAAGACTCAGTG
Source organism: Unio pictorum (assembly GCA_030141615.1). Taxonomy (NCBI): domain Eukaryota; kingdom Metazoa; phylum Mollusca; class Bivalvia; order Unionida; family Unionidae; genus Unio; species Unio pictorum. The sequence continues at coordinate 3,451,767 of JARLTB010000204.1, forward strand.
ATCTCCTTTAAAAGTGCTCTTTAAACTCACCTTTTTCAACTGCAGAAACAAACTTAGAGACCTAATAATATTTTGTACATATATGTTTCAGCATGTTTTATGTTTTCCAATTTCATGGGTTTTGTTTTTTATTTTTCTGTAGTCATACCATTATATATGTTGTAAAGCGCTTAGAGCTTCTAAAGATTAGGCGCTATACTAGGTCATTATTATTATTATCATTAATATTATTTATTATTATTATTATTATTATTATTATTATTATTATTATTATTATTATTATTATTATTTATGTGTTGTATACCAAAGCGTGAGATAATGACATTATCTGAATATATTTCATATCATTGTATTTTCCCGTATGAAAGTCCAACATTTCAGATTATCCTATGCGACATTTGCTGGTGTGTGCTAACAGAGGCGTATAACAGCAAAATAAATGGACTCTTCGTGAGACTGAACAAATAAATGAAACTACATTGCCTTTCAGGCTGAAAAGTATATTTTGCCCAAAATATTGACTCAACACCATTCAAATATCTACAAATTGTATTCCCCTGTACTAGAACAACGATAACGTTAAAAAACCAGTGTGATTCACTTGCAGAAGACTTGCTTTAAAGTCAGATTGGGTAAAATAGTTAAGAAAATGTCAAAAATGTAATTGATTGCCATAAATTAGCTCAAACCATTCAAGCTCGTTATTAAATCACTAATATATTTATGATCAGCGTATTAATGCGGTTTAAAATTAGGATAAGTTTTTAAATTGCGATATTGTACTGTAGAGTTTATTTTCTAATTTTCAGATTCAAGAGCATGATGGGTATATATTAAAGTGACAATCGTTAACATTGGAAAATGAAATATCATGTATCTATCTACATATAAAAGCAAAGAATAAACAGTGATGAAAATTTTTATTCTAATATTATGCTACAGAATGAAATATAATATATATTCAAATGTTAATCGGTAAGCAAATAGTGTCCATGTTTAACAAAATGTCTTCCTCTGGACACTTCATATGCCTTCTTTCTCCAAGAAATAAACCAGTTGAAAAATTGGACATGGAGGCTAACATAACTAATCCTAATAACTTAAAAAGTCATCGAACCTTAGATCTCACAGTACAATACTATTTTTTAGTATTTAATTTAACAATTATTTGGACCCAACTATTGACATTCTAAGTGTATGTATTAAAGTATACACAGCATAATAAACTGATCATTGGAACTATTTTATATCTTAAATTACTGGGGAGTTAATTATTGCATGGATTTTAATTATGACTGGATATAAATATGACATTTTTTCAGGTAGAAAATCTTATTATTTTCTTTACAGCATAATAATTATGTCGTGGTTTACTATAATAATATAATCCCGTAAAATTCTGATAGTTAATTCACAATTAATCGAGAAATCATATTATATAATCTACGCCCATTCCATTTTAAGGCGACAAGAAATAAAGTTTTTCTGAATTGTAAGAGAAAATATTAGGTATTTGCAAATATTTTAGAAGCTTTTAAAAAATTTTTTGTGTTGGTACTATGTTATTGCATTCCGCGATTTTGGCAAGGAATTTTCTTGAGAAGGGTTGTTTCCGGATCTGGCATGGTTCAGAAGCGGGATTTTTTTTTGTCTGGTATAGTTTGGGAGGTGAATTACCTAAACATGACAAAAGTGAAATGATTTGCTATGACGTAAGAGTGTGCGGTAAATGTATAAACTATGTAACATTCATACTGCTCCTAGATTATAGTTCATTTTATTGCAAAATACATTACACTTACAGGTTTTTCAAAAATTAATATGGCATGCACAAAGGCAGCAATTTATGTATTCTGTTACAGCCGGTAGCAGATCAATACAACAAAGGTGTGATACACACTTGATTTTGTGGTGTTGTTCATTAGTGGCTTTTGGAAGACCCTATTTAATACAATTAATGTATTTAATGTAAAGTTTAATTTAATATAATATTAGTATCATGATTTATTTTCATGTCTCACATCCCACACTTTAACCTCATGCAAAACGTCTGGATGACCTATGAAAACATGAAAAAGTATGAAAACATGAAAAAGTATGAGAACATGAAAAAGTATGAAAACATGAAAAAGTATGAGAACATGAAAAAGTATTAAAATATGAAAATTATGATAACATAAACAAGTATGAAAAAATGAAAAGGGTCTTTAAAGGCAATTCATTCAAATACCGCTAGCATGCAATATTTTAACAACCAGTATAAATAACAACCAACTGAAGACTCGTGTCATTGGTTAGAAGAAAACAAAAGCACAGAATACCAGGGACTAATTTGTCACGCTTAAAAATCAACTAAATGTGTGAACATTGTGCCTTAGATTTTCAGGGCCCACTTTATGTTTTCATGGAAGTGTGAGTTGGCCACCTTTACATTTTAGTTCTAGATTTGACTCAAGACTTTGACCATAAATCAGTATATAGCGGTGTGAGATTTTAAAATTCTAGAATAGACTCAGGACTTTGACCATAAATCAGTATAATAGCGGTGTGAGATTTTAAAATTCTAGAATAGACTCAGGACTTTGACTGCAAGTCAATATAAGAAGATTGTACAGGGCATGAATACAATATAAGTTATTCTGCTAGAAATAAGGGGGTAAAGAAGTAAATTATTATTAAAGCGGTTTCCTTGAAAAATAGCCATAGTTCTCCATTAATGATATTTTTTAAAAAATCAGTGTTTGGTGACGTTATTCAAGAGGCCAAAGCAGGTTCGATTTCACTCTCATGGTTGAGTCTGCCTAATAATGAAACACATAGAACAGTAGGACGAGTTTTGAAGACAATTCTTTCAATGATGCTGACCAAACATTTTAAAAAACAATATGTTCGTATGTTTGTCTGATTTTACTATCTGATCGTAAATCACCATCATTTTTCCAGAATTGATGGGGCTTGTTTTAAAACTGGTCAAAATCCTGTTGATCGATTTTTGTTGTTGATAAATTTGTTTAATTTTACCAATGATGGCAAGACTTGTGGGGGAACTGCATCACCTGTAAAATGATATAGTGCTTTCTATCGAGGTAGATTAAATTCTGTTGATTATATTATACAAAGAGGTGCTTTAATTTTTAGTAACATTAACTATTTTCTTAGTCGATTGACATCTTTTGTATTAAATTGAACACTGTTTCAGAATATGTTAATCCAAATTTGATTAAATTATATTCAGTGGATGAAATTATATTCCATTTTGTAATTGGATCATATGTGGCAGGTTTCCGATATTGTACAATCCTTGGAGAATACATTGTTTGAGGAGTTTCTATTTTTGGTAACGGCTGTCAAATCTGGTGGTTGCGTGAAATCATTTATACATATTTTAAATCCCTTAAGACCAGAGGGCCTTCTGCCAAATACTGAGAAGCTTTTATTGACAAAACATCGTTGGAAGAATTTATAATATTTAGAAATGGCGGCCATATTTGACAGTGGATCAGCATCATTGGTACACATTTAAATATGATAGAAGGCTCGTTGTTCAAGATGGTTTTGAATGTTCATTGAGAAGGTGTCCATACCAAAATCATTTCTGTCACTTTTTGGTAAACTAAAAAAGCGTTTGAGAAGAAGGATGTTAAAGGTTTTTCTAGTTTTGCTAATGGCGGCCATATATAATGGCAGATTGTACACATTCCGACAGATTTTTAAGATCTTTATGCTAGTATGACGTATTCCAAATTAGATTATATTCCAAATTAGATTATTTTCGTTTGAATAGTTTGTAAGAAGGTGTCGTCTAAAATGTTTAATGTTTGGCTGTATTCTGTAGAAGTGTGCTAAAAATGCTGTTCAGATGAGTCTGAGAAAATGTTGCTTGAAGGTTTTTATCGTTTTAATAATGGCAGCCATGTTGTACGATATATCATCATCAGATGAACAAATTGTAAAGGTCTAGAGGCCAGGTGGTCAAATGGATTTTGAGAAGTAATTGTAAATGCAAATTGTGATTAAGCGATGGAAAATGGACCAAGGACTTCATAGTACAGTCAAAGACCTTTTCAAATATACTAGTAAAGCCTGCATTTTTGAAATAATTAAAGCATAAAAAAATGTATGGAGTTACAGTTGAAGGTCATGAACATGTATTTCAATACAACGACTACCATGATTACCATAACATATATTTCAATACAACGACTACCATGATTACCATAACACCTATTTCAATACAACGACTACCATGATTACCATAACATGTATTTCAATACAACGACTACCATTATCACCATAACATTTATTTCAATACAACGACTACCATGATTACCATAATTAGCTTTTGTTCTTGAAAACTAATTCCTGTTATTATTTCTGTTATTGATTGCTTTATGTTTCAAAATAATGCGAACATAATATTTTAACGAATTCTATCATAGTTTAAATCTGCTTGCTGTAAAAGTTATCTTTGATATTGCAATTAGACATTAGCTTTCATTAGTAATTGTGTTCTTCTTCCTGCTTCTTTCAGTTTACTCATTTCCCTCGTAATGTGCGTTTACGTGACGCAAGAAATCGTTGTCACTCATGTTCTCGCCTTTTGTCATACGGCAGATGGGGCAGATGCCTTCCACATGATCCATTACATGATTGTCAAACAGTTCATCTGCAACATCAATCGGGAAACTCTTACCGCAGACTGGGCATAATTTCGTAGGCTCTTCGTGGATGTCTAGTAATCTGAGAATTAATATAACATTAGTCATCAAGCATAACTTGAAACGTTTTATTTGAACGGAGTACTGAAACATTTTATAATATTCTTCCGCAATAAGAATATTCTTAAATAAGCAACTGATGATTTCTTAATGGCTCCATTACTGGTTATATTATCTTTTATATTTATTTCTTAATCACGGTGATCACAGTGTACTATTTACATGCTTGTCATTGTGTACACGTCTGTAGGAATAGCCGTATTTAATTTTATTATAGACTATCATCCTGTTTCCAATACCTAATGAACTGAAGACGTGGGGCAATGATTGATAAGGATGTGTGCTAGATTGAAGGGTAAGTGATTGGACTGTCAAGATGGATGCGTACCCGTATTTCTTGGTTTATGTCTGGAAGAACAAGTATTTGTCCTTAAGAATGATTCAGTTCTCACTAATATGATTCATACTTTTCCATGTCTTTCCCATACGTTTATTCCTACCATTATTTTCTCCATCATAACCATCCACTCTTGTTCGGTTCACATAGGGTCCCGCGCCATATTATCACTTTCAAAGTTCCATTCACCCCATTTGAGATCCATGATATTATTCCCATTTGAGATCCATGATATTATTCCCATTTGAGATCCATGATATTATTCCCATTTGAGATCCATGATATTATTCCCATTTGAGATCCATGATATTATTCCCATGATCATTATAGTGACCCATAATGATACCTTCCTTACGTCATCCTACCAGCCGACATTTTCATGGGCCCCACTAGACACCAACAATGTTCAAATTCCATAGATGTTAGTAGTGAGCCATGATATTTAATTCCCGCAACCATTTGACACTCTGCATGATCATTTAAGTATAGTGAGTTCGACGATTGGCGGGTTATTAAGTTTCAAACTTAACAGGTTTGTAGCAGTTTTTCTGGACCATAGGTCTCTTGAAGCTCTTGCTATTTCGTGAAAAAAGGAGATTGTACTCTCTGTAATTGCATTTGAAGTTGTAATGTCACAACTTACCCATTACACTAAGAAGTCTCTTTGTCCCAACAGGTGATTAATGGTCACAGGCAAATTGCATCTACACTAAATAGCCTACACGCGTTGATGTGCTGATAAACATCACACACCAACCATCGTTTAAAAAGTGCAGTATGTGACCCATACTATTCTGCTACACCATAACATACATTTCCATAAAATACCCCCATATCGTTCTATAATGTTAAATTCCCATAACATATATTTCCATAAAATACCTCCATATCGTTCTATAATGTTAAATTCCCATAACATACATTTCCATAAAATACCCCCATATCGTTCTATAATGTTAAATTCCCATAACATATATTTCCATAAAATACCCCCATATCGTTCTATAATGTTAAATTCCCATAACATATATTTCCATAAAATACCCCCATATCGTTCTATAATGTTAAATTCCCATAACATATATTTCCATAAAATACCCCCATATCGTTCTATAATGTTAAATTCCCATAACATATATTTCCATAAAATACCCCCATATCGTTCTATAATGTTAAATTCCCATAACATATATTTCCATAAAATACCCCCATATCGTTCTATAATGTTAAATTCCCATGACATACATTACCATAAAATACCCCCATATCGTTCTATAATGTTAAATTCATATTTATCCCTAGTAACCCCCTCATGTCGATACAAATACTCGTGTTAATTTCCCTCGAAATAAGTCACACCTCAACGATTCATATAACAACACTTGCTTCACGAGGAAGAGACATGTCCAATATGCTCAAAAAGTTTATATTCATGATTTGAGCAATCCAGCTTTTTTCCTTTATACATGAAACAATTATTGTGGATCAGAAGCACACAAAACCATTTTGGTTTCGTTGAGCCAATTTTGCAGAAATGCTTTGGGGAGTTATGTTGGGTAACACAAATAAAGAGTGTTGCAAAAGGACAACACGTGACAACCAAGTACAGCACGTTGACAATTAAGCTACAACGCATCTCCTTGGATAAATGAAATGCTGGCCATTCAAACATACGTTGGGATGTTTTGTCTACACACATATGTATGCAATATTACCTTGATAAGGACTTTTCTTTGTTCTCAAAATGCCTCATGACACTTTCCATCTGATCTGCAGATGTCTGGACGACTTTCGCCTTTAAATCATCCAAATGTGTTTTCCACGCTTCCTTCATCTGCTCTTTGATTCTGACAATGTAGTAGTAGTAGTAGTAGTAGTAAATAATAATATTATTATGATAATGGTGTTAATAATAATAATAATAATAATAATAATAATAATAATAATAATAATAATAATAATAAATACTAATCACTAATTGTCATTTCATTTACTATCTTGATTCACACACACACACACACACACACACACACAAACACACACACACACACACACACAGTTGTAAAGATCTATATTGTTTGGTAAGTACTGCTGGCTGGGTTCTAAATTTGTGTGTCTTAGTTGCGAATGATCAAATTTTTTTCTAGTACTCTATTTTTTAGTTTCTAAATCTTAATAATCCATGATAGTTTGGTTTCTTGGACATAATATAAATGCTTGTTATTACGTGTTGAGTCACGCGTTGTGTATGTGTTCTTTCTGCATGTTATTTATTGTCTTCTGATACAGGTCTTGTGGTCTAGCTGGAACACAAGGAATTGATTTAATATATGAATGGAAACTGAGTTATCTTCCCCGTGCAGGTTTTACAACCTGTTCTCATATAAGTAGTCCTATGTAGTCATATAAGGTAAACGTAAAGGTACTTGCAACACTAAGTAAACGTTTACTAGACCAAGAGAATCTGTAAACCTATATATAGATGGATGCCGACTGATTTTAAGCACCTTTAAGGAACAAGTTTGTAAATTCGATTTCACCTGTGACATTTATCTGCGTCTATGACATCTGCAGTCTTAAATCTAAAAATGCAGTACTGTAAGAATATGCCACAATTTCTAGAAATGACGTCTGTTTGTGTCAATGACATTCATCGGTGGTAAAATTGCCAAATAGCGTCACGTTAAGACATTTACCAGTGACTCTGTTTGCAAATGATTGCAAATGCACGAGCTAAATATGTTGGTACTTTGTTCAATTGCGATGATGACGACGACGACAACGATGATGATGACGACTATGATTATGACGATATAATATTGGCTGTGATAGTTTTGATGGTTACATACCTCTCAATTTCGTTTGTTAACTCTTCATTCTTTATCCTTTCAACCTCAAGTTGATATGACATTTCTTCCTTCCTGAAATATCAGATGATTAATATATTTATATGGCAATTAATTAGTTCAAATTCATTTAATAGATAAGAAATCTATCGTTTCTATCCGCAAGAAAATCACAGAGCAAATCTTCTCACACAAACTATTTCATTTTACGGAATAGGACGAGACTAAGGGTATATTTATGTAAAGGATAATCATTTTATGGTATCTTGCATATCATGTTTTTGGTACCACACGATGAAATATAACTAGTATTAATGAATTGTACAATTATTGCCCCTTGATAATATTTCTTATCCACAACTCGAGTGGTTCATGCATGATATTTTCAATAATTATAGAAGAAATTAAAAAAAATAAATCACTTTCCTCCTCTGTTACTTATTATAAACCAGACTGCTATATTGATAAGCAATGCGTGAGTTAGATTGGTATCAATATAATACTGTTATTCTGATAGGGAATACATGTGTTAGATTGGAATATAAACCAGACTGCTATATTGATAAGCAGTGCGTGAGTTAGATTGGTGTCTACACCATACTTTTAGTCTGATAAGGAATACATGTGTTAGATTAGTCTCAACGCCATAATGATAAGCAATACTTGAGTTTGATTGGTATCAACCTAATACTGTTTTTCTGATAAGGAATACATGTGCTAGATTGGAATCTACACCATATTGTAACATTTATAAGCAATGCGTTAGTTAGATTGGTGTCTACACCGTATTGTTATGCTGATAGGGAATACATGTGTTAGATTGGAATATAAACCAGATTGCTATATTGATAAATAATGCGTGATTTAGATTGGTGTCTACACCATACTGTTTTTCTGATAAAGAATACATGTGTTAGATTGGATAGATTAAGCAATCCTGGTTGTACTGTAGAAGGTATCCATTTTTCAGCTTAATGTATATATTGCCATTTATGTGTTACGGTATTACTGCAAAACATTCTTATGTACCAGGCTTATATATCTTGTTGAAATGCTAAATATTCGACTAATGTTTTTCTTTGATTCTTCTCACACAAGTTGCTAGTGTAAACAAGCATATTTATATTTGGTTTGCAAACTTATTCATCATGAGTGCAGAATCAAGGCAGTGTTTAAGATGGACATACACAGAGCATTATTAAGTAAAGGAAAGGGTTGCGTCAACGCCATGTTTTGGGTGTCCAAGATCATATGAAGAATTTAACAACATGTGATTTTTTTTCTCATAGGAATATCGCAAATATGCAGTTAGTATTACTAGACGTTGATTTGGTGGGATGCCCATTTAACGCCCACTTAGTTACTGTACTTTACACATAACTATTATTCTACATAAAAAATGGCGTATACAATAGGATTTTGATTGACTTATTACTATTAACTACTCATTGATTTTATGTTGTTACTACATACATTTGTATTTGTTTCAAATTTAATATCAGATTTTTGGTTACCTGTCGTGTAACAATATTTAAGACTTTTATCAATTTTTAAAATAAATATATCAAAATTTGTAATCGAAACTTTGAATTTGTTGTGATTCGTCTTTGTAGATGGATATAATTTTGTTCAAAAGAAAACTACTTTTCAAATATGGGAATATGAGGAAAAATATTACACCAATTTGGAAAATGAACATCTCAACCCCGCACTGGATACTAGTAATCACTGGGTGGTAACTTAATGAATACTCAACTTATTAGCAATTGGGTGTAATTTCCCTTTATATACCAATACATATGAATTATTTTTGAGTCCCAATCATTTCCCAAAATGCTAAATTTATTTATATAGTTACGGATGTACTGACCAGGTGGTTATTCCTACTACATGAAATTAAGATTCTATGAATTATGCTGACCCTAAAGTGTCAATTCTCTTGTAAACATATCAAGTCAAATTCCATAAACTTACCTAGGAATTATTTTAATTAGCCAAATTTCTACTTAGATGTAATAAAACTGATGTGACCAGAGAGGATGTTATCTTTAGTTTCCCTGAGTCAAGTGGAGAACGGTTCCATCTTTGAAAGTTACTTTTCTTTTAAAACTTCACCGCACCTCCTTGCTAAGACTATTAAAATAGACACCTGCAGACTTTCATTTGAGATGCATTTTTTTTTCTCACTCATCCATTATATGGACAAATATTTACAACATTTATGCAAGTTCGTTATCGTCAGGTAAACAAATCTTGCAATCAGTATGCGCGCGTATCGTGTTTACTTTGCAAACAGAAAGTGTGGTGACTCAACGTAAAAAAGCCAATTGATTTCTCGTCTCGACAGGTTATTGCAAAGTTATATAAATAATATGGATGACATTGTAAACCTATTTCCCAAAGAAGGTGTACCCATAAACTTATCACATTCGCGTTTATTCAGGTTACTTCATATGAATTCAAATTCAAAGCTTTCGTCATGCTCAGAAACTCTTTTCTCTCTTACTCCACATATTTCCATACAATGTTGTCCTTTATGCACGAGGGATGGGGTGGAGTAGGTGGAATTTCTACAAAATGGTGTACCCTGTTTTATTACTTGATATATATTTTCTTTATGTCTTTGGTTTTAATGATGATTAATAAGTTGAAATCACTTACGTAGACATATTTATGTATGCAGATGGTATTTAACCTGCAATTTTCAAAAAGAGAATAACATTTTCTGATCTGAATTCGCAGAGACAAATTAATGAAATATAAAATCGGTTATTTTAATAATCTGGTACGATTTTAGAAAGCAGTGAAGAACTACATCATTTTATTAATAAGTAGTACTTCCAAGTAATTTTATTAGAAGGGGCTTTAAAGCTATACAAGTGGGTTGTGTAAAAATATATTAACTTCCTGAAATAGGGATTTTAAAGCTATACAAGTGGGTTGTGTAAAAATATATTTACTTCCTGAAATAGGGATTTTAAAGCTATAAAAGTGGGTTGTGTAAAAATATATTTACTTCCTGAAATAGGCATTTTAAAGCTATACAAGTGGGATGTGTACAAATATATTTACTTCCTGAAATAAGGATTTTAAAGCTATACAAGTGGGTTGTGTAAAAATATATTAACTTCCTGAAATAGGGATTTTAAAGCTGTACAAGTGGGTTGTGTAAAAATATATTTACTTCCTGAAATAAGGATTTTAAAGCTATAAAAGTGGGTTGTGTAAAAATATATTTCCTTCCTGAAATAGGCATTTTAAAGCTATACAAGTGGGATGTGTACAAATATATTTACTTCCTGAAATAGGGATTTTAAAGCTATAAAAGTGGGATGTGTACAAATATATTTACTTCCTGAAATAGGGATTTTAAAGCTATACAAGTGGGATGTGTACAAATATATTTACTTCCTGAAATAGGGATTTTAAAGCTATACAAGTGGGTTGTGTAGAAATATATTAACTTCCTGAAATAGGGATTTTAAAGCTATACAAGTGGGATGTGTACAAATATATTTACTTCCTGAAATAGGGATTTTAAAGCTATACAAGTGGGTTGTGTAAAAATATATTAACTTCCTGAAATAGGGATTTTAAAGCTATACAAGTGGGTTGTGTAAAAATATATTAACTTCCTGAAATAGGCATTTTAAAGCTATACAAGTGGGATGTGTACAAATATATTTACTTCCTGAAATAGGGATTTTAAAGCTATACAAGTGGGTTGTGTAAAAATATATTAACTTCCTGAAATTGGGATTTTAAAGCTATACAAGTGGGTTGTATAAAAATATATTAACTTCCTGAAATTGGGATTTGAAAGCTATAAAAGTGGGTTGTGTAAAAATATATTAACTTCCTGAAATAGGGATTTTAAAGCTATACAAGTGGGTTGTGTAAAAATATATTAACTTCCTGAAATAGGGATTTTAAAGCTATACAAGTGGGTTGTGTAAAAATATATTAACTTCCTGAAATATTCAGATAGTATTTACTAACTTTAGGTCAGTTAAATTAATCTAAAAGAAAGTTACTGTCTAGTTTTTGTGGTTACACTTGTACAACTTTCAATGGCAAAGTTATGAGATGATGTTGTTTTAAAGAATTTAATCCTTTAATTGTTTCATACTTTTGCATTTTCTTTGCAAGAAAATAAAGATGAAGGAAAGTGAGATTTATTTAAAATAAAATATAAAATCTAAAACTATATTTTGTGGATATTAATACTCTGTGATTTTTAATCACAAATTTGAAGCAGATCTGCATGTTAAACGGGTATGTTGATAACCCAGAAAAATAATGTTCGAACCCGCATGAAAACAAATACAGAACCAATAATATATTTGTATATCTTGTTAACACACACACACACACACACACACACACACACACACACACACACATGCATATATATATATATATATATATATATATATATATATTGATTGCGCGTTCAGTTTTAATTTTGATAAACATATGCAATTAGTAGATGTTCTGATGTCTACATTTCGATCAAATACAGCCCAATTCCTACGGAAATGAAAGTACATACCGCCTCTCTGTATCATCAATTCTTGACTGGCACTCCAATACTTTTTGCCGTAGATCATCAACAGCTCTATACCATTTTCGGAAAAATTGAAAAGTGAGACTTTTTCGAGCATGCAGATTTTATTTGCAACATAAGCATATTTTCAAATTGTAATGTCATATGGAAAATGCCTATTGTCATATGGAAAATGCCTAATGTCATATGGAAAATGCCTATTGTCATATGGAAAATGCCTATTGTCATATGGAAAATGCCTATTGTCATATGGAAAATGCCTATAGATTGTTGACAGACCAAAATTGAAGTCATGTATAAACCGAACACTCATTGCATATCTATATAATGACAAAGATACAAACCTAACCATGATAAAACTTGCACATTACCACGCATGGGCGAAAAGCTGAATATTTAAATCCCTAATATAATATACAAAGCTGAAAATGTGATATCTGTCATCATGTGTAGGGTACAGGATATCTGTCATCATGTGTAGGGTACAGGATATCTGTCATCATGTGTAGGGTACAGGATATCTGTCATCATGTGTAGGGTACAGGATATCTGTCATCATGTGTAGGCTACAGGATATCTGTCATCACGTGTAGGCTACAGGATATCTGTCATCACGTGTAGGCTACAGGATATCTGTCATCATGTGTAGGCTACAGGATATCTGTCATCACGTGTAGGCTACAGGATATCTGTCATCACGTGTAGGCTACAGGATATGTCATCACGTGTAGGCTACAGGATATGTCATCACGTGTAGGCTACAGGATATGTCATCACGTGTAGGCTACAGGATATCTGTCATCACGTGTAGGCTACAGGATATCTGTCATCACGTGTAGGCTACAGGATATGTCATCACGTGTAGGCTACAGGATGTGGGAAATATTGAGAAATATGAACAAGAAATCAATCGTACTAGAGAATAGCTAATTGAAGAAAAAAAAAACATTTCTTATCTCCTATGTATAGTTTGATTAGCATAAACTAAACTGGAAATGATCGCAACAATACATGGAGCGTAGAAGGTGGGAAGGAAAATGAATCTAATATATCCGACGACTAAGGTCTCACTGGATAGTTTTTTATTTTGACACCTCCCTAATATTTAAGGTAAAAGGCATGAGCCTAATTATCACAATCCTAGCATTTTTCAGTTCACACATAAACTAAATCTGTAATGTGGTTTGGAATTACTTTGAGGTAGGCTTGAAAATAGGTTGACTTGTTGGTGACTGTCTGTCACAGTTAGAGAGGCATTGGAGATCAAATGCGTAACTTAGGCTTCAAATGAGCAGCCGACTTGGCTTACGTATTTACATGTGTCTGCTACAGAGGTAAATATCTAAAAATCTAGATGGTTGAGGGGCGATGAAAAGTAAGCTAATTTGTTACAGTACTAGTGAGCTTTATATTATTTATGTTTGTTCAGTATAAAAGCCGCTAGATGCATAAGGAATTACCTTTAATACCTCAGTCATAATCTTACAAGCATACTTTCAACAAAAATCATTAGTTATTTTGTATTTGTATTTGTAATGTAATATTATTATGATTTTTCTGCAATAGGTCATCGTCGGAAGAAAATTTGCCAAAAACACTGTCCAGGGAGACCTAAGAACACTCCAACTCAACGGTGGAGGCACCAAAATGGACGTCTTCACCGGCTTAAAATATTATTATTATTATTATTATTATTATTATTATTATTATTATTTCAATGAACAAAAAATATTTTATAAAATGTGTTATGAATTCATCACATCCACGATAATTCTTTAAAAAGTTACTCTCTGCTCACCATAATCTGAAGATGTGCAAAGAATGTTTGTTAAATGTTTATTATATGTCATCTGGTGTCACACCAAATGTACACTGATGACACCAAAATATAGAAATGAAACCACCTAAATGAAGTTGATGCTACCATTCAAGGAGTAGAGAGGTGCATTTCTGATGTGAAATCATGGATGACTTGTTACATGCTGCAGATGAATGACGATAAAGCTCAAGCCATTCTGATCACAACACAAATACTTTCTCATTCACATCCTTTACCTCAAACAATAAATATCAGCAACACCAACATTAATTTCACACAGTCAGTACGAATCCTAGTTTTAAAAAAAACAACCTCTGGACAGTACTCTCATATTGCACCAACATGTTATGAACTGAGCTGAGACACATCAGCTCCATTCGCAAACATCTTTCAGTTGATGCCACTAAAACACTTGTGTGTTCATTAGTACTTTCAAGACTGTACTATTGTAACTCAATTCTGTATGGTTTGTCTCAATATCTACTTCAGAAACTTTAGAATGTTCAAAACACAGCTGCTCGGATCATCCTTAGAGTACCACGATCAGAGCACACCTTCTGGCTGCTCTGTGCACTATACAGGCTATCCATTTGATCCAGAATCAAAAGCACACTTTGTTCTCTGTGCTACGGTTCACTGATAAACTCAAGTCCAACATACATATCTGGCCTCACCCATGTGTACACAAAAGCAAGATACTCACGCTCCTCTTCTGACAATCGTATACTGATTATTCTCGGGCAACGGCTTCGACTTGCCTGCTAAACTAGGTTGAGGGTAACCGGCGGATCTCAAACCCTCCGTGAATTGGGGATTGCCACTCATAGCATGTAAAGACTAGACCCGGCGGAGTGAGTGGAGGTAAAACCAGTTAGTCAGCGGGTTATGTGTAGCACTACGAGATTAGCAAGACATGTAGGACGCTTTGGTAATACACTGCATCCAATCTCCATTCTAGCCGTTTTTACTACGTCTTGCTACTGGTATAATGTGGGGATTGGACGAGAGAGTAAGGCCGAAGCAGTGCAACTCAACCACACTTTAATTCAACTCACGCACAAGTCATTTATGTCATCACTCTTCATCCGTGCCTAATGTTTTGCGCCAATAAGGAAGGGGCTAGAAACGCCTGCTTCAACTACCCCGACCTGCTTACTGTGGTTGGAGGGAATCCCATTATAACCCAAAAGGTTATAATCACCCTATTGGATCACGCAGATACAAACATACAGAAGATTAATATTGCCCTGCTCGCAAAGAACTTGCTCACTATAAGATAGATTTGAAGCTCTAAGTGAAACTCGCTTGCCGATGAAGGCCAGTTGACTGAAAATGGAGCTGGCTACACCTTTTTCTGGAGTGGACGTGGCACTGATGAACGTCATCAGTATGGAGTTGGTTGCGCTGACAAGTCGAGTTTGGTGAATTAGCTCTTCATCTTACCAACATGAAATAATGCCCGGCTAATAATGCAGAAGCAATTCTGACAAGAAAAAAGCAAGCCACACTCATTAGTGCTTATGCACAAATCATGACCAACTCAGAGGAAGCCAAATGCAAGTTCTACCAGGATATAGCAGGTCTGATTGCTTCAGTTCCAAAGTCAGACAAGCTGATCGTTCTTGGTGATTTTAACACCAGAGTTCGCGCGAACCAGATCTCATGGGATGGAAATATTGGTATACATGATATTGGCAACAGCAACAGCAATGTACATCTACTCTTGAGGATGTGCGCATCATATTGTTACACGCACAGGGTTATTCACTTGACCGAGCGGTGTCAAAACCCTGGCGCGAGTCACGCTGGAAGTCATATGTTTTCCCCAAATTTCCAAAGACTTCCATACAACTTTAGTTGTAAAATGGAAAGAGAGACCTGTCTGCTATATTTAATAACCTTTGCTCTAATCAATTGGCGACCCAGATGAGACAACTTGCCCAAAAGTCCATTAACTGCACCTTTGCATGGTTTTTCTTCATTATCATCCGATTTCCGTACCGATAGCTTGTCATGCCATAGAAATTACACTAGTATTACCTTACTAACTGGGAAATATTTAACTGCGCGACCCTAAGCCAGTCAATCTACAGAATTTCCGGCGTATAACGCTCATATACATACGCCCATTTTCCACTATGGACACATAAACGGTACCTACCAAGTTCCAACTTATTGATTCCATTATATTCCCCCCATAAATACTGCCATTTCAATCACATCACTTTTATACATTGCGGAATTTTAATATGGACTATGTTACAAAAAGGGACAGTCATTCGGCTTGTACCCAAATTCACTACTAACGACCCCAGCATGGTTCAAATTCACTAACACTCGGCTCTGTGATGTTTTCTCCTACTAACTGGCTAACTATTTCGGGCTAGTAATGTTTCCATGGCACCGAAGACCAAATACTCGCACAAATTAAAAACGGGATGCTGTCAAATACACATACTCCAATTTTATTACAACATGATCTTCTGATCAAAAACACTGTCTACCATAGAGGAATCTCTCTACTCTGCATCGCAGGCAAAGTTCTCGCCAGGCTACTGATCTACAGACTCACAGAGTACCTTAATCATGGCCTACTGCCAGAACGTTTGTGTGACTTCAGAAAGGAGAGAGTCACCATCGACATGATCTTCACTGCCAAGCAGTTGCAAGGAAAGTGTCTTGAACAAAATGTCCATCTATACCTTCATGGAAGGACTATGGCGTTCGACATTGTCAACCGGGAAGGCCTTTGTGAAGTAATGGCCAAAGTTGGATGTCCATCAGTCTTCATTGAAAAGGTGTAGCATTTTTATGATGGCATGCTTCCAGAGTCCAGGACCAGGGTAACTATTGAAAACCCTTTGCAGTTACGAATGTTGTAAAACAAAGATGCATCTTAGTCCTCACTCTTTTCAGCCTTGTGCTATTTACAATGTTGATGGATGTTTTCAAGAACTGATGTGGCGATAGGTCTCCGATACCATCTGAGGAGGCTTCAAACCAAAACCAAATTACAAATAGAGAACATTCGCGACCATCCTGTTTGCAGATGACTGTACCCTCAACCACAGCACGGCGGCGGCGACGCAACAGAGCATGGACCTTTTTAACATAGCGTGCATCTACTTTGGACTCACCATCTCTACCACAAAGACCGAGGTTCTGCATCAGCCAGATCCTGGAGAAGAATACATGGAACCATCTTTCACTGTTAATGGCAAAAAGCTCAAAAATGAAGACAGGTTTACATACCTTGGCAGCACCCTCTCACAAAAAGTCCACATCGACGATGAGGTCAACACTAGAATTGCCAAAGCCAGCGCAGCATTTAGCATATTCCGCTCAAATGTCTGGGATAGAAGATGCATCACGCTTGCCACAGAACTCAAAGACCTGGACTGTGTATAGCCGTCATGTTAAAAAAACTGAACCACTTCCATGTGAGCTCCCTAAGAAAACTATTGAAAATCAGATGGCAGGTGTTTACTCAGGACGGCATGACAAGCATCCACACCATTCTGTGCAATGCATAACTCTTTTGGGCTGGCCATGTTATCCGCATGCCGGTGTCAAGCCTACCAAAGAAGATCTTCGGTGGAGAGCTACATGAAGGCAAGGGATCCCACGGTGGTTAAACAAGAGGTACAAGAACATAATAAAGGCCTGAAGAACTTATCATTGACCCTGACAACTGGTAGAGTGTCCCCGCTGATCGATCTGCTTAGTGCAGTCAAGTATATGCCGGTACAGCAGCCTTTAGCAGAAAAGACTTGTGTACGCAGCTGAGATATGTGATCTACGCAAATGCGGGAGCAACAGTTCCGTAACTCTCAGTCAGCAACCTGTACATCCATGTCACCACTGCAATATCTGCAATATACTCTTCCGGACCCACCTCCAGTGAATCGATGACATTGAATGTAAATATGTGAATATAGACTGTGTATATATTGTATTTCAATGTTGTGCTGTATACATTAAAATATAGACTATACATATAGACTGTTTAAATTAATCAAAATGCTATTGTGCTTGAGCAGATTAAGATATCTTTTATTGGTTTTCTTTTCTGATATTACCTTTGGAGAGACTCGTTTTCTTCCACAATCATGGATACTCCCCGTGCGAATGAGGTTTTCTGTTTTGTAAAATAATAATATTGGAGGAACGATGTATGTGTAAAACAAGCACAAAAATAAACATGAGAGTTAAATCATTTCAATAATAGTTATAAGATTTAAATGGCAGTTAAAGTATTTCTAATCCAACCATTGTAGTGGGAGTTTAATCATTTCTATGGGAATTAAAGCAATTTAGTTGGAATGCAAGCATTTTAGTGGGAGTTTAGTCATTTCAGTTGGAGTTGAAGCATTTCAATGGGAATCCAAGTATTTTAGTGGGATTTGAATCATTTCAGTGGGAGTTAAAGCATTTTAGTGGGAATCTAGGCATTTTAGTGGGAGTTTAATAATCATTTCAGTGGAAGTTAAAGCATTTCAATGGGAGTCCAATCATTTAAATGGGAGTTGAATCATTTCAGTTGGAGTTAAAGCATTTTAAGGGGAATCCAAGCATTGTAGTGGGAGTTTAATCATTTCAGTGGGAGTTAAAACATTTTAAGGGGAATCCAAGCATTGTTGTGGGAGTGTAATCATTTCAGTGGGAGTTTAATCATTTCAATGGGAATCGAAGCATTTTAGTGGGAGTTTAATGATTTAAGTGGGAGTTTAATCATTTCATTTGAAATGCAAGTATTGTTGTGGGAGTTGAATCATTTCAGTGGGAGTTTAATCATTTCAATAGGAATTCAAACATTGTAGTGGGAGTTTAATAATTTCAGTGGGAGTTAAAGCATTTTAATGGGAATCCAAGCGTTTTAGTGGGAATCCAAGCAATTTAGTGGGAGTTTAATCATTTCAATTGGAATCCAAGCATTGTAGTGTGAGTTTAATCATTTCAGTGGGAGTTAAAGCATTTACAATTGAATCCAAGCATTTAAGTGGGAGTTTAATCATTTCAGTGGGAGTTAAAGCATTTCTATGGGAATCCAAGCATTGTAGTGGGAGTTTCATCATTTCAAATCATTTCAATGGGAATCCAAGCATTGTTGGGAGTTTAATCATTTCAGTGGGAATTTAATCATTTCATTTGGAATCCAAGCATTGTTGTGGGAGTTTAATCATTTCAATGGGAATCCAAGCATTGTTGTTGGAGTTGAATCATTTCAGTGGGAGTTTAATCATTTCAATAGGAATTCAAACATTGTAGTGGGAGTTTAATAATTTCAGTGGGAGTTAAAGCATTTTAATGGGAATCCAAGCGTTTTAGTGGGAATCCAAGCAATTTAGTGGGAGTTTAATCATTTCAATGGGAATCCAAGCATTGTAGTGTGAGTTTAATCATTTCAGGGGGAGTTAAAGCATTTCAATGGGAATCCAAGCGTGTTAGTGTGAGTTTAATCATTTCAGGGGGAGTTTAATCATTTCAGGGGGAGTTAAAGCATTTAAATGGGAATCCAAGCGTTTTAGTGTGAGTTTAATCATTTAAGTGTGAGTTTAATCATTTCAATGGGAATCCAAGCATTGTTGTGGGAGTTTAATCATTTCAGTGGGAGTTTAATCATTTCAATGGGAATCGAAGCATTTTAGTGGGAGTTTAATGATTTAAGTGGGAGTTTAATCATTTCATTTGAAATGCAAGTATTGTTGTGGGAGTTGAATCATTTCAGTGGGAGTTTAATCATTTCAATAGGAATTCAAACATTGTAGTGGGAGTTTAATAATTTCAGTGGGAGTTAAAGCATTTTAATGGGAATCCAAGCGTTTTAGTGGGAATCCAAGCAATTTAGTGGGAGTTTAATCATTTCAATTGGAATCCAAGCATTGTAGTGTGAGTTTAATCATTTCAGTGGGAGTTAAAGCATTTACAATTGAATCCAAGCATTTAAGTGGGAGTTTAATCATTTCAGTGGGAGTTAAAGCATTTCTATGGGAATCCAAGCATTGTAGTGGGAGTTTCATCATTTCAAATCATTTCAATGGGAATCCAAGCATTGTTGGGAGTTTAATCATTTCAGTGGGAATTTAATCATTTCATTTGGAATCCAAGCATTGTTGTGGGAGTTTAATCATTTCAATGGGAATCCAAGCATTGTTGTTGGAGTTGAATCATTTCAGTGGGAGTTTAATCATTTCAATAGGAATTCAAACATTGTAGTGGGAGTTTAATAATTTCAGTGGGAGTTAAAGCATTTTAATGGGAATCCAAGCGTTTTAGTGGGAATCCAAGCAATTTAGTGGGAGTTTAATCATTTCAATGGGAATCCAAGCATTGTAGTGTGAGTTTAATCATTTCAGGGGGAGTTAAAGCATTTCAATGGGAATCCAAGCGTGTTAGTGTGAGTTTAATCATTTCAGGGGGAGTTTAATCATTTCAGGGGGAGTTAAAGCATTTAAATGGGAATCCAAGCGTTTTAGTGTGAGTTTAATCATTTAAGTGTGAGTTTAATCATTTCAATGGGAATCCAAGCATTGTTGTGGGAGTTTAATCATTTCAGTGGGAGTTTAATCATTTCAATGGGAATCCAAGCATTTTAGTGGGAGTTTAATCATTTCAGTGGGAGTTAAAGCAATTCAATTGGAATCCAAGCATTGTTGTGGGAGTTTAATCATTTTAGTGGGAGTTTAATCATTTCAGTGGGAGTTAAAGCAATTCAATGGGAATCCAAGCATTGTAGTGGGTGTTTAATCATTTCAGTGGGAGTTAAAGCAATTCAATTGGAATCCAAGCATTGTTGTGGGAGTTTAATCATTTTAGTGGGAGTTTAATCATTTCAGTGGGAGTTAAAGCAATTCAATGGGAATCCAAGCATTGTTGTGGGAGTTTAATCATTTTAGTGGGTGTTTAATCATTTCAGTGGGAGTTAAAGCAATTCAATGGGAATCCAAGCATTGTTGTGGGAGTTTAATCATTTCAGTGGGAGTTTAATCATTTCAATGGGAATCCAAGCATTGTTGTGGGAGTTTAATCATTTAAGTGGGAGTTAAAGCAATTCAATGGGAATCCAAGCATTGTTGTGGGAGTTTAATCATTTCAGTGGGAGTTTAATCATTTCAATGGGAATCCAAGCATTTTAGTGGGAGTTTAATCATTTCAGTGGGAGTTAAAGCAATTCAATGGGAATCCAAGCATTTTAGTGGGAGTTTAATCATTTCAGTGGGAGTTAAAGCAATTCAATTGGAATCCAAGCATTGTTGTGGGAGTTTAATCATTTTAGTGGGTGTTTAATCATTTCAGTGGGAGTTAAAGCAATTCAATGGGAATCCAAGCATTGTTGTGGGAGTTTAATCATTTCAGTGGGAGTTTAATCATTTCAATGGGAATCCAAGCATTGTTGTGGGAGTTTAATCATTTAAGTGGGAGTTAAAGCAATTCAATGGGAATCCAAGCATTGTTGTGGGAGTTTAATCATTTCAGTGGGAGTTTAATCATTTCAATGGGAATCCAAGCATTTTAGTGGGAGTTTAATCATTTCAGTGGGAGTTAAAGCAATTCAATGGGAATCCAAGCATTTTAGTGGGAGTTTAATCATTTCAATGGGAATCCAAGCATTTTAGTGGGAGTTTAATCATTTCAGTGGGAGTTAAAGCAATTCAATGGGAATCCAAGCATTTTAGTGGGAGTTTAATCATTTCAGTGGGAGTTAAAGCAATTCAATTGGAATCCAAGCATTGTTGTGGGAGTTTAATCATTTTAGTGGGTGTTTAATCATTTCAGTGGGAGTTAAAGCAATTCAATGGGAATCCAAGCATTGTTGTGGGAGTTTAATCATTTCAGTGGGAGTTTAATCATTTCAATGGGAATCCAAGCATTGTTGTGGGAGTTTAATCATTTAAGTGGGAGTTAAAGCAATTCAATGGGAATCCAAGCATTGTTGTGGGAGTTTAATCATTTCAGTGGGAGTTTAATCATTTCAATGGGAATCCAAGCATTTTAGTGGGAGTTTAATCATTTCAGTGGGAGTTAAAGCAATTCAATGGGAATCCAAGCATTTTAGTGGGAGTTTAATCATTTCAATGGGAATCCAAGCATTTTAGTGGGAGTTTAATCATTTCAGTGGGAGTTAAAGCAATTCAATGGGAATCCAAGCATTGTAGTGGGCATCATATTACCGTAACCAGCATATGAAATTTTTCAGGTAACCTTTTCTTTCATATATAGTTGGATTCATTTGTGTGATTTACTTGACAAGATAAACCTAAAAATCAATTTTGCTTTTCAGAATCCACATATCAACATACATTATTAAGAAACCTATTATCGGTTGGATAAAATATCTGTTCTTTTTGTTTAAATAAGCGGTTGTAAAGAAAATTAAGAAATTAAAAAAATGATCGTTTAAGAAAAAAGGCAAGCAGGACCAGCTAACGACAATACAAGTGTCTTAAGAATTTTTTAAATAGCATTTACTAGTACAGCAATAGGAGGAACGAAGTAAGGTGTAAGTAACAAAGCATGCTTCAATTTAAATTAATTGAGCAATGATGGTGTAAGTAACAAAGTATACATCAATTTAAATTAATCAAGCAATGATGGTGTAAGTAACAAAGTATACTTCAATTTAAATTAATCAAGCAATGATGGTG
Source organism: Unio pictorum (assembly GCA_030141615.1). Taxonomy (NCBI): domain Eukaryota; kingdom Metazoa; phylum Mollusca; class Bivalvia; order Unionida; family Unionidae; genus Unio; species Unio pictorum. Next base: position 3,474,759 of record JARLTB010000204.1, read on the forward strand.
TAAGTAACAAAGTATACTTCAATTTAAATTAATCAAGCAATGATGGTGTAAGTAACAAAGTATACTTCAATTTAAATTAATTAAGCAATGACCATACGTGAGCTGAAGACTCAAATGCTAATATATAACAAAATGGTGCACCAAAGTGGACAAATTAAATTCATAATTTTCACCTCGTTTTGAAAGAAATAAAATGATGACATAATCTCCAAATATAGAAAATGTATGCGGTTGGAATAGAAACGTGAAGGTTACGAATGTCGGCTATTTAAACATGTAACTTTAGAAATATTTAAATAATTATGACTGAATCACAGACACACACACACACACACACACAAAGGGTGCCAAAAATAGCGCTGTAAAACAAGTGTGTGTGTGTGTTGACTCTGAGAAGTAAATTAAGTTTGCTACGTGGCTTTGCCTCCTTTGCAGTGCGTGTGTGCATGTTTGTGGTCTTAAGAAATTAATTTTGAAATGAATTCCGTCAAACTTTCTCGTGCTTTAATCCATAAGTAATAAACCATGCAACATTACCTTCTCCTGGCCATGCTCAACTAGTTTGATATTCTGTATTGCCTCTTCCATCCAGGGGGCGCTTATATTCATCCTCAACGCTTTAGGTGCGATGAAAGAAATTGCAATGGTTTCTTTTGCTTTCTTCCCAACCTTCTCATGACTAAAGACATTTTAAAAAAATAATAAGAAATCCGATTATTTCTTTAATTTTTACACCTTCTGAAGCTCTAATTGTACACAAATTGTTTTTAAAAAATGCTTCATTTTTTTAAATGATTTTAAAGGAAATAAAAAGAATTTTTGTGTGATTTGTCGTCTAGATGCATTATGAAAGAAATTAATATATTATATTTTATATTCTTTTAGTAATATCCCATTATTTGACTTTTTTATTTGAAGATAATTGGATCTGTTTTCTAAAAAGAAGCTCCCCGTCTGTCTAAGTCAAGGTATATGTCTATCTCTGTCTGTGCACATATGCTTATGTATAAAACCGTTATGTTCAGACAAATTATGGGAAATATGAATGTCATGATATTTAGACGTGGCGATAGCTGAAAACTGATGTGTTAAAGTAAGTTAAAGCTGAATACCTTTTTTCCATTGATCCGCACAGCTGAAAGAAATAAATTTACAATGTCATCTTTTAGTTACGACATTTGACTTGTAGTGTTGTTGAGCGTGCAATAAGAATAAGTTTGTTTTTAGTTTTTTTAAAAAATCATTTTCTCACATTTGTTGATTGGAAAAAATAATTTCGATTTAAGATGATATCAATTTTCCAATCTATAAGTTTAAAACTATACATTGATAAATTTTCTTTGCACGACAATTGCAGAATCCTCTACTAAAAATGCTTTACCTTACGTAGATAAATTACCTGATTTTCCTACGAATGTGTTCAACCAACAAATATTATTCCATGTCAGAAGTTTAACATTATCCCATTTACATTTGTAATAAAATTCATTAAAATAAAATCTAATATTATCTAATACTGGCCGCCATGTATAGCCTACCGTGTGCTGAAAAGTGGCGTTAAATCCGACAACAACAACAATAACAACAACAATGTTGCCTAAACTTAAGTGTTACAACTGACACATTTCGGCTGCAGTAGCAAAAGTCAGTAATCACGACCGTATTGCGCCGTGTAGAAAATCAGATACATAATTTTGATTTAAAATGTGGAAAAACATTTTGCTTCATTTATTTATACAAGAAATTATACAATTCGTAAAGGCATATTTATTTTACTTATTCATACAACTGCTTTTGTGTAATAATTGATATTTATTTAAAAGTTATATTCCAAATGCCACAATTAGATGAATATTTACTTAAAAGTTGTTGTTTTTTTTTACAATGCAGAGCGTCATTCTTTGTTTAAAAGTGGATCAAGGGAAAATAGACGGTAGTAGAGAATAAGTATGGTTTGACATGTAAAATCGTCTTCCAGCTTAAGAAATGCTTTGAAGATCTACATACAAAAATTAAGTAAAATACAAAATGACTTTATCTAGCCAACCGTAAAAGTATAAAGTCATAAACATATATATTATTTATATAATTTATTTGAAAGAAATGTGTGAATCAAATATACTGTTGTATCTTTAGAGAATCAGTATTAATTTTGAAATTATATTGTTTATTAACTTCATACTGCGATGGGTGAGATAATTTGATCTATATAAGGCGGTCCAAAGGTAATATCCAAAGCTGTTGTGATTTGCACTGAAAGGGCAAACATAATCGGCTGCAACTGCAGATCAAATTCAGAAGATCAGTATTGGTGTATTCCAATATCAAACTGAATGGCATTCATAGTGATGCACTAGATTCATGAAGCATGTATTATGCGTTCACAATACAGCCTTACTTAGTCAAAAGGACACAAATTGTGTCTGCAAATGGAATACACTCCAGCCCAGTTGATCTTTGTTGTGGTCTTCCACAGAGTTCTGTTATTGGTCCTGGTTTTTTTTTCATTCTATACACTCAGCCGCTCTCACATGTCATAGATCATCATCCCGTGTCTCATAAATTGTACGTTGACGACACCCAAATATGCAAATCTACCTACCCAACTGAAGGTGATGTTACCATCCAAGATGTAGAGAGATGCATTTCTGATGTGAAATTAAGGATGACGTGTAACAAGCTGCAGATGAATGATGATACAACTGAGGCGATTCTGATCACAACACAAAGACTTTCTCATTCACATCTTTTACCTCAAACAATAAGTATCAGAAACACCATGATTAAATTGACACAGTCAGTACGAAACCTAGTTGTTACTCTGGACAGTACTCTCACATTGCACTAACATGTCATGAACATATGCAAAGCCGCATATCTTTTGCGCAGACGCATCAGCTCCATTCGCAAATATCTTTCAGGTGATATCACTGAACACTTGTATGTTCATTTATTCTTTCAAGACTGGACTATTGTAACTCAATTCTGTCTGGTTCTTCTCAATATCTACTCCAGAAACTTCAAAATGTTCAACACAGCTGCTCGGATCACTCAGAGTACCACGATCAGAGCACACCTCACCACTGCTCTGTACCTTTCACTGACTATCCATTCGATACAGAATCAAACACAATTTTTTTTTCTTTTTTTCTGTGCTACGTTTCAATGACGGACTCCAGTCCAGCATACCTATCGGACCTCACCCAGGTGTACACACCATCAAGATCCTTATGCTCCTCTTATGACGATCGTATACTCATTATTACAACTATGAAAACGATGTTTTATGGGCAAAGATCTTTTGCATACCTGGGCGTCAGCAACGTGGAACGAATTGCCCACTGAACATAGAAACAAAGATACAGTGATCCCATTCAAAAGTGCTCTTAAAACGCACATATTTCGACTGCAAAAACAAACTTAAAGACCGAATAATGTATCCTAGCAAAAACAAACTTAAAGACCGAATAATGTATCCTATCTTAAATTTTTTTTTAGCATGTTTTATGTTTTCTAATTTCATGGTGTCTGATTTTGAATTCTTATCACTATATGTTTTTTTTATGTTATAGGTGCTGTATAATGTTGAAATGCGCTTAGAGCTTCTAGAGATTAGGCGATATACAAAACCCTCACTATTATTATTATAATATTTAATGTCTCTAGTGGCTATCCGAATTGTTAAGTAACCATACTAGTTAATAACGTTCTATATGTAAGCAGAAGGCGTCGTATTAAATACGATGCGTCAGATAAGGATACCGTTGTGGAACAAAATGTATGTATAACAAATTATCCAATTTTATCAAACATCAAAGCCATATTTTGCTTTTAACTTATATATAAGCACCCCGATTGTCCTTATGTATACCCTGGTAGCCAAACAAAATGTCTCAAGTTCGAAACTAGCAGCAGCATTCTAAGTTTTATATTTTATTTAAAACCAATTGTTGGTACGTTTAGAGTCAACCTTATTTCTAACTCGCTAATCTCAATTTATACAACTTTAACATTTATTTACATTTAAACATTCTTTTTGTAATATTTGTTTATTTCATACATCACTACTTTTCAATAAGGCATACAGATTAGGTTCTGATACCAGAAAATAATTTTAAAAAATTAACTGAAATTTAAAATTCGTACGCAAAATATCCAGTTTCTATTATATAAACAAAATTAAAATGTCTTTATACACACATGCGGAGAAACAACAACTATCTACGTAATTCCATTATGTGTACTTCCACTTCGATCATATTTCTTGCAAATTGCATTTACATTTAATTTAGTCATGAATCAACAAGAAGACGCAGCAGAAAGACGTCGTCTGTTGAACGTTGAAGAAAATATAAAAAATTTAGCCCCATCAAAGGTTTTTGCAATGGTACAAGAATGATCATTCGAGAATTGTACCAACGGTTTATCACAGTTGAAATAATGTGAAATTGCACAATGGGGAAGTTGTCTTTAAGCCGCCCCTCGTCCTCGCACCAAGTGATGTCTATTTGCCGTTTGTGCTGAATAACGTTACGATCATACCTGCATTCGCATTCACGATTGAGAAGTCGCACAGACACCCATTTGAACACGTTTGCATTTATTTAACGTAGCAGGTGTTCTTTCATGGGCAGCTTTAGTTGGCATTATCGCGATCTGAAAAGCCCAAACAATACAATATCAAAGTGTACATCAAAGAAAACTCTTCACATGGTCGACTGTAACAAAATGACGTATTATAATGTTGCATTCAAGGAAACTTTCTAACAGCAACAAACATAAAATTAATTTTTGTTTAGAAAAATATGTTTTTAGAATTAGTATGACTTCCGTCATAGGACGGGCAATTATTCTAGTCTACATGTAACAGAGTTGTTTAACATAATTGATTCACAATGTACGGTACCTGCACAACAGTCATTGTATCCTTGGACAGAGTTGTATTCATTTCAGCTTTGAGATTATTTAGTTCTGTCATTGCACTATTAAGAATTGCAAGATGATCATCAAAGACACTAATCAGCGGTTCTATTTCTTCATCTACTTGTCGTTGAAACATCTCCCTCATTGTTTCCAGATCATCAGACCATTCCTTAAACTTTTCATCAATTTTTGCTTTAATCGCTTCGGCAGATTCCTAAAAGATACGAATAAGTAAACACTATACTTATATGACTAACTTCAAAACAAGATCTCAAAATATTTTTCAGACATGGTGGCAATTCGTTTGATTTACATTTTCTGAGTAGCGATTCACTGCAAAAGCATGGAACCATGTCGAATTTATTAAAGTTAAGTATGCCACATATTCGTCATCATCATGTCAATACATCATAAAAATATATTTGGTTTTTAATTTCTTATGCTTTGTTACAATGCTATTCAATTCAGCTAGTCTTTTTTAATATGCATAAAATGAAGAAAAAAATTCTTTCGTGTGCGTGTGTCTGTTTTTGAAAATATTTTTGCTGTATAAACTTTAAGAAATCATACAACAGTGTTCATGGAAATACTGTTTTATCTTTTGCAAGGTACCTTTATAATATTTACTTTGAATCTGTAGTCTAATTTTTCATGTAAACAATGTATGAATGCCATAAAACGATCACCATAAAAGCTTCACAAAACAGCCTGACAGAAGCCAACTGTAATTAGTATGCGTGTATTTCCGTTATCATTCAGTCTTACTGGTAAGTCGATTGCAGCATCACAGGTTTTGTACTAACACAAATTTTCGCCTAATTCATTCATAACAAATACAGCACGAGTACGTACATCGAGTAGACGCACAAACAACAAAGTAATTCGCATCTAACGGTGAATTTTACCTCCTTGACGATGTAACAACTAGGAAGTTTACCTGAAGACTCACCATGGTTTATGCTTTGAACTGTGATGAATTATCGTTATAATGTGCGCAATTATTGGTTAAAGGACCGAAGGATAGAACAATAATTGTGTCTTTGCTTTTCGCAAAAGGGTGCATGTCTACAACACTAAACGTGCTTAAGTATGACTGTGTGATCCACCCTAATACAATCTCTGAAAAAGAAAGGAAGCTATTCTCGTACATGTTGTAAGTTAATGTACACTTTATCAAATCGTACAGGACTGTGTCCTATATGCACGGTTCAATTATACACGGTGAAAGCATATACCCTACTGAGCAAGGAAAATCAGTCTGTGAATAACATGTACTGCACGTAAAATATATACCAATTGTTCAAATAGAATATCAGAAGAAGAAAATAAAAATGTTACCTTCATTGACTGCCGTGACGATCTAACTTCATCTATGTTCTCTTTAATTGCAGCCTGCCACGGTTTTGTAGATTCAATAAGTTCTTGTAATCTTCCCTGTTAATTGTTAAATAGTTATATTTGTAATGACCAATATTTATTCTTTAACTGAAATCGTTATATCAAGTATCAGATAAATATAGTTTTCATAGTGGGGATTTACAACAGAATTTACGATTGTTCGACCCATGATACGAATTTATTTAATATTTAATCATTTATCTTCTTTCCACCTCGTATGAACATTTGTCGTGTCATTCCAAGGTTCTGGATAAACAAGGTAATATTGAAAACTGGACATATGCAAAATATGTTCTATGTATTTGTCTTTTTCTCTTTATTGTGGTTTTACAAACGATTGATCTGCGTGCTGGAGTGCAAATTTCCTGATCACAGGCAATTAGTCCGTGATCAGCACACATAATGTAAACATATACGACAAATCGTTCTCGTTTAAAATAGAATTTCAGAAGACTGACACATAAATGAGCACGTGTACTGATTGCTGAATGACGTAATGTCATCTAATTTTTTTAATTACTTTGTTCAGCCACGGCAATACAAAAACAAGATGTTCTGTTACTCTTTCCTGTTAGGTACTAATAGGGTTCAGTAAGTCAGGAACCCAGTACGGTTCTTATAACAACAGCCAAATCTTTATATCAAAATAAACATACTTTATCTGCTATATGGAACTTATTACACACACACACACACATACACACACACACACACACACACACACACACACACAGAGTTCTGATGTAAACAACCGTATATACATTCCCACTTTACTTATGTCGCAATAACCTGTACTGAACATATTCCATCAACTTAGTGAAAAATTACCTTAAAATTTTAAACAAGGTCAGATCTGTGTACATACATTTTAGCGAATCAACCTGACAACTGTCAGGTAGACCATATAATTTCTAACGGGAAAACCAATGTCCTGAAGTCAGATCAAAGTAATTATATTTACAAATATTATTTTAATTCTTTAGTGTATAATCATGGAATTAAAGTTAGTTATGGCCATTACAATACACAATCATAGACAAAAGTTAAACCCATAATATAGACCTATATAACACCAGAGTTAAAGGGATAAATAAGGGACCTGTTGATCCCTGTTTTTATTCAGGCGTTCCGAGTCAAAGAGGTAAAGGGCAGATGATAAAATCAAGATGTCTACTGAAGGTATAGATCGTGCACGAATGAAGTCAGTCATAGTATGAGTGGTTACAGTATGATAACCCTATGTGAACACAACCAGCCAATACTTGCAGTGTACTGGTAACAGTCTTAAAATATGGAATGAAGTGCAGAAAAGTGGTACTTTCATAAAGCAGAGAAAGAGATTAAAAGTAGCAAAGATAAACTGCTGTGGAACTTCATCCTTGCGATCGATCACACGGTATGGCATAGTGTTCCTCAGCAAAGGGCAGAACCTGACTTATGTTAACAGTACATGAGGATTCCCACGTCCTGTGCAGGGTACAAGAGAAAAAAAAAACAAAATGCAGTTATCCCGGTAGATTCTTTAAGAAGGCGTGGAAAGAGACACGTGAATTGTACCAATCGTATTGAAACTCTTTGCCTTATCCCAAATAGAGACAGTCTGACAAAAAAATGGAAATGTCACGAAAGTGAGACCTATCGCAGAAAGTGGCGTTGCTCCGGAGCATAAGAATTCTGGAAAAAGGTCCTTGTCATCGAAGGTCACAGGAAACCACTGGATCTCAAGTACAGAAGTGTTGCCAAGGCTGCAATGCAGACACAATTCTGTATATGGGTCCGTAGTTAAATTGACTATTATCTATGTGAGGGATGATTAGAGTATGTTTGAGTTCCAAGTTGGAAACTGGAGCAACGTTAATAACAGCAATGCTTATGCTGGATAAATGAGCACGGAAATAAATTGGTAGCATTATGAACTATTTATAGATTACTGCATTTGTATAGGAAATTATGAACTAGTTTTTATCAGTAATACTGCACGACCTTTGGAGTGCAGTTTTGGTCGGAAAAAACGAGTTCATATTTTCCAATACAACTGCAGTAAACGTTTTATTATATACCAATATCGTTTTTATACCTAAGGATTAATAATACAATAATTAAATTGAAAGAAACAAAGTAATTCAAATTTGTGCTAAAATAAATACTCAGTGAACTCGTCCACATCGTTAACTTTATCATCTCCACTTTGATGTGGACGAAACAGCTTGTTTAGTTCACCCACAATCATGTCTAATTAAGATAAGCTAAAACAATGTTTGTTTAGAAAGTAGTAACTTATTTACAATATGTTATTTTAAGACACACGTGTATTGCAATACCGAGTCGTGCAAAATGGAACATATACAATTCCAACATTGCAAAGTTATGGGAGAAAATCATTAGCATATAATTAGTGACTATTTTGCATTTATAGGTTTCTAAAGCAGCATAGTCATTGTACAAACAACAGGTATTTAATATAGCATGAACTAATAACAACTGTTGACGATATTCAAGAAGTGTCAGTATAACAAAGTGAAGTAATCACATATTAATAATTTCGTAACAACCATTGTTAATGCTAAGGTTTAGTAAACATTACAACACTTTGGTCTCAGTTCTACTTAGAACGACAGTGAACTGTATTTCACATCTCAAGATTGCAAGTGCACGAGACTGCATGTGTGATGAGACAAGTAACTATGACTACAAACACTTGTACGTTAGTTATTATTATCGAACCTGTAATCTAAGTACAAAGTAATAGTTGTATTATCCCCAAACACTTTAAATAGTGCCGGTGGTAGTGGGGGTGGGTATAGTTTGGTACCATTTTCTGTCAAACTAAGCGTATGTCAATTAAAATATCTATTTGACTCATTAATGAAAATCGTACAAATTAGAAGACAACCGACAAATTTGGCATAAATCGTTGCTTTCTTCAATTGGTATATATATATATATATATATATATATATATATATATATATATATATATATATATATATATATATATATATATATATATATATATATATATATATATATAAATAAAAGCGGGATAAAAGAAAAAAAATTAATTATTTATTCGTTCTGGAGTTCTGGAGTGCCTTCAAGTTTGTTTTAGTTAATGAGTATTTAAAATTTATTTATGTATTTGATTTTGCTATAGAGAATTTAAAATTTATTTATGTATTTGATTTAGCTATAGAATATTTAAAATTTATTTATGTATTTGATTTAGTTAATGAGTATTTAAAATTTATTTATGTATTTGATTTAGCTATAGAGTATTTAAAATTTATTTATGTATTTGATTTAGCTATAGAGTACTTAAAATTTATTTATGTATTTGATTTAGCTATAGAATATTTAAAATTTATTTATGTATTTGATTTAGTTAATGAGTATTTAAAATTTATTTATGTATTTGATTTAGCTATAGAGTATTTAAAATTTATTTATGTATTTGATTTAGCTATAGAGCATTTAAAATTTATTTATGTATTTGATTTAGCTCAGGTGCAAACTGTATCGCAATTATGAAGAATAAGACCAACTCTTTTTTGGTAGACAGTTGAAAATGGCACGAGCAAAGCTACACATGATTAAATAGAAAGTCAGTAAGAATGATACAACACAAGCTACACATGATTAAATAGAAAGTCAGTAAGAATGATACAACACAAGCTACACATGATTAAATAGAAAGTCAGTAAGAATGATACAACACAAGCTACACATGATTAAATAGAAAGTCAGTAAGAATGATACAACACAAGCTACACATGATTAAATAGAAAGTCAATAAGAATGATACAACACAAGCTACACATGATTAAATAGAAAGTCAGTAAGAATGATACAACACAAGCTGACATGATTAAATAGAAAGTCAGTAAGAATGATACAACACAATCGGACATGATTAAATAGAAAGTCAGTAAGAATGATACAACACAAGCGGACATTATCTCCAGTTATAGGCTGGAAATGTCTCAATGATCTTGATGACAACCAGATAGGGGATGACAATAATGAAAATAATGTTCAGGCTTTGCAGTGTCTCAACCAATGAAAAGGGGAAGGATTTATTTCAAAGTGTCCACTTCCAAAATATCAGGAACATGGAAGAATGATAATCATTTCTTAAAGTCTAGAATCGTCACATCCTTCAATGTTTGTACTTTCTTTGATACTTCAGTGTAGACTCAATGTAGATTTCATTTGAAAGAGGTTATTATCAAATATTCAGCTTGCACCTGAGTACATTCAGCAATGTGTGTGCCCTGCTTTATTCCCCCAGTGATCACATAGATAATGCAGTAAAGGCAGAAAAAGGAAAAGGTATCCCAGATGTGACAGAATCCTTTTATTACAGCCTAGAAAAGGAAACTGTCGACAAAACCGTAGAATTTAACCCGTATTGGAGTGACCTTGTTGCTTATTCAACTCTAAACTTCTTGAAATTGTAAATCCGGTTTGTATCGGTCTTTGTTCACATAAGCTCATAACTTTCCATCTTACGTGGCTTGTTTTGAATGCTGCCAAAAATGCACAGAGTGATTAAAAAAATAAATAAAATATATCATCATTGAATGTGCATATTGGGTCGTATAAAATCAAAACGTAATACATCATCTCTCTGATAAGATTTCATACTCTCTTTTCCAACGGAAAACTTTATATATATATATATATATATATATATATATATATATATATATATATATATATATATATATATATATATATATATATATATATATATGCAATTCTTCATATTCTGAAAAATTAACAAACAGTAGGTACCTGAGCATGTACAGTGCATGCCGATTGAAAGGCAATCTGCTTTTACTACTGGCTGAAGGCTAGGTACAAAGGCTTGCTGCAGGAGGGTGAATTTATTCATTCTTTTAATCGCTCTCGACAAATGAATGCGATGTGTAACCACATCCTTGGCAAAGCCATCCTAAGGAATAAATGACGATCAATGACTAAGAAATGGAGGAATGATAAAGAAGAAACACGTTATACATGAACTGAATTTATGTCATACGAAAAACGAAACCATAAGTCTTTTTTGCAGCACATCAAGTATCATCATCGACCGATGAATTTACCACTGGCTGCACCACGCAAGTAATTCAAACTATGGGCGACTGGTGGCATGAACGTATTTCATTTCCTTACTACTGATCGCCACAGTATCAATTTATGCCTTTAAGACCTTGTCTTCATTTTCCAAGAATTTGTTCTTCAGGCTCATATTCAATTCCTGGGTCTACTTACAGCTTACAGTTTGTGTTGCACCATGAATAACTCAGGGGATGATAATAATATAGTTATCTTCTGCTGCAACATTTTGATCCATTTGTAAGACTGCTTATGTCAGCTTCAAATTTGTTTACCATTTATAAGTCTCTAGGAAGAGCTGGGACATATTTCTTGTTCTGGTCAACTATATCGTTCTTTAATTATAATGGTACTGCTGCTGCTAACTTCATCAAATAGACTGGTACTTGCTTCATTAATCAGATTGTGTTGTCTGTCAACGTTATTTATCCAGTTGCTGCACCAGTCATGTGTGTGTGGATTGACACCACAGTCAAGTCTCTTGCCTTTAAGGTTTTTTCTTGCAAGACAGGCGTTGGACCTGAAAAAAATTAATCAGAATATATTATATTCAACACGTTTCACTTGAATATTTTTGAACGGTCATGTCCTACTCCTGTATAAGCCATGTTCAACTGGCCATATCTGTTGGGGTATTCAAAAAAAAAAAAACACAATTGCTAGCTTTTATATGAACGCATATTTCTCACTACAGAAAATAATACACAAAAATATAAGTGCATTGATACCAAAAATGATAATAAAACAATAATAATAAAAATCATTGGAGTACACACCTATGAGTACTTTATAACTTTTTGTATTTTTATATAAAAACAAATCACATTCTTTGAAGTAGTTGAAGTTTAGGCAGTTCATTTCAATCATATTAAGCCATGGTCTCGTGCTACAAAGTCCTATCTCTTGGTAGTAATAATGGACAATGAACTTATTTTAAACAACTGTTTAATATTTACAAACTGGTGTGTGTGTTTGTGCGCGCGCGTGTGTGTGTGTTTGAGAGAGAGAGAGAGAGAGAGAGAGAGAGAGAGAGAGAGAGGATGAAAAAAATGGATAGAACTCATGTCTTGAAATGTGCATGCAGCATCCACGTGAACATAATAATAATAATATGAACGGTATCGTAAACAAGCGTGAGTGCACAATATAATTTGTTCGTATGTATTCGTATTTAGTCATCTTAATTATATATTGCTTACCTGTGTGCATGCTGTTGTGTCAGGATGATCACGTTTTGGTCCATATTCACCAACAAAATACAACGTAGGCATAGATAGATATGTCCTTGGTCATCGCAATCCTCCCGCCTGTATAATACATTTCATATATTCGTAAGCAATATGGCGGTGCACTCAATGTCTTGTGGGTAAATGAATTCAATTCTATTTATAACAGCAATACTAATAATAATGTCATATATCATATGATGATAATGGCGATAGTGATCATGTTTTATGCAAGTAACAAAGATTTAAAATAAAAAGTTAGTATAATACAGCTTACCTTCCTTCTTTTATATACCTCTTCCGTTTCCAAAATGCGATGCTTAGAATGTGAACTCAAGAAGCATTTAGAACAAACCATCAAGTCACAATTGTCACAAAACATATCGAGTGCCTTTTTATGCTCGGTGCACTCTGCGGACGACATCTTTTTGGAATTTCTATGATAAAGCTTAGACCGTAGTTCTTTGGTAATTCTTTAGCTCTATGATGATTATGTTTAACATCTGCTCGGCAGCATACTCAAGAAAATTTTCCTGCGTCGTTCAACTTGTGGCGCAGCTGTCTTTATCAAGGGTTTTATACAGGTACTTATAATACAGGACCTTACACATGACATACTGCGTTATCTACAAATACTTCCTTGTTAAGAAGCAAGGGCCCCATACAGAGCACGTTAAAACCTGTTATGTGTGTATTTTTATTGAACATTTAGCTGATGTGTTTATTACGTCATTGATGCTATGCAAAGACCCTGGTTCTGTTCAAATTTAACCTGAATTGTTTAGTATAAATATTTTTGCATTAACTGATTGTAAGGGTCTCTGCCGGTTATCAAAGTGTTATTAGTACTATATTGCACAAGGCCTGGTCAGAGGTATTGCGCAACTTGGAAAAACAACACTTGAAGACCGCCTCCCACTAATTATCGTTATCTAGAAGATGATCTCTACGGTGTAATATGCCCGGTCAATGGATATAGTAATCTGAGATGATACTTTGAACAAGACAACACACGAGCCCCCGTAAAGATAAAATATGAATTTAATCAAAAATACAATTAAGAAAAGAATGACACTGTGAATTACAATTTCTTTCTTTCTGAATACATTTAGTTCAGAAATACATAAACTGAAGCTTTAAAATAATGGATACATTCATAAAAATCCCAAACTCTAATAAAAATAAATGAAGTTAGCCGTTAATACTGAGAGTAAATTTCATCATGGAATCGAATGTTCATTTAACATTGGAAAGTTGGGTGATTCAAAATGACCTTTTTCGTTGACTGTGTTTTTCTTTCTTTTCCCTGCGTGCGTCCGGCTTCAGCTTGTCCTTTGATTGAACGGGAATTCCACACTCTGACTTCTTACTTCTTTTTTTCTCTTTTCCTTTGACTTCTCGCTGATTCTCACTCTTGCCAAAATAAACTATTTTCCTTGTAAAAGAAAAGGGTAAAACGCCCTAAGTATCTCGTTACTTTCAGAGTTGAGATAGTAAGTCCGTTTTCAGGTTCGAAAAATCAGATCTTACTATCAGTGTTATCATTTATAAGGCTAACAAATACTATACAAGTCTTCAGATCAATAGAGCTATACTGCTAATTATCGACATCAGAATTCGGGAAAGTCATATATTCCCGTAAATCATTACGTAAAGTGAGGCAATATATCATAACACACAATCCATATTTACTAATATGATACATTCAAATTAATGTAACACATTCCAATCATAAATGTACACGGCGGGTTTTCTACACCACCCATTTACCTACCTAAGTATATAAGGGAAAAAAGGCTAATTCAGAATTCAAAATACATTATTCAATCACTGTAAAACCGACTATCCATACAAAAATATGAACACATCATGCATCTGTAACAAAGAAACATATCAAAGTACGTTATTAAATCAATGTAATACTGAACTATTTGTATCGTAGTATCGATACATTATGCATCTATGACAAAGATAAACATCCTATACATTACATCGTGATAAAGGTGAATTTGAGTTAAATACCTTGTTTTTGACGTGCTTCTGCCGTTTGATTTCCGGCGGACTTTCCTGAGCTTATTATTACGAAGGCACTGCTGTAAAATTACCCCCGGAGTCTTCTCCTATGTTGGAACTAATAAAATGCTGACCGTCTCTTGCAGAGGTCTTCCTAGACTAATTCAAAACTCATTGACTCAGAGAATATATTCCCCAATTCTAGGTTTCGACCCAACCCTCTTTCCTATACATTTGACCAATCGGCATAAATGCTATCCTTGCGGACCTTTTGAAAACCGTCTATCAAGATGCCAAAGATGCCACTTAGGATCGAAATATCACCTTATCATTTGTCTCAATCATTTTGTCAGC
Organism: Unio pictorum; assembly: GCA_030141615.1. Lineage (NCBI taxonomy): Eukaryota > Metazoa > Mollusca > Bivalvia > Unionida > Unionidae > Unio > Unio pictorum. The sequence goes on from JARLTB010000204.1 coordinate 3,489,791, forward strand.
TTGTACGTGAAAAATTCGTATTTTTAAGCGTGTCAAACACCCAGTCCGTTTTCACTCTAAATATTGTAACAGTCTGACCGAGGTAAGAAAACATTCCTCCCTCCAAACTCTACTCCAAGATAATTAATTGTCGGCTAGACTACGAATTAATCAATGAATTTCACTGACGAAAAATTTGGCACTTGACACTGATCTTTTAACAAAGTTCCAGTTTAAATATATAGAATTTATGTAATGTTAATAGTTTTAACTGTATGTTTCTATGTTACCTAAAGAAAGCAGCCAAACTGGACTTTGGTCTGGGTAAATGGTGTTGGTACATCGCCAGGACAGCTGTTAAAAGATCTCCATTAGCCTAAGTTTTCCGTGTGTGTGTGTGTGTGTGTGTGTGTGATTTTGATTGTTAACGTAGCTTTAACAATGTTTCAGTCATATCGATACGATGTCTTCAGTGTGACAGTTTATAGTGATGTCTAGCACTGGGGCATCATGCAGCAGACATGTTCCACCCAGTCACATTATCCTGACACCAGGCCGACCAGTCCTAACACTAACCTCTGAATGCTGAGCGCCAAGCAAGGAAGCTGTTAGTACCATTTTTTGTAAGTTATTGGTATGACTCGGCCTGAGATCGAACCCACGACCTCCCGCATCCTCATTTTTCTTACAGAGATATTGATTATAAAGAGAGACTCGTTCTCCATCTCACAAGTTTCCTCTTCATGTATCACGGATTGTTGCTGGTGATGTTACTGCTGTTCTCTCTCTCTCTCTCTCTCTCTCTCTCTCTCTCTCTCTCTCTCTCTCTCTCTCTTCGAGTGCCTCGTGTTGGGGGTAACACCCAATCTCTTCTACACGAACACAGAGGTGCAGATGGATGTTAGTGTACGCACTACATAATTCCTAATAAAATCTCTGTAGAGGTGCCAGGCACCTGCACGACCTTTCAATGTGTGTACTGCACACTCCATAATTCTCATGTCCGGAAGCGGAAACGGAGGAGAGGTCGAAGGAATTGCGCGCTTTGACTCCCCATCACGGCTTCCCTTAATCATAGTTTTTCGATTAATTGATGAAATTCAAACAAATCGTATTAGGCGGAATTTTGAAGGCATGTTTTGTATACTTTCTGGAAAGTGTAATTGGAGAATTGAGTTAATGGAAATTATATTTTAACGCTTTCTTCCTTTGGTTTCCTTACTCGTGGCGCTATTAAGCTAGTAGGCATTGAACCTTGTTGCTGCTTTGTTGTTAGTTTAATTCAACCCATTATCTGGTTGGGGCCTGTTGGATGTGGAATTTAACCACTTTATGCTGTGCAATTCACATGTATTTTCTTTGGTTGTGGAGGGAGTTATATTTACCTCATTGTGCGGTAGGCAAGCATAGTCTTGGATTTTGGACCAATTTATGTTTTTATATTGTTTAGCGGGTCTGGTTCGAGGTTACCATGTTTACATTCTATTTTTTGTACCAGCCATTGCATCGTTGGTTGATGGTATTTGGGGTAAGTGCTGATAAAACGGCTGGTGGTGCGTACTATATATGGTTTGTTGGATCGTATATACAAATTTTAACATTTCCATTCCCCTTTCGAGCCCATAACAACTTTGTCCCTATAATACCAATCCTACGTTAAACAATCAACCATTTTAATATTATATTTAATTTGTTTAAATGTGTTTTCTAATTTCATGGTGTTTTTGTAGTCGTTTTATTATATATGTTGTAATGCGTTTAAAGCTTCAAAAGATTAGGCGCTATAAAAAAATCCTCATTATTGTTATTATTATTATTATTATTATTATTCATTTTATTCTTCATATTATTCTTCATATATTATTATTATTATTATTATTATTATTATTATTATTATTATTATTATATCCCGTGTGACCTCATACTGGCTCCCCTAATTCGCCCATGCATGATACAACTACTGACCCTCAGTTGACTTTGATTTTCATCATCAGTAACCTTGTTCTACAGTAAAATGTGCACGAGATGCACAAGTGCCAACTTCTTACCGTTAGGTATGAAACTGACCATAAGTGCAGAGTTTGTTTTCGATCATCACAATAACCACTTTGTTAGTTTGAATTAGATTTCCTATGTGAGTAGCTGCACTGAGCGGTATTTTCCCATCTCTGGAACACAATGTGGTATTGTGAATACCAGCATAATTAATGTCAATTATGTCTTATGTGGTGCATGGCAAAGACAAATTCAATTGTCGTATATTTTGAAATATTTCCATATCTTTCCTTTTCTAAGCCTCCATGGTCTGTGGCTGCAGATTTTCGTGCGTTCTGCATTCTACGTTTCGATGGTGCGGGATTAATTGCACTCAAACCGATTGATCGAAGTCAGATATTTCCAGTCGGTTTCGGAGAAAGGCCAGTCTACATGCCAAAGTTTATCATTGCAGGTTTACGACAAGAAATATTGGGAGGTACCTAGTTATACAGACAAAACATTTCAGACACGTTTTGCAGATCTTTTTCTGAATTGTGCCGTTTATAGCCATTCTTACGTGATCTCATGTCCCTTCTCCTAATCTAAGCTCTGATCACACATGTGATGTTTCCTCTGGTGTTCTGTAATCATCACAAGTACTCATATTCTCATTTCTTGAAATCTTTACTAGTCTGTCTACTTTTTCACCAGACAGTACTTAAAAATTATGAATGTAATACCATTTTTGTCACGCAGAATCTTGTATTTATAATAAACATCAGAAAAGTAAAATGTTAATTTACATGGTCCACCTAATACATTGTACCGATACAATGATACACTTTCCTACATTGTTGGTTGGTTGAATTTCAGTCTAATTTGATTTTGTTTGTTTTCTTTTTAATTTTTTGGGTTGTTTATTGTTACTTAGTGAAGGACTGTGAAGGGTCTTAAATGATTTCGTTCCTCTTCCAAATGATATTTTTCAAACAAGTGGTATGAATTGATAAATATGAATTTGTTTTTCTCACATTCTTGTAGGTGTATGATCATATCACAGGTACACATAGTTATGTCCTTCACATACGACCTTAATTTCGACTGATTGACTATTCGACATTTTCTTGTGAGTACAGTGCACACATTCACTGGCCCTATCTATATCATCATTTCAGTTTTTTCCATTTTTTTTTTTTATCAAATGAAAAATATGTACGTCCTTTACGCATATTTAAAAGGACAGCAAGGTCACGCTTGGGTCAAGATCAAGCTAATGCGCTCCTTCGTCACGTTCATATCTCTGAATGCGGGTGAGACACCCTTACGACCAGACAAGGTTACGAGAGAAATGAATGAAATGAAACACGAGCGGTGTTGAAGCTAAGTGTCCCGCAAACGGGCCTTTTTTGCACTGATCTATATAGCGATATTTGCGGGTTCTTTAGTCCAATATTGCTAGTTGAAAAAGCTGTTGTTACATTTTTCTCATTTTTTTAGGGGCATATAAAGAACATTTACTTTAATGTCACCGTCCCTTAATTTAGAAAAAGTACAGACTGCTTTTTGGTCTGATCAAATTTGTATCATTGCTCGAAATTTCTGAGTACACAATTCAGACAATATGTGATTAGATACAGAGAATTTCAATAAATGCTTTGCTCTTTAAAACTTTGTCATTTCTATCTCCCTTTCTCTTGGGTTCCGAGTGGCCGAGTGGGCTAAAGCGCTCGCCTTTACCGATCAATGGCATCACACATCTGTCTGCGTAATTTCGAGTATCAAAATCGGCCCAGGTGGGTATGTGATAAAGCTACCAGTAGCTGTTAGCCGGTAGTTGGTTTTGGCCGGATTTTCCCGGTTCATCCTCTACCAGTTACATCTAAACAACAACACCAACTACTCTGTCTCTCTCTTTTGAAGGCCCATTTCTTCTGTCTTTTTAACATTTGTACTGTAAGACATTCATTAATCACTTTCCCAAAATTAAAACATTCCTTGATGAAATTCAAAAATAATTTAGTAATATTATAATATATTTCAATAGGCAATGATTTGATATCATTCTTTTCTATTGCATTATTCTTTTAATTTCATATATGGAATAAATGCACACATTTCTTTCATATTTAATACATTATTTCGAAATGTATTTACACAGTACATGTTTCAGCTTGTTAACCTATAAAGCAGATTTATGAGGTGAATAACTACTGTAAGCTATTTGAATCTAATTTAGTTTACTAACTTTGTCATTGAACCTGGGCATAATTTTGTTTGTGCTAAATAATGAGTCACGTATAATTTTAATGACTCATACGTTATAACATATCCTATCTAATTTTCTGAAAATAGGTTTATAAGTCACGGTTTGATGGATAATTGGTCGCTTTCACAATCTTATTCACTTACCGCTAGATCAATAGCGTGACCTAAGTGTGAATAGGATTAAAATGCATATCTTCATGGTAACGTCGTTACACTTCATGTTTATTTATACCATAATACCAGATTCCATGGACATTTTATTTGTATGGCACAAACCATCTTTTTTTGAAAATATATCATGTTTTGAAAAATTCCTAACGAAGTACTTCCAATACATGAGTGATACCAATATGTAGTTAAACACCACAGTTATCGACACACATACAGGTACACACAATCACACACAACACACACACACACACATCAAAGAAACATTTATTACTATATATATATATATATATATATATATATATATATATATATATATATATATATATATATATATATATATATATATATATATATATATAAGGTCGTATTTCACAACCGATACAACAATATAGCAGTATTTAGCTGGATATATTTTGAGGAAAATAATATGTACATCTACGGTTACATAACGTATAGATTCCTTGTAGTTAACTTACATATCGTTCGTTAACCTACCTAAGCTGCAATTAAAACCAGAGCATTTATTTTGGAGGGAAACGAAATGTCAACTATTATTCATATCATTGAACGTTTTGAAGTCGATGTATGCAATCGACCGATACCATGGATATATATATATATATATATATATATATATATATATATATATATATATATATATAAGCAGAGCGTAAGAAATATCAAATAAAACACAGCATATCATCTTCTGGTCGTTACCATTACAATTGATATCGAACGGACAACGTCATTATTATTCATTTTTATTCTATTACAACCTGATTGGTCAGTCGGCAAGAACCTATGCTGTCTTCATTCCTGTTAGGATATTGGGATTGTATACAATCATTGCTTTTGATGAAACGGTTTATCCAGTAATTTTGAAAATTGTATGCGTAATCTGTTTGTGATTTCTGAACTATGTAACATTTCGTAAATTGAAGCCATACTGAGAAAAGCCGTTTGTTAGAAAAAGATTCAGGAAGTATTTTTCTTCCTGGCTGTATGAACGTTCACGGTCCGTAAAGCAATACATATTTGTTTGATGATATTCTAGTTTCACTTTTTAAAAATATATACCGAAATATTTGATCAGATAGTCAAGCGAAGTAGTATAAATTTTGCGAGTACGTGAATAGCATCATATTTTATACCAAATCACTAAACAGTTTGAGCTCACTAGGACAGTACATTATCTAACACTAGCTATAACTAAAATGACAAAATCTTTTCACTAGCCCAGTAAGAGTACGGTATGCCATTTTACAAACAATCTAGCATTTATCTTAATCCCAACGAAACTGCAAAGGTTGAGATGGGAACACAAATAATTATGTGATCTCTTTAGGCATCATAAATAATGGCGGATAGCAACATTTTATTGGTTCACTAAACAATTTACTTTTGCTGCGATTTATAAAATATCTTTAAAGAGTTGACTAGTAGCAGGTATTGCTGACATGCAAACACACACACAACACTATGTAATTAGATTTTAAACGTGATACATATATTCTACGAAAATAACGTTAGTAGAAAATATAAAATCAAAATATACATGTTTAAAGCAGTTGATTTAGAGAAAGGGTCAAAGAATGAAAATTTGAATAGATGCAGTAATTGTCATCAGTACCTTAAGGATTTTTATCTATTCCATCGCTATTTCAGTTATTTTATTGGTTGTTTACAATAGTTGACCTCAAATGGATATTTCTCTTGTTATGTTAGACTTTTGTAAAGGCCCACTGGTTTATGTATTGCTAAGTCTATTAAATCTACCATACAATTGTATAGTCCTACTAGTTAATGTATCACTAAGTCTATTAAATCTACCATACAATTGTATAGTCCTACTAGTTAATGTATCGCTATGTCTATTAAATCTACCATACAATTGTACAGTCCTACTAGTTAATGTATCGCTAAGTCTGTTAAATCTACCATACAATTGTATAGTCCTACTAGTTAATGTATCGCTAAGTCTATTAAATCTACCATACAATTGTATAGTCCTACTAGTTAATGTATCGCTAAGTCTATTAAATCTACCATACAATTGTACAGGCCTACTAGTTAATGTATCGCTGTCTATTAAATCTACCATGAATAATTGTTGTGGTTGCGATGGAAGCATCCTACACAGTTTCTCAATCCTCAACATGGAATAATTTCATAATCTGGATATTCTATACTGTTTTAGAATTGAATTGAATGCTAAAAAGTACGAATATCCATTTACTTTTTTTTCACACACATAAAATAGATATCATCAAGTATCTTTGTATTCATTTACTAAATTCAAAATTCCACATTTACTCAGTAATCAGAGTTTATGAATATGTTACCTGATTTACATGCATTTTATTTTAAAGTATAAGATCAGAACCAAAGACCCTGGTGATTAAACATCACAAAATCCAATAATTTATTCTGTGAAATCCCTATCAAAATTGACAGCATCATCGGTTGCTGGTTCACTGTACATACTATAATCATTCCTATCATCGGCTGAGAACGGATTCGCCGATTCGTTCATTTAAAAATATTAATTTTAGTAAATTAAATAGCGGCGATTTTTATGAAAGAGTTAGATTCTGATAGAAATGCTCAGAGTCCTTTAGTTTTATGATTTTAGCGTTAACATTGGTTGAGAAATAACATTGTAACACAAAGTTGAACCAAAGTTTACAGAACTGTGAACGATATTCGAAACCGAAATGTCAATGTACTAAGTCATAAAAAGTCGCCCGAGATTTGAAGGATACTCTGAAGAGAAATGTCAATGTACTAAATCATAATAAGTCGACCGAGTTTTGAAAGATACTCTGAAGAGAAATGTCAATGTACTAAGTCATAATAAGTCGACCGAGTTTTGAAGGATACTCTGAAGAGAAATGTCAATGTACTAAATCATAATAAGTCGACCGAGTTTTGAAGGATACTCTGAAGAGAAATGTCAATGAACTAAGTCATAATAAGTCGACCGAGTTTTGAAAGATACTCTGAAGAGAAATGTCAATGTACTAAGTCATAATAAGTCGACCGAGTTTTGAAGGATACTCTGAAGAGAAATGTCAATGAACTAAGTCATAATAAGTCGACCGAGTTTTGAAGGATACTCTGAAGAGAAATGTCAATGTACTAAATCATAATAAGTCGACCGAGTTTTGAAGGATACTCTGAAGAGAAATGTCAATGAACTAAGTCATAATAAGTCGACCGAGTTTTGAAGGATACTCTGAAGAGAAATGTCAATGTACTAAATCATAATAAGTCAACCGAGTTTTGAAGGATACTCTGAAGAGAAATGTCAATGAACTAAGTTATAATAAGTCGACAGAGTTTTGAAGGAAGGATACTCTGAAGAGAAATGTCAATGTACTAAGTCATAATAAGTCGACCGAGTTTTGAAGGATACTCTGAAGAGAAATGTCAATGAACTAAGTCATAATAAGTCGACCGAGTTTTGAAGGATATTCTGAAGAGAAATGTCAATGAACTAAGTCATAATAAGTCGACCGAGTTTTGAAGGATATTCTGAAGAGAAATGTCAATGAACTAAGTCATAATAAGTCGACCGAGTTTTGAAGGATATTCTGAAGAGAAATGTCAATGAACTAAGTCATAATAAGTCGACCGAGTTTTGAAGGATACTCTGAAGAGAAATGTCAATGTACTAAATCATAATAAGTCGACCGAGTTTTGAAGGATACTCTGAAGAGAAATGTCAATGAACTAAGTCATAATAAGTCGACCGAGTTTTGAAGGATACTCTGAAGAGAAATGTCAATGTACTAAATCATAATAAGTCGACCGAGTTTTGAAAGATATTCTGAAGGGAAATGTCAATGTACTAAATCATAATAAGTTGACCGAGTTTTGAAGGATACTCTGAAGAGAAATGTCAATGTACTAAATCATAATAAGTCGACCGAGTTTTGAAGGATACTCTGAAGAGAAATGTCAATGAACTAAGTCATAATAAGTCGACCGAGTTTTGAAGGATACTCTGAAGAGAAATGTCAATGTACTAAGTCATAATAAGTCGACCGAGTTTTGAAGGATACTCTGAAGAGAAATGTCAATGTACTAAGTCATAATAAGTCGACTGAGTTTTGAAGGATACTCTGAAGAGAAATGTCAATGTACTAAGTCATAATAAGTCGACCGAGTTTTGAAGGATATTCTGAAGGGAAATGTCAATGTACGAAGTCATAATAAGTCGATGTACTAAGTCATATTATAAAGAATAGTTATGCATGCCTGTGTCATGCATAGTACATGGTGTTAGATATATTTTCAGCTGAAGAGAGTGAACAGAGTGACTAATGTGATCGGAGTCGATGTGGTATCAACTGCAGAGCTAACTATGAAGTTGACCACATCGGCTGTAAAGCAGAACCATAGCAGCTGTGGAGCTGAAATAGTGTTGCTGGTTGAGTACCAGGTGATCGGGCGTTGCTGACCAAGATTGGTGGGCACTGATTGCCTGATTGACCAACCTGGTATACAGATGGCTTGATTAGCCAGTGTGACTGGTAGCCGAGTGTATTGGTGACAGAGTTTACAACTCCATGCATGTAATCTTTCAGCCATGGGCTATATTTATGGGTTGAGACTGTAAAGATAATTGGTATCTATTTTTTGTTTACATAATTTCACTATTTGAGTGAATACATTTTATTAGACAAGTAAAATACATTTATTTTTATATTTTACTGATTGAGTAAAACGCATAATTCTTTTTATGGTGAAATCACTTTGACTCATTCGCCCCTTGTCTTTGTACTGTGTAAGGTCATTTATTTGTATTTTCATTATTTAAGTCCGTGCATTTTATGTTAATTGATCCAATATCTGGATCATATACACGCACATATCCGACATAATTACTTTCTCATTCCAATCATTTTTCATTAACATTGTAATGGTATCACCATCAATTGTATTGTTGTAAATCCCAACATGGCCACCAAGGTGGTCATCTTGAAAATCCTGTTATAGCAACCACCTCTAAATAGATAACCCATTAATAATCTTGACATTGGGTTTTCCCTAATTCTTATGTACTATGTCCTAAATGAAACTGGTGTAGATCAGACCTCTAATGCAGCTACATGGTTGCCATCTTGTAAATCTGCTGCTTCTTTAGACAAATTTAGTGACATGGGGTTTTTCACTAAAATACTTCTTGCAACATTTAACTGGTTCTGGTTTGGTTCTGACCACTAACATATCTACTTCTGTTATAAGAATCAGACCTAATTGACGTTATAGTCAATGGTCATTGCTTTCATTTGTGTGCTTCATTGGAGAGGATTAATGGTCATGACTTCTAGCTTAATAAATGAATTCTTAATACTTTGTATATAGTTGCATTTCAGTAAAAAAAGCACTATAACATTAATTTTCAAGTCAAAGGTCTTGACACTGGACTTTTAGCTATAGTGGTTTGTGAGCATGACAATACAAAGTATGGATGGATTTCTGAAGAATATTTTTAAATGAAATGATACTTCATAAACTTCATTTTTGGTTTTAAAAAATGACTAAAAACAACATGTAGATATATCTTCACTGTTTGAGACAAAGTTCAATGATTTACTAGTGTAATAACATGGATGCCAACCCCTCAGATATTTTTGCTCTCATATATGCATAGACTAAAATAAATTATGCTTTTATGCGCCATATACCTTTAGACTGGTTCTGCATTAAATATGAACTGTAACAAAGAATCTGCACATAAAGATTAAACTTAGAAAATCAGTCTGTTCTCTCCTCACTAAGCCATACAGCTGCTATAAATAGAACATATTAGGAAAGTGCAAACAAGTCCACGGTCAAGCATACTTATTTAATTTAGTTGCATAGAAGTAGTCTTTTCTAGAATATGGTCTGTGGTATTAATGAAATGTTAATAAAAACAAGAAAAAAATAATCAATTTTTTGGGGAAGGTGGATAATCTGAAAAAGCATAATCCAAATAAGTTTACATGCAAGGCGTAATTAAGTAAAGAAAAAAAAGCGTAATGGTTAGTATGTATGTAACAAGTGTGCTTCATTTTGAGGTGTATCTGGTGTACATGTCCAGTAGAAAATATTTTGTTACAAATTTGACATTTTGGAGTTTCAGAAGTTAATTTCATTACTCGCGAGTTAAAAACAAATGGCTTTATCTTGGATTGATGATATGGCTAGTCGTATTATAACGTGCCATTAAACTATATACATACTCACATAGCGTATTATTAGCCTATTAGAGTATAAGACCATATACATACTCACATAGCGCATTATTAGCCTATTAGAGTATAAGACTATCATTTATGTAATAAATCATTCTGCTGCAGGATTAAGGTAAAAGTCATTTTCTGACAAATGAACAGTTAACAACAACTTCACACAGCCATGAACATGAAAAGTTAAAAACAGTTCCCCAACCAGTTTGACATTGGGTGGCCAGATAAGAAATGTCTTGTTACGCAAGTTTTCTTTTAGATGATTACATTATTCAATGTCTGATCTTAAGCTATAATTTCTATTGCTTTTGTACTGTAAACATGTTTTTGAAAAAAGACCGATTTCCATTTTCTGTTCATTTTCAACAATCTTTCTGATAAAAGCTAATTGGTGGCTTTGATCTGCTTGCATCATAAAAATCGGTATCTAAAACAGACGTGATGATGAACAAATATTTTATTTCTTAATTATTCAAATGTTTGTGCAGCATTTTGAGAATAAAAAAGATATTCATTATTTATTTTAAGAATTTTATTACAAAATGGACAGCATACCATTACATGTAAATTCACTTTCCATACATATACATCAACTTAACAATTTAACGTATTGATTGGACAGAGACCGTACAGGCAATATTTGGATTACAAACAAAAACAATATAGAAAAAGGCCTACGACCCTATTTAGCAAAATAAAACTTACCGCAATCTTTGGATCAATAAAGGAAATAGGTGAAATGAGTGTACACTCAACAGGCTGTCATGTTTGACAAAATAAACCATAAATTTTCACTAAAATTCAGACAATAGGATAACTGATTACCAGATTATTTGCTGTTCATACGGCTACTGTTTGCAAAGAACTTCCATAATCAATGTAGTTCTCAAATGTGATTTAAAACAAAATTATTAATAACTTGCCAGACTTGATATTCTTGTACCATGAAGGCAAGTCTCAAGGTGACTAGGAACAAAACATCCATTTGATATGTTAAATGGGATACTCTTGAACCATGAAGGCAAGTCTCAAGGTGACTTGGATCAAAACATTCATTTGATATGTTAAACTGGATACTCTTGAACCATGAAAGCAAGTCTCAAGGTGACTCAGAACAAAACTTGCATTTGATATGTTAAACTGAATACTCTTCAACCATGAAGGCAAGTCTCAAGGTGACTCGGAACAATACTTGCATTTGATATGTTAAACTGGATACTCTTGAACCATGAAGGCAAGCAACTTACAACGTTATGCTAATGCACAAGACAAGTAGAGGAGTCAACTCTTGGTCTTCCAGATATTATCTATTGAGAGACAGGCTCATATATATATATATATATATATATATATATATATATATATATATATATATATATATATATATATATATATATATATAAACACACATATATGGACAAAGAACTACATTCTAGCAGTCAGCAGAAAACTGGTCCATAATATGTCTATAAATGAAAAAACAAGAATCATGACATTACAAAAATAATGATAAATGACAATACCAGAATGCAATAAATTCACATTTGCTTACATATAGAAAACTAACCCCATATATGCATACACAAGCATTATGATTCGTGAGATATTAGTATCATGCTGAGAACATTTTAGCATACAGTTTTTTCTCTTCACTTTTGTAAGCATCTCTGGCCCTTTTCACTTTCTCAATCTCTTTTCTTATACCTGAAAGAGAAGAGACAACAATGCCGTTACAAGTAAATAAGGGAAGCATCAGTCCATCTTTGTTTAAAAAATGGCATGTAAAATTTATAGCGTAAGGCAATATACACTTAAAAATCTGAGCAAAGGAAAGAAAAAAATCAAAATGCTGAAACCAAAAAGTTTTATTAAAGTTTTAGGTTGCTTGAGGATATAAAGAGACTGCCAACAAACAAGGTTTTACAGTATGATTGAGCCACTCAAATAAATATAATATGATGCCAACTAAAGATTAAAACACCTCAGCACAAAAGTTGCTATATGGTGCCAACTAGAGGTAGATATTCTAACAACATAAATATGATTAGTACAAAAACTCCAAAAGAATGACCCTTTGAGACTGTAATCATAAGTATAACAGAAAAACATACTAAACTTTCAATTCTGTAAAGTCTAAGAATTTCAAAAGTAATGTCAAAAAGTCTAAGATGTTCTAGAGTAATATGTCCTCATACAGATTCCTCAAGCAATTAATGTCTAAATAATTCTGCCTTGCAAGCTAGATATTGATAAACTCTACAAAAATGTGCTCCAATGTCAGTGGACACATGCATTGCATACACTCCAGCTGAGGTTCACCCTTCAGGTGGTATGCACACGTCAGGTATGTGTGTCCGATATGCAACTCGCACCAATGCCTCCGATTTGACCAATAGGAGGGAAACCACTCTAAAAGTTGGTTGGTCATTTTCAACCAAGATGAAAATGCTGATTTATGCAATCAAGTCCTTATATGGAATATCGCTTTATCTGTTCTTTCATTCAGTGACACTGCTATGAATACAGCTCTGTTTGACAAGCAGTATATTTCAAGTGTCAGTTCTCTGTATGTAATAATGTTGGACAACAATTTCAAGTGTCAGTTCTCTGTATATAATAATGTTGGACAAACAATTTCAAGCGTCAGTTCTCTGTAACAATGTTGGACAAATAAATTTCAAGTGTCAGTACTTTGCATGTAACAGTTTTACAAGCACTTTCAAGCATCATTGACAGGCAGTTTATAACATCTGGAAAAACATCATACACATGAATAACCATTGCTTCAAACTAATTTTTTCTAGTAAAATGTTTCTTCACAAATACTTAAACAATGATAATACCTTAGGAGAAATACTACTACCTCACAAATCCAGCCTCCCAGATAATGTGTGTGTGTTTTGGAATTTTAATGTAGCTTTAAGAATTTTTCATTCATGTCGGTATGATGTCTGCAGTGAGGCAGTTTATAATAATGTCTAGCACCAAGGCATCATGCCACAAACATGTAGCATGATGTCCCACTCAGTCCCATTATGCTGACACTAGACCGACCAGTCCTAACCCTAACCTCTTAATGTTGAGCACTTAGTGAGGCAGCTGTTAGTAGCATTTTTATCAGTCTCTGGTAAAACTCAGCCAGGCTTCAAACCTGCAACCTCTCTCAAAGATCGAACTTTTAGCTATAAAAAAAAAAAAAAGAGCTAAAAATTTCCCACCAACCAAGGTGGTTGTTGGGCAGAGTGATCTTGATGTAGTGATCCGAAGCAAAACCCATGAATATCTGTTATTACCGAAATGTGCATTCTATACAGATGTAACTGCTGGGAGAGTGAATGTGTATTATGATTGGGTAAGTATTAATGAGGTAACTAATTTAGCCAGAAAAAATTAAGTCATAATACCTGTGGAGAAAAGGTAATAGGTGGTACAACATCCACATATGATGGCAGATAGGCATCATTTGTACAAGCTTTCTGTATCAGATACTTTCTTCTCAATTTGGTCAAATTCTGTTTAGTCATTAGTTTTCTTTTTCTTCAAGTAAAAGTTCACATATACGATGACAGACCAGTATCATCTATATAAAACTGACTGCCCTTTACACAAGCATGATCTATGCCAAATTGGCAAAAATAGTTTTTTGAAAATTTTAAACAGTATTTGCTGAAGGACAACAGATAAGACATGATGAATGACATACACTGAACACTGGGCAGCACCATTAAAAACACAATGTCCAGTTGAACTACTAACTTAACTTTTGTTTTTCAAGTTTCATGCTGACACCTTACCCCTGACTAATAGGAAAACATGCTCATGCGAAGATACTGGAGTAGACTCCCTTTGCACCTCTCTAATGATCCCTAATTAGCAACAAAAATCAAACAAAACAACAAATGGTAATCCATCTCCCTTACCCTTGTCATTTGGTTCTAGTTCTGCTGCTCTCTGAAGATCTCCCTGAAAAAATATTTTATTCTTACTATTAAATTAAGCTGTTACTATTAGACTCAAAGTAATATACATGTACTGAATAAAGCTAAAATGGCTATAAAAAAAACATCCTGTAGGATAATGTAAAAAAAGAATCCTACATCTCTGCTCATTTCAAATAAAATGTTAGAAATGAGTCAAATAACTTCCATCTTGTGGTCTATACTGGAGTGGGCAATGAATTAGGATTAAATACATTTAGGTATTTCATTGTCACACCTTTCCTTTATGATATGGGTGTATTACCATCAATAACCCAGATACCTTGTGATACATTAATAATGCCAACCTATCAAAGTGGAGACTTCAGAAAGATACTTTATATACTCAATTACAAGTCCAATCCAACTGCAAATAACAGACCTTGATTTGTCAATGCATAATGAGCCAATTGATCAGGGTCTATGACTTTCTACTAATTAGTCATATCAAACTGCATAGACTCAGATCTGCCACTGCATTATGTCACAGTAATTTGGATTTGTGCAGTCTGCAGTAGGAAATGACTTGTAAGTGAGTATATATGGTAATGAAATTAGACCAAAGTTTTTTTTAATACAGAGACTAGTGTGAAATATATAACACTTTCAAAACTTTCAACACAGAATACCAGCAAAACAGTGTTACCTAAATTTAAGTGATACTTAGCCATGACAGTTTAAAATCTCAGGGTCAAACTTCAAGACAAAAATCAATGCCTGTCACAACACATTATTCTTCTCACTATCAAGATTGAAAAATAAAATCAAAACACACAACCTTCTGTTTCCCAGGCTTGTTATAACCAGTTCCCCATTTGAAAATGGTATTTCTTGATTATTGGAGATTTTAAACTTAAAAACCACAAAACCTTGTATACTAAGTACTATATCAAGAAAACCATTTCAATTCATATTCCACGTCTGCAGTAATTTACAATAAATACAGGGAGATATGAGCTTGCTCAATAGTATGACAACATTATTTAACAACTTCAAAACTGAAAAGTTTGGAATATATATATATATATATATATATATATATATATATATATATATATATATATATATATATATATTATTTTCTTTAGTGTTATTTTTAAAAAAATGGCTATATTTTGTGGGCTTTTTAATCTTTTAGTTTGCACTAGGAAAATTTTGCCAAAAATTAAGGAGGAAAAAATGAAGGGTTTAAACTGATAGCTGGAGAACAGACTATATAGTTAGAAGAACAAAGACAGAGAGGCAGACAGACAGACAGACAGACAGACAGACAGATATATCCTTTCTTAACTTTCAAGGTGTCTATAAACATCAACTGCAGCAATCAAGAAGACACAAATTTTGGTTAACTCTAATGATTGTGGTGGTAATCATGCTATCACTTTTGTTTACACGAGATATATAATCTCCTTTGTATTTGTCAAAAATTCATGCAATTGATTTTAATATTAATTGTCAATACATCTTAAAAAAAACCTGTAATCTGCAATTATTCTGGTAATTATCTCATGTCATCAATGTACAATTAAGTTCTCAAATACTGTTAAAATCAAACCCTCCCCACCACCTAAAAGTATCAAAACTATGAAGAAATCTGCCTAAATCCATATATACATAATGCATTGTGGTCCAAACAGATAACTGCATTGCATATCTTCATTAAATATCAATCCACGTACGTGTCGAAACAGGCATTTCATGTTTAAGATATTCATTTTCATGCCAGAAAGACAATGGGCCAACACTACTGTCTCATTCATGCAATAAATTCTATTGATTCAAAATTGAGGACACAAAATAGTGCACATTTGACAGAAAATATATTATGGGAACATTGTTTAAATTTAAACGGCATTGCAAGTCTCTAAGCAAGGTGACTTGACAATATTAGGCCAATACTTTCTACATTTGGCCAAAGTCTGTTATTTCTCAGACAGAAACCTCCAACTGTAATAGACAAGATGAGCTAGCTACCTTCCTCACAAATACATAAAAGAAAATTGTACAAGAAAATTACAGAGAAACTTTGGAAAAAGTCCATTAATAGACTCTAATTTCCACTAGAATTTAGGAATGATCAATTTACATGGTGAAATCTTATTTAGGAATGATCAATTTACATGGTGAAATCTTTAGATTTAAAATTATGCCAAGTGCCTGAAGTAGTACTAGTAATAATAATACTAAATATAATATATAGAAAATTTGTAACACACAAAAATACTGACTTACCAATGCCTCTTCCCAATTCTTCATTGCATTATGTGCTTGGCCTCGTCTGAACAAAGCTTTTACATTGTCCTCATCAATACCTAGTGCCTGCAAGGAATTAAAAAGAAGCTGTTGTTACTGAAGTGATTAATGTCACCCCAGACAAAGATATTGAATTTACTCAAATAGTGTATTGAGTACGAGATTTATCTATGGTTTTAAAATATGCAATAGAAAGAAACTGAAACCAACATTTTAAGTAAGTTCAACATTTAAATTCCACATAATCCTAACTGTCCTGTCACAAGTCCAAAAATATAGAATGTTCTGAAAATATAAAATGTTCCAAGTGAATTCTAATAGTATTGAATGTCCTGATTTAACACAATGATGCAATCCAGAATATCTCGAAATCAGATCAAAATAATCCTAAAGCAGTGTGTTTAAACCTAAAGTCAAAGAGCACTTGAGTAATACCAATGAATATTTTAAATAGTTTTTCTCATATTATATCAGACAGACTGGCCTAGTTTATCAAAACCCTATTTATACACATTTTGATATAAGTCATGAATTAAATGTGAAGACAAATCTAGTCTAATTGTAAACAAGACTGACCATGATCAATTGCTTTGTAAACATGTTGCTTACAACTTATAATCATGGACAATATTTTAGCGTTCAATATCAATTAAAAATGCATAACAATACATTGTTTATCTGAAAATATCTTACATGCATTATAAGGTCATAGAAATTACTTGCCTCTCATAAAGAAGTCATTACTGCTTTAAAGTAATACAAGAATCTTTTGTATGTTAAAGTTCTGCATACTACATGGCAAATGTAAAATAACATACAGGTCAAAAGAATCCAAAATAATATGACACATTAATTTTTTTCAACACTGTTCATGGGGGCCATGAGTGGCCGAGTGGTCTAAAGCGTTCTCTGTTACGGATCACTGCCACCTCACCTCTGTCTGCGTGGGTTTGAGTCTCAGATTAGGCCAATGTGGGTATGTGAGAAAGCTTGCCACTAGCTTCTCGTGGGTCGGTGGTTCTTTCCGAGGGTTTTACCGGGTTCTTCCTCCACCATTAATACTGGCTGCCATGTAAAGCCTATCATGTGCTGGAAAATGTTGTTTAACCCTACAACAACAACAACAACAACTTTTCATGGTGGTGCATTGTTCATGAAGGGTTATTCACTGTTTGCACATATTTATGTAGAATGAAAGGGCTCTTAACACAAAACCATTTTATAATGTACTGTGAATAAACTATTTATGAGGGGTGTTATTAATTTTTGAAAATAATGAGGCTGATTTAACCCATCAATTAAAAGACTCAGTAAATAGAATGAAACTGGCATGGTAGCAAAAGGACATCTTCCTGTATCCAAGCATTTAGGTACTAAACAAAATGCCATTTTCCCCCTAACAACACAAATGTATATGTATGAAAATAAATGAATTTACACAATACAAAATTGAATTTAAACCGAAAGCACACTATTACAGACTTTGTACCTCATACTCCTGTTTAAATAATCAAACCAGAGCATGTTACCTTCCCATGAATTTAATAAATATTACAACAAAGTTCTGAATAATCTCAGCCTATGAATACCTCTGATATTAGGCCACTCCCCAATGGCAACAATGTTTGGTCATTCCTAATTGATTTGTAACTGAGAAAATAAAAATAAATTTTTAATTGTAAAATCCATGAAATTTTGTGATTTATAATATCTCACTTGCTGAAAATTAAATCCATGCTGGATGCCAAGCTTATGCAAAATGTAAAACGACACAAATTAAAGACGATTCTTTTTATCTTAAAGATTAATCACTGGTTGGTTGGGCTTTAATAGCAATTTGCACATAAAAGTGGCCTTTGTCATGCAAAGAAAATGAGTGCTAAGTACCTCCATAAGGTGACACCGAGGCAGCCAACCCATGTTGGCCTAGGTGGGTATAACAACCCCTGGCCACTGGCTTGCAATTCTGAACCTTTACCTACTACCGGTAAGCTACCATGGCTCACACAAAAAAACGTTCTTATTCATCAGAAAATGGTGCAGTGGCATTAAATCTCTTTGATAGTATTTTGAATGCAATGATGCACATCCATAGATTTATGTCAAAACTAAACCCAGCATAACCAAAAATTATAACCCTTTTATTTAATTACTCTATACAATCAAACATAAATTGTTACAGCATAACCAAAAATTATAACCCTTTTATTTAATTACTCTATACAATCATACATATATTGTTACAGCATAACCAAAAATTATAACCCTTTTTCTATATTCCCCTATACAATCTCATACATACCTCGTTACAATTTCTTAAAGCCTCATCATATTTCTGTAGCTGTACATTGCAAGCAGCTCTGGTAAAGAAAACAAGCAATTATTAGAAGAGAAACAAACAAATGTTTTTCTTGTGACTTTAGTAGCTTTAGGTATATGAGAGAAAGTCATTTATAAACATAACAGCAAACTTAATATTGATTTTTGTAACAATGGAAGTATACTGCTATTATTTATTTCCAAATGAGCTGAAGATGGTAAGAAACAACAGTCTGCTTTGCTTGTCATATACTGTACCAGCTGATCAGGGCCTATGTTGTTTGTTCCACTGATTACTCCTAACAAATTGCATAAACAAGTACTACTGACATATTTTGTGAAAGCAGATCTGGGTCTATGCAGTTGTATCCAACCTGTGAGTATATAAAGTTCACATTGAAAGGTAAAAGGTGTTCTGTTTCTTCAGACATCTTTCTAAAAACATCCTCTTCTTCAGTTTTTACCCTGAAGAAGCAGCTCTGGCAAAGAAAGCAAGCAATTAATATTGTTACCTCATCTTGTCTACTTCTTACATCCAAACAAGAAACCTGTCGCATCTACCTAACAGCTGCTGGTGGGCAGTTTGCAATGAAATCTTTGTCATTAAATCATTTCTGCTGAAACTTCTTCTAATGCTCCTTTATGCATAGATTAGGAAAGCAACTGTTTTAAGGATATCTAGTTTTTGTATCTTCATCCATAGTCAACATGATTTTTTTCACCACTAAAAGCCAATATGCCAGAATGCTTTGTGGCTGATTGGTCACATTATGTCAAGTATGGTATTGTTTTGTTTAGTTTGGTCTTTTATGCCACACCAACACTTTGGAGGCTATATTGTGTCAGGGCAAGAAGAGTCAAGTTTATTGCACGATGTCAAACCAACTTAAACAATCCAGGCCAATCTGAACTAAATTCAGTCAAAACATTTTTGTGAAGCTCCTGTTTAAAGTTTATTTATTCTTTTGTAATAGTGGCTCTATTTGAATGTGGATCACTGTCAGTTGGTGGATCACTGTCAGTTGGAAGCCACTTGAAGGCTTTTCAAGTGTAAGGAATAGTGGCCATAGCCGAAAGGCTATCATGTAAGCAAAGATTGCGTTAAGAGTTTAAAACAAGGAGTCCAAGACTCCCATTTTGGTAAAAATAGGAGTCACACCAGCAAAAATTGCAGTCCCCACCCAGAAAATGTTAAACTTTTGCAGAGTAGAAGAACTGTTGGTTGCCCTTGAGTTTAATTTCCACATTCTTTATAACACTGACATGCACAATTGTGTCAGCCTATTAGGCGTGTATGGTAATTCTGCACAATGATACATAATTTCTGTAAATATATATATATATATATATATATATATATATATATATATATATATATATATATATATATATATATATATATATGCATCTTATAAAAAGTAAACATTTCCTATTACATTTATAAAAAAAACAATAAACACAAATAATTAGAATAAAGTTTAACCCTGCATTTATCTGTGCCAATATATTCCCAAAGAAGATTTTTCAAAACACCTAAACTCCTTAAGATGATCTGGTTAAAAACATATCATTTAGAAAACATTTTCAAAAGGGTTGATTTAAATTTTGACAACAGAACTTCAAAATTATATTCCGTTATATAAACAAGGACTAAACTTCCTGTGAAACCAACTTGTCTTCTTTTAATTCGTTATACCAGTTTCCAAACCTGTATTGATACAGGGCTCAAATCGTTTTTTTATAGATAAGGGATGACAAGTTCTCATTTCAGCTCTAAGATTCAACAATTTGGACTACAAATTTGGTTTAAAACGAACAACAGTCTGTTTTTTTTAATCTTGGTTTCCTCCGAATATTCCCACCCAATTTTTTCATATCCAGACATTTAGGTTGGGGTGTGGGGTCAATGCAATTGCAAATAGAAAATTTAGAATTTGCCACCACCATGTGGAAGTGACAGTTGGTAGCCGCTTACCAGCAGGCCTAGAAAAATTAAACTTAATTTTATACCTACTTATACCTGCATGAAATCAATAGGAAAATGATTTTCACAGAAATGGCAAGTTTTATAATTGTTATGTCTTTGATCCAATGACAGACTAGACGAAACTATGGCATTGATTAAACCTAACCTGATATTCACCTTTTGCATTACTAGTCACTTCACAAATCTCAAACAAAGGCATATGAAGTCCATTAGTGATGTGATATCAACAACAAACTCCATTTTAATGTTGTTGAGAAATTAAATTGTATTAAATGAAAATCAGACACATTTGTAAAAAACAGTAGCCTGACCAGTATGATTTATCCAGCAGAGAGCACATGTCAACGTAGTAATCACATCATTCAACTCCAGTTGTTCTCTGAATATATACATATGGAAAATGTTGTGTTCTTTCATTTTTTATTACAACCAGTACACGACTTTAATTTTTTTTCTCTTTCTCTACAACATTTAAAAATGTGGGTTGTTAGATTTGTGTCCTCATGCAACTAGCAAGCAAAGAAAGAATACCAGGCCACATTTCATCAACACTGTAGTTTTATCTTGTCTTTCAGCAGATTAAAGAAATAACAATTTTAATACTCAGAATTTCAAAGAAATAAGTAGTTTTCATATCCATTTCATAAATGTATCGCTCAATCTAACGACGTTTAAAGTTTGCTACGCCAAGTGGTAAGCGGCTACACTTTGCCACCATGATTTTTGCCTACCTTCCACATAAGGAAAGATACATGTATCAAGCAGACTTTGAACACAGAAGTGTACTAGACGAATCTAATCTAATCGAAGTGTTTGGATTGACTCAGCATATATGTTTATTGCAAATGATCCATACTGCAACCTCTGAATATTCTGGTTATGATCAGTTTATTTAACACTCAATTACGTGATTGTTTCGTGCGTCAGGTGGTGGTGGCAAATTCCTGATGTTTTCCCCACTTTCATCAATATTTGCAAACTTCCAAGACTTTTCACGGTAAAAACAAAATTATCATTACTCCGACTTTTTTCCTGATTTCCTAGTAGCATGGGAACCCTGTGATAGCTATCCTGTGGCACCAGAGACTAACGTTCAACAATCTCCGTGACCTGATGGTTGAAAATCCCAGAGAATTACTGCTAAGGACTGATCTACTGTGCAGCACAGAGGTACCTCTTGTATACCACTCCAAAAACTCTCCATCTTCATGTCTGGCTCATATTAAATGATCTATCTGCCAGGACCAGTTGCAAAATGCATTGCTAGAACTAGAAGGCTATCAACCTCCATGGTTTACAATGCAAAGTTGAGAATTTTCTGTAATTGGTGCAGCAGAAAACACAATGAATAGTGATCCTATTTTCCCACCTCTAACTGCTGTTGCAGATTCTCTTTTCTCTATGAAAAAGATTTGATTTCTGTATGCAACATTAAGAACTACTGATCAATCCTCTTCAATATGCTTAAATTTTCTATCGGCTCGCCTACTTAGCCATACCCACATCTTTCAAAAACAATCAGATATTATAAGCTCCAGAAGCCAGTGTCAAACATTTTAATGCCAAGATGGAACCTTTCGTGTTCTTTATCTAAAACCTCTTTATGGTCCTTTAAATGAATCTTGCGTCCATAACCAAATATTTCGTCAATAACCAAATATTTCGTTAATAACCTTACCCTTTAAACAGTCGTCCTAGTCACTTGTAAAGAGAAGGAAGAAAATTCATGCTTTATCAGTGAAAAGGGTTGTTCTGAGTTCAGTGGAAACTATGACTCACTTTCCTTTCTTGACAAACCTGGGTTTCTGGCCAAAACTCAGCCTTTTCCTAAAATTCTGTTCCAACTGACATGCCCAATCTCAACTGTATCTGCGTTGGGGATGGACTCTTTTGCACCATTAGAGATTTACATTTTTATCTAAATCAATGGACAAATGAAAGAGCTGTAACAGTCTCTATCTCCCTCAAAAAGACCTATGATATTTTGGTGGACTGTACAGACTATTAAAAGAGCTTATTGATCTCTCATTGCGAGATATCACTTTTGAAACTCAAAGCCTTTGAGACCAGGGCAACTGTTGCATCTTGGGCCTTTTTTTAACAGTTTGTCTTTGGATGATGTCATGAAGCTGCATTCGAGTAATCTCACTTCAATTTCAGTGTGAGGACATTTATATCTTGGGTGCCACTGCATCAGCTCAACATGTTCTTCAGTCATCTGCCAAGTAATAGTATCGCAACCTATGCCATCAATAGCAAGTTCACTATGCCCGCTTATCTTTAGCCACCAACCTCCCACCAGGCTGGAAAATTCATCAATGTAATAATATCAAATACTTTATTACTGCTATTAAAATGAAGGGTTTTTCCTTCTATTTAAAAAAACTTCATTTGTAACTGTTTAATATTTACCAGCTATTATTGACCAATTCCCCCTTCTATGATGTTCTATTATTCTTGGTCCAAGTCAAAGAAGGACAATTATTTCTGATTATCAGAAGCAGAATAAGGTATTGGACATAAATCATGTTTTTAATTCTAGATCTCCAATTACTAACTGGAGGAGGGAATAATCTCCTTGGACTGGGGACTAGCACCAGGAAAAGATATATCAATGTAATAATTGCAGATGCTGTCTTAATATTAAGATACATTTGTGTCCAGCTTCATTAGTTTGCAGTCAGCTTTTAATGTTAACTTGATGTCTGTGAATTTGATGTACTATTGAAAATATTGTGTCCCGAGGGTCTGGATATTTCGATTAATAATAGAAGACTCAAAATGTAGAGATGCAACTGAATGAAATTCAGGTTGTATTTAAACTGGAACAATAATATTTCTAATGTGTATATTTAATTTTTAATAGGTCTCGTAATACTGGGATCTGGACCACAGACTTCTTGCAGTACCAGAAAGTGATAATCATAAAACAACTAAAATAATTTTGCCACCAAAATGTTTTCCTACACTTATAACAGACTTAGGTGGAAATGGAGGCACCGGTAAACAAAATAATGGATTCCAATAAGATATCAGCATATCCCATTCACAAACATTATGATGCCAAATTTTGACCTAACACTAAATAAACACCATTCTCTGGTTAAAATCAAGTAACCTACAGTTGGCTGTAATAAAGAAATAAATAAAAATAATTGAACAGGTACAGACATAATTCTTTGCAATGCAAAATACTCTTTTGAACATTGTACCTTATTACA
The DNA here is from genome assembly GCA_030141615.1 of Unio pictorum. Classification (NCBI taxonomy): domain Eukaryota; kingdom Metazoa; phylum Mollusca; class Bivalvia; order Unionida; family Unionidae; genus Unio; species Unio pictorum. The sequence continues at coordinate 3,514,179 of JARLTB010000204.1, forward strand.
CAAAAAAGACAACAATGTGATCTACCAATATCGCTTTCCACCTCAGGTATTCCAAAAAATAAAATGAAAGATCTGGACAGACCAGAGTATAAAGATGACTTGTACATTTATCTAACATTAATATTTTCCTAAAATCAATAGAGTAGCAACATATATGAAGATATTATTTGAAAAAAAAAAAACAACTTAATACAATGAATGCATTTAGTGCAATTTTCAACAGCTACTTTTATGTAGCTATCCAGTCAGAACAAGAAATTTTTGTACAAGTTACTTCCCTTTATCCACCACTGATTGGGTCTACTCACATGACCATTATGTCGAACAACAGTTTCTGGGTAATTTTTTAAAAAGTAAATGAAAATTCCCTTCTTCTTGAACAAACTGCTGGTCACATTTACTGATATTAAAGTGTGCTACTTCAGAAATGTTCATATCTGTCATATATAATAAGTCATATTTATTATTTTCTCTCGACATGCAAATAGTATTTCTGACCTAAGCAGCAGAAAGCAAATACAAACACAAAAACTTTAGAGTTACAAAAACAAATACTTACAAATTAAGATAAATTGATAATGTCTGTTTCTTATCGATCTCATCATCATCCTCTTCATCTGAACCAAGTTCCAAATCATTTTTCAATTTCTCAACATATCTGGAAAGAATAAAATATTCTAAAGAATTTGCTCCACTGCCTGCATCTGAAATTCTATATTAAAAATATACATTCAGTTATTTTTTATTTTGGCTGGCTGTTTTTACCTGCGATAATAAACCTAATATTGAGATATTGTGAAGAAAATAAAATTCTATGGGCAGTAAAATAACATGAAGAATTGGAGTTTTATCTTTGTCAGATTACACTTTCTTTCCATACTCTTTATCAAATTTTACCCAATTTCGAGGATAACTTACTGAAATAGGGTTAATAACTCCATTAGCCAGAAATTCCAATTTTTTCCCCGTAAGTAAATCAAAGATTTCAATCTGCAAATTACTAGTTTGCTCGTGTTACTTTTCAGCCCTAATAAATACAGAAATAATTCTAAAACAAGTAACTTCTGTAATTGAGCTTGGGACAAAAACCTGTATAACTCCTTTCAGTACAATATCTGAAGTAAATAAGCATATCCAAAATTTAGCACGTGTGATGAGATTCCAAAAATCTGGTCAGGAATATCCAAAATGTAAAACTTTTAATGAATTTTTTTTAAAATGAACATTTTTAAAAAATATATGATAGAATATTACCTATGTGCTGCATGCTCAGGGCCGATATGTACTACTTTCAAAGTTGGCAAGGATGAAACCGAATCATCTTAAATTGTCTTGTGTCCAGTTATTTAATTAATACACTGGTTTATAGTTTAATATTTAACATTGTATATTTAATATTTAACATTGTATATTTAATATTTAACATTGTATATGCCAAATGCAATCTTGCATTGCAAGTTAATAAATGGGAACCATGTACTGTTTATTTCTAAGGTGATGAACTGTAAACTACAATCATTGCTCATGCTTTATTCCATAGTTACAAAGTTAATATCAGGGGAGATAAAAACAGTTCAAAAGTCAATCAAGGTCATTACTCCATAAGGTATGTTTATTTCTTGAGTTCAACACCTTTTTTGTGTGATTATTGTCATATAATCTAGCAGTAACTGCACCATGCAGCACATAACATCCAATGCTGCATAAGCCATGTGATTGCCAACTGACAGTTTATACCACAATAAATGCAGAAAAACAACAAACTCTTATAATTGCAATCCTGAACCAAGTTACCAACATTTATTAATGAGTTAAAATTGTAGAACTTTCACAATCTTTGAAAATATGGATCATTTACATACAAGATTCAATGATGCAGATGTATCGAAAATATCGGCTTCAATTTTGGGAACATAATCTTACATCATGTAGATCCAAGAGACACAAATAAAGGACAATGTTCAGCAGACCAAAGAAATTCCTGGTCTGTTAATTTCATGCAAGGGATAGTTCTTGTTAGAAATGATATATTCTGAATGGCACTTTCACTATCATTTGAATATGAAACAAAATGTCATGTATACAGACGGACAAACATATACATTGTGTACACATATGGACAAACCCGTAGATAAAACATATGCACACATCTTTTTTTCTCCAAAATACAGGCATACAAGTTCAATTCTTTTATATTATGAAAAAAAGAACCTAGTCAAATGGACACACAAACCAGTTACATGTAATATTTACCATACACATCACAAAATTTAACATAGTTCGACAAAATTATGTCTTGCCTACTCCAACAAGGTATATTGCAAATACCTAACAAACTTGAAAAGTATCAATGTAACCTACTTTGTATACATCTAAATATTAGTATATTAAAAATACATTACTTCAACCAAATTTCATGACATGTATTAACTAAGCAAAGGTGTCAGAGTAATGGAGTTCATTATAACAAAATAACGTGACTATATGACCGATGATGTCATTGACATAAAGTTTGCGAGATTTGTATAGTCATGTGACTCGGACTGAAACTGGCCAGATCCATGTCAAATTTCAGCAACGATGTACTTTCATCTTTTCTATCAGCAGAATAAAAAGATGATGAATGCTATGCTCACGATTTTTGAGAAAATAAATCATATTCCTATCGATTTCATGCAGGTATTTCTCGACGAAAAGTCGTTCAAGTTTGCTGGGTCTGCTAATAAGAGGCTACCCCATGCCAACACCAAATGGTGTTGGTTAATTTCAACTTTTCGATAGGGAATGGACTGACCCCACACCGCAAAATTAAATGTCCAAATATAAAAAATGGGGTGAGAAGGGTCAGAGGAAACTTGGACTATCTTTATCCTTAGTGGGGATGACAATATCAAGATGCATTGTCAAACAGTAATTCTAATCAGTGTTGGCAACTTGTGCGCATATTTGTAAAATAGTCTTATTAATATATAGATTAAAATATACTAAACTGCTTGCTACTGGGTCAACTGTACCAATAACGGGAATTCGATTATTTCATTAAATATTTAAAATAATTGAAAATTGGGGAATTGCTGAATTTTTTGTACACTGCGTGTAATCCGGGAATTGCTGAAAAAGCCAAAATCGTGAGGGTTGGCAGCTATGTGACTCTTGTGCTGTACCCTCTGTAGCTTGCTATATACAAAAACTTAATAATTTGATCAGACAAGGGATATCAATATCTTTGCTTATTAATAATAATGAGAAATATATCGATATTCAAAAATGGATTACCACCAAACATAGGTAATCTTTGGGACCATATTAATTATTTACCTGAGTGCCTTTGAATACTTTTTCTTAGCCTTCAATACTTCCTTGTCTTTAAACAAATTATTTCCTATCTTGCGTATCTCATCAATAACATTGATTACACTGTTGACACTGTTTTTCTGCAAAGAAAGAAATATTTTTCCTTAATAAATCTTAATCTTTAATCCAATCTATCTCTTAATCTATCTTATCTATACTTTATGGATGCCTCATCATACAATTATCTTGTTAAAGTATTACAAGAACAGTACTATATTCTTCAGATATTTGACCAAGAAACTTAAGATTTAGCTCAATATCAGACATAACCATTATTAAATCACACAAAACCATTAAATTCAGACTTAAACACCAAATCTAACAAAAACAGACATAACGATCAAATCAGACAAAACCACCAAATCGAACATAACCATTAAATCAGACAAAACCAGCAAATTAAGACATAAACACCAAATATAACAAAAACACAAAAGAAATCAGACATAACCATCAATCACACAAAACCACCAAATCGAACATAATGATCAAATCACACAAAACCAATAAATTGGACATAATCACAAAATCAGATAAAATCATTAGATCACACAAAACTATCAAATTCAGACATAAACACCAAATCTAACAAAAACACCAACAAATTAAGACATGACCATCAAATCAGACAAAATCACCAAATCAGACAGCCATTAATATCACATAAAACCATCAAAATTCAGACAAACAAAAAAATTCAGACATAACCACCCGACTAAATCCATCAAATCAAACAAAACCACCAGATCAGCGGACATCATCACCAGATCAGACAAAGCCATTAAATTATATGAACCATCAAAGCAGATATAAACATCAAATCCAACAAACCCAAAATCAGACATAACTATCAAATCAGACAAACCCATTCAATCCGACATAACCACCAAATCAGACATAACCAGGTGTGTAAATACCAAATCTAACAAAATGACCATATCAGATATGAACACCAAATCAAACAAAACCGGAAAATCAATTTGTCAAAATTTGCAGCCAAAATAATTTACAAAGTATTTAAACTTTCCAATCTGACAAAAAGCAACAACTACTTGTAAACAGAAGACAGGTACTGATAAAGAATTCATATTAATTTGACTTACAGAATTCCCAGTTCATTTATTATTAGTAACCAATCAAGTAACTTGTAACATTTAAACATGAATCATTTAATGTTAAGGAGAATTATCATGAATACTATGTTCTGAATCTTGATATTGAAGTTAAAGTCATAATTTGATTGGTGGTTCAAAAGGTCAACAGAATTTAATTTGGCAGGGGTACTCTCCATTACATCAGGGGTCTGATTTTAATCAGCTTGATAAATTTTCTTTCCAAACGTGTTTTGATGAAAAGAGGGACTAATATTTGAACACTGAATGTCAGGATGTTCTTGGAATTTACCATTTAAATGCCTGTATTTTCATATCATTTAACTTTGTAGGTCAAACCAGTGTCAAAAAAAGATCTTACATGGGTTGTACAACCACAACAGAAGACAGAATGAACCAATAAAGTAAAAATATCCTGATATAGGTTAATGAAGGTAACTTTTCTACTCTGTACCTACCCATTTATGGGCCATTAGGCCATCACATTATGTATACACCAACTGTTGGGACATTATTTATTATACAGGACACAGTTGGTGTGTATTTTCGATGTACCAACCAGTTAAGGAGATATTTTTTATTATACAAAACACTGTCACAGTGAGCTTATTATGTACATACCCATTATGTGACATTATTTACTACACAAAACACTGTCACAGTGAGCTTATTATGTACATACCCATTATCAGACATTATTTACTACACAAAACACTGTCACAGTGAGCTTATTATGTACATACCCATTATGTGACATTATTTACTACACAAAACACTGTCACAGTGAGCTTATTATGTACATACCCATTATCAGACATTATTTACTACACAAAACACTGTCACAGTGAGCTTATTATGTACATACCCATTATCAGACATTATTTACTACACAAAACACTGTCACAGTGAGCTTATTATGTACATACCCATTATCAGACATTATTTACTACACAAAACACTGTCACAGTGAGCTTATTATGTACATACCCATTATCAGACATTATTTACTACACAAAACACTGTCATAGTGAGCTTATTATGTACATACCCATTATGTGACATTATTTACTACACAAAACACTGTCACAGTGAGCTCATTATGTACATACCCATTATGTGACATTATTTACTACACAAAACACTGTCACAGTGAGCTTATTATGTGCATACCCATTATGTGACATTATTTACTACACAAAACACTGTCACAGTGAGCTTATTATGTGCATACCCATTATCAGACATTATTTACTACACAAAACACTGTCACAGTGAGCTCATTATGTACATACCCATTATGTGACATTATTTACTACACAAAACACTGTCACAGTGAGCTTATTATGTACATACCCATTATGTGACATTATTTACTACACAAAACACTGTCACAGTGAGCTCATTATGTACATACCCATTATGTGACATTATTTACTACACAAAACACTGTCACAGTGAGCTTATTATGTGCATACCCATTATCAGACATTATTTACTACACAAAACACTGTCACAGTGAGCTCATTATGTACATACCCATTATGTGACATTATTTACTACACAAAACACTGTCACAGTGAGCTTATTATGTACATACCCATTATCAGACATTATTTACTACACAAAACACTGTCACAGTGAGCTTATTATGTGCATACCCATTATCAGACATTATTTACTACACAAAACACTGTCACAGTGAGCTTATTATGTACATACCCATTATCAGACATTATTTACTACACAAAACACTGTCACAGTGAGCTTATTATGTACATACCCATTATGTGACATTATTTACTACACAAAACACTGTCACAGTGAGCTTATTATGTACATACCCATTATGTGACATTATTTACTACACAAAACACTGTCACAGTGAGCTTATTATGTACATACCCATTATGTGACATTATTTACTACACAAAACACTGTCACAGTGAGCTCATTATGTACATACCCATTATCAGACATTATTTACTACACAAAACACTGTCACAGTGAGCTTATTATGTGCATACCCATTATCAGACATTATTTACTACACAAAACACTGTCACAGTGAGCTTATTATGTACATACCCATTATCAGACATTATTTACTACACAAAACACTGTCACAGTGAGCTTATTATGTGCATACCCATTATCAGACATTATTTACTACACAAAACACTGTCACAGTGAGCTTATTATGTACATACCCATTATGTGACATTATTTACTACACAAAACACTGTCACAGTGAGCTTATTATGTACATACCCATTATGTGACATTATTTACTACACAAAACACTGTCACAGTGAGCTTATTATGTACATACTCATTATGTGACATTATTTACTACACAAAACACTGTCACAGTGAGCTTATTATGTACATACCCATTATCAGACATTACTTACACAACAAAACACTGTCACAGTGAGCTTATTATGTACATACCCATTATGTGACATTATTTACTACACAAAACACTGTCACAGTGAGTTTATTATGTACATACCCATTATCAGACATTATTTACTACACAAAACACTGTCACAGTGAGCTTATTATGTACATACCCATTATGTGACATTATTTACTACACAAAACACTGTCACAGTGAGCTTATTATGTACATACTCATTATGTGACATTATTTACTACACAAAACACTGTCACAGTGAGCTTATTATGTACATACCCATTATCAGACATTATTTACTACACAAAACACTGTCACAGTGAGCTTATTATGTACATACCCATTATGTGACATTATTTACTACACAAAACACTGTCACAGTGAGCTTATTATGTACATACCCATTATGTGACATTATTTACTACACAAAACACTGTCATAGTGAGCTTATTATGTACATACCCATTATGTGACATTATTTACTACACAAAACACTGTCACAGTGAGCTTATTATGTACATACTCATTATGTGACATTATTTACTACACAAAACACTGTCACAGTGAGCTTATTATGTACATACCCATTATGTGACATTATTTACTACACAAAACACTGTCACAGTGAGCTTATTATGTACATACCCATTATGTGACATTATTTACTACACAAAACACTGTCACAGTGAGCTTATTATGTACATACCCATTATGTGACATTATTTACTACACAAAACACTGTCACAGTGAGCTTATTATGTACATACCCATTATGTGACATTATTTACTACACAAAACACTGTCACAGTGAGCTTATTATGTGCATACCCATTATGTGACATTATTTACTACACAAAACACTGTCACAGTGAGCTTATTATGTACATACCCATTATGTGACATTATTTACTACACAAAACACTGTCATAGTGAGCTTATTATGTACATACCCATTATGTGACATTATTTACTACACAAAACACTGTCACAGTGAGCTTATTATGTACATACCCATTATGTGACATTATTTACTACACAAAACACTGTCACAGTGAGCTTATTATGTACATACCCATTATGTGACATTATTTACTACACAAAACACTGTCACAGTGAGCTTATTATGTACATACCCATTATGTGACATTATTTACTACACAAAACACTGTCACAGTGAGCTTATTATGTACATACCCATTATGTGACATTATTTACTACACAAAACACTGTCACAGTGAACTTATTATGAACATACCCATTATGTGACATTAATTACTACACAAAACACTGTCATAGTGAACTTATTATGAACATACTCATTATGGGACATTAATTACTTCACAAAACACTGTCACAGTGAACTTATTATGAACATACTCATTATGGGACATTAATTACTTCACAAAACACTGTCAGTTGTAGTTGGTTTTAATGTCAATTTTCAGCACAAAATAGGCTATACATGGCAGCCAGTATTAATGGTGGAGGAAAAACCCCGAAAGAACCACTAATCCATGAGAAGCTGCTGGCAAGCTTTCTGATATACCCACATTGGCCGAATCCAAGACTCGAGCCGACTCAAACAGAGGTGAGAATGGCAGTGATCCATAACAGAGAGCTCTTTAGACCACTCAGCAAAACACTGTCTATGTGAGCTTATTATGTACATAACCATTATGGGACATTATTTACAACACAAAACACTATCTGTGCGGTTATATGGGTGAATGTTAAGCCAATGAACTTTACTCAAATAATAATAATTTCTGAAGCATGCAATGCAACTAGTACAACTAATATAATAAATAAATGAACACTCACATCTGTAAAGTCAAGACCAGAATCATTAGGATTTTCAGCATATTTGTCACCTGTTCCATCGTCCACCGATACACCATCATCAGCCCCTGGAGGAATTTCTCCACAATCAATGATTTTGCATTCCTGGAAATTAGACAAGGACCTTGTACTTTAGTTGCACTGTATTTACTATATTGGTAAAAAGAAATGCAATAATTATATTTTTTTTTGCATTGACAATTTTACCACCATGACATGCCATCAGCATTATCTGTTATTGCTTCAGGGGAATAACTGTGATTGCTTAAGGGGAATAACTGGCCCAAATATGTTACGATCAACTGGCTGCCTCAGAAATCTGGTAGTTTGTTTTCAGGAGATAAGTAGCTTTCAATAATACATACTCAAGTCTATATCCCCCATTCATCACACAGCATTGCAATGGAATGTTTCCAAAATGCCTCAGAATTAAAAGATGTTGTGTAGATGGGGTGGGGATATTGCATCATATACACATAAATGCTTTTCACTCAAGCTACATTATTGTGCTTGAGAGCCTTGAAACTTTAGTCTTGGAGTACATCTATTACATTTTCATTTTTCTCACTAGATATAGCCTTTAATTCATATAAAATTGTACATTATAATAAGCATGACACCAAAACCAAAAGATTAACTACAATAAATCCAAATAGATGCTACCTCCATGATGTACTCTCTCTCTCTCTCTCTCTCTCTCTCTCTCTCTCTCTCTCTCTCTCTCTCTCTACTCCAAAGTAAACTGCTTAATAATAATATTTCTCTGACCCTATAATTTGAACATGTATACATTTGATCTTGTTATTTACCTTCACAGGTTTTTCACTTTTAACTTCCTCATTCTCGAGAGCTCTAACAACATCCATGCCCTTCAGGACCTTTCCAAAGACAACATGTTTCCCATCTAAGTGAGGAGTTGGAACTGTTGTAATGAAGAACTGGGAACCATTTGTGTTTGGACCAGCATTGGCCATACTAAGTAAGCCAGGGACATCATGCTGAAATACATATACAATTGTTAAACATTTTCTTCTGTGTGCATACCATCACTCACATGAAAACAGTGACAAATTTGTTGTTATTGTTTTAGGGTTTAATGCCATTTTTCAGCACAAGATAGACTATACATGACAGTATAAATGGTGGAGGAAGAACCCTGGAAAACCAAGAAAGAACCACTGACCCATGAGAGCTTGCTGGCAAGCTTTCTCACATACCCACATTGACCAAATCTGAGACTTGAACCCTCGCAGACAGAGGTAAGATAAGAGTGATCAGTAACAATAAGCACTTCAGACCAATCCAATACTCGGAGCCCCAACAAATTTGTAATAGTTCACAACACTGTAACGAAATCACTTAATATGACTTGATTAATTTACCTCTGCAATCTTCTGTTACATTATCTAGTTCTCTGATCAGTATGAATCATTTTCAATGAAAACCCAGTTAAGATGGTCATTAATTCAGTAACTTCTCCTGATAATATGAAACGTAAGCGTTGTCACTATGAAAAACATTCATTAAAAACAAGTGCCACATCACTTGTTGATGCTAAGAAAGACAAGCATCTTGGCATTCCTTTGTGCTTTAGAACCTAAATTTAGAAATAAAATAGTTTCTCGCAGAGTAAAGGTTGATGATTCAGTGTTTATACATCAATTAGAAAAAAGATAAAATTATCTTATTTAAATAAGATGTCATTTATATCAAATACTTGTCATTCATAAATGGTTAGTCTATAGTATACTACCAAAGGTAAATTTGTTCATGTGACAACAAACAGCAGATAAAATGTACATACAAATGTTAGTTTAATTTTTTTAATATTACAAATCTTGAAGATCTGAATATTGTGTAAGGAACAAAAATGTTTATTCAACTTCCAGTAACTTTAATACTGTAATGTCTTTATCAAGTAATATCATTCTATTTTTGCTGTAAACCTTCCTTACATAAGAGTTGAATTCATCATGCTCAAGTAACTGTTCTTGCTAGAATTTATTTTTCATATGCAAGTCTACATTTTCTTCTTCCATTTAACTAGTATGAAAATATATGCAGCAGTGCTTTGCTCAAGATTTTATTTCCCCAATTATCATCAACCATATGCTCTGAAATGGATCCAGAGCTAATCAAAATCACAAATACATTTCTGTGTTTAATTCAGACAGTCTAAAACAATCAAACTGATATTTCATCTTTATTTTCTTGTCTTTTTATGTACAAAATGGGTAACATAGAATGAACTTTCTTGTGTCAAAGAGAAAAAATAAAGGCCAATGATGTATGGTGAGTAGCTGAAATGAAAACTGAATATTTAATATTTAAATTAAGATGGTCTACATCTTGTAGTGAACTCAGAGACTTCTTAATATTAAAACTAAGAAATTAACAAACCTTTTGCGTTAAGTCTTCATCTTCAAATTTTTCTCCATAAATGCTTTCCCCTCCAGTACCATCAGCATTGGTGAAATCACCTCCCTGCACCATGAAGTCTTTTATAACTAATGAGAGAAAAGAAACATGGCTATTAGAATAATACCAGCTTACAGATGGTGATAATATAAAAATTTTCTCATTTCAACAATTGAGCATCAAATTAACCTCATAAACTGATTATTCCCATTCCCTGAAGAAGAACAAATTGTGATTTACTTCCTTAAATAAAATAACAATTTTGTCGTACTAGGTAGGTATGGTTCGCATTGTTTGATATAGTTTACTTTTTTTGTGGCACAGCAACACCAGTAGGTTATTAGTCTCATATAATTAGCAGAAAGTCCTTAGTCCAAGAACACACAACAGTAGTTGACCCTGGCTTATTCCATGCTAGAATCTGAACCTGTAGCCTTTTGGACACAAATCTGGCATAGTAACAACTGTAACTTCTGCCTCAATCAATCATCTTTTATGACAGACACAAACAAGTGTGCATCTTTTCTATTTAACATCTCCTAAGCTAACAGGTAGCTGCAATGAACTGGCAAGATATCTGCCTTGCCTATTTGTTTTGTTTATCTAGATTTTTTTGTATCTTCTGGTACAAGATTTTGATTTCCATTTCGTAATTTTCATTCATAGTTGTAAAATGTATGGAATATTGGTTGTGATAACGTGTACATGACCTGGCTCTGTTGAAAATGCAAATTGTGTAGGATTTATAAATAGATGGTTACATAAATGTTGAGAATTAGTAATAATAACGATAACAAAACTTAAATGGCAACAATGACATAGAAGTTTCGAGAATAATTTTGTGGTTTTACATTGGTTGTACGAGGTCACATGAATATGCTTAGTTCATCAAAATCATAATGTATGCTGTCACATGTTGCAAAGTCAAGTCGCAATATACAACGCATATAAGCAGAAAATGAAGTATTTAAGACTACTGATATGTTTTATGTTGTACTAGAGTATTTTTCAAGAGGAAAAACATTTGTTTGGACTGTTCAGTGGTGTCAGAAGGTGCTCATTATTTGAACAATAATATTATTCTGGAACTGTTATAATTTATTCGAAAGAATTCTGGACAATGCCATCCTAATGTCACAGTTCTTGGAGAACCAGTACATTTCTGGTATTGAAAATTAAAAGACTTTTATAACATAACACAATTGTGGCATGGCTTCCGAAATTTCATATCCATTTATTTTCTCATAGGTGTAAAAAAAAATCTTCTTAAAGCATGAAAAATAATGCGTAAAAAGTTTACTATCATTTAGGTGAGGAGATCATGGATGAATTCTTATTTCCTCATACACAAAAAAATATTATTAAAAGAACAAAAAATAATGTATAAAAAGTTTATTTGCTCAGAGTTTCACCACTGTTGCAAACTGATACTTTTCTTCATTAGCAGCAAAATATGTTTTGAGTCAACATTGCCTATTTAAATATGTGTATACAATCTTGGGTTAGTAGTGGATTCAACATGCCATGAAAGTACGCCACAAGCTTGGATATAAAATGCACTGGAATCCTTTATATCTATATACTGAGAAACTGTCTTTACAGCGCGATTATATCATAATCTACATATGCTGACATATGGACTAAAATTACCTGTATGCTGTGATATACTCAAATAGTCGTGCTACCTGATAATCTGCAATCAACATACCTGTTAAGGCCAGAAAAGGAATGACTACAATAACCAAATGACAGCTAAAAAAAAATTATGTACAGAGAAAGGTTTTCCTGAATCTGATTACCTTAACAATGAAGCACTGCTCAGTCTAAAAAAAATACTAAGCAAATGAAAACTTTTTCATTCTCAATGTTTTACAATTATCTGATGTTGCCACCTGAATAAAAAAAACGGGCATTTGTTCGGTTCTCCAAAATTGTTCAACAACACAGGCAATTTTCATTGAAGCAAGCCAAATACAATAAAAATAAAGCACCTTTCATCAAATGAAATCAACACCAAATGTAAATAAATGCAATGAAGCCTGATGGCTTGTTGCATTTTTCAAAGTGACAGGAAGATGTGCCATCAAAAGCTACATAAAATGCTAAATAAATTTATATTCCTTTAAAACCATAGATATCTAGCCATAAAGTTAGTTTTTAATTTGTTTTCATTTCCTAATGAATGGCCTCACCCCCTGGGTAGCCTCTGCATATAATGATAGCTGTCTCCAGCTGACTAAAATCTAGGTTATTTTAAGTACATAAAGAATGTAAACAATTATAGTCATGTACTACAGATGACAATATCATAGTGAACTGTTTCGTAATATTAATTTGTTGACAATGGGATGCAGATAACGGCATTTTAATACACGTTATTTGTGTTTTCTAATGGGATGCCGTAGATACATGAAGTTTATATGTGTGATCTCAACATAAATTCATGTTCTTTTCATATTCATACATGTTCAGTGCTAATACATTACAGGCTGAACAAAACAAATTTAAGTTGTCAATATATGAGAGTATTTTAGACAAGTTTTATCTTCATTTAACTCATTATCAATATGCGTGATCCCATTTCTGCATTCCCTGACTGATCCCGCCATCTGTCAAATTTATTTGACTGCATTCAATGGCCATCTAGTCTTTTGTTGCTTTAAATATGTGTTATATACAAGTCTCTGATTGGTTACAAATGTGTTTTTTTCTCTCCAAGAATCAGACTAATATTAACCAATCAGATATGATTTTACTTTTTGTTTCTGTAAATCTAAATTGTTCAGAAACCAAGGGTTACTGATGGAGGGCAGTTTCACTACATGTGTTCTGTTCATGAAAAATTGTAAATGATGGTGGTCATTAGAATTAATGACAATGAGAGCAAAAATTAGGAGTTTCATGGGTTTAATGTAAAAAAATATTGAACAAGGAAAGGAACACTATGTTCCGCAGTTGAATATTTTGCGAGATTTAGATTTGGACATCAAAATTTCTGAGACTGAGTCGTCATCAGAAGAGGATACTTACAGCGATGATGATTGTAGCGATCATGTTAATTTCGTAAATAGTGTATCAAAAAGTTGTAAAAGACTTGGACATATTTTTTTTTAAAAATCACTCTGCAGACAAATTCATTTGGAATAATTGGTGAAAACTTTGTGGATTTTTATTGGATATAAGAAGAGAAATTAAGGTTAGAGTGAATGTATGTGCATGATATTTACAAAATTGTTTAAACAGGTAAAACTATACGGCGCACACACTGCTAGACACAGCTTAGTGCTACTGGGGCAGAGCAGCAGAAATGTCGTTAACAGTGCTGGGTTGAATGAGTGAATCAAAAGCAGCTAATTTTGCATTTGCTTTTATACCATCCCTCACCATCTTTTTCTTGATACATGCATTGTTTTCTTCAGCTAAATGACTTGGTTGTTTAAAGCAATGGCTTGGTCTATATTATGGTCGAGTTCAATATTGTTATCACAGGGTAATACTGTTCCTTATATATATTTCCCCCGTTTACTTATTATTGCTTCCGAAATAAAAAATTTGAAAAATGACAAGAATTGAGAATTAATGGGTTGCTGTATATATTTATAACAAGTAACCTCTCCGTTTTAGCTCTAGGTAATTATTGTTTGTTTATGCATATTGCAATAAATTTTGTATCTCAAAAAACAATAATTCTAGGTTTTTCTAACATTGAAAGTGTAAATAAGTAATTGATTAAAATGATATCCAAGTATGACAAAAAGTACAACAATAGTGTTTGGTTCAAAGCTCCCATTTAATAAGAATATTAACATAATTGATAATGATCATATTCTATCTATATTCAGAATTTTAGATTTTATTATAATCATTTATTCATGAACATGTGACAGTTATGTCAATACATGCTGGTTATCTGCCATATACAATTAAATGTGTGTACCTTTATGATCAATGAAAAATAGAAATTCATGAATCAAAGTAAATTAAACAGCCAAGTACATCTAGCTCAGGGGTCTCAAACACACAGCCCATCAAGCTGTATCATGAGGCCATCAAAATGATTGTCACAGTCTTGAGAGATAACAATGGTGGTGTGGCCCTTGGGCCATCAAAAATGCCTTTATGTGGCCCTCAGGGTGGTTTGAGACCCCTGATCTAACTGAAATGTAATCTGAAGAATGTTATTTGGTATTTAAAAAAAAAAACAAGGAATGAAGCAAAATTTGCCTACAGTATTTAGGGAAATAAACAAGGATATAGGTGACACTAAGAATGATATGCACTGTGTTAGTACTGCATATTATAGTACAGTCTGGTCTCCTTCATAAATTCTAACCAGTCCATAAACTATTACGTCATTATTTACCTTTGTTTCATTTCATGTCAAGAGAAATTGGAAAATTTGCACAAAACCAATTCTTAGTAGTTTATAACAGCTTACTGACATGGTTTAGTGAAAGGGGATATCACTTCTGTGATTCTAGTCAATCATGACAATTATGTCTCGATATTTTTTATGTCTACAAGTGTCGGGATATTGACAATGCTTTCATTTTACATAAAAATAAATCTTGGGGCATAGATAAAATTATATTTCTGGGTCCCAAGATTTACGATTTAGTACTTAACTATCAAGCCCATTTAAAGACAGTAATTTGAGTTGATCCTTTATGCTGAAACTTATTCCGAAAATTATAGTAATGTTTACTTGTAAAATCCAATTAACGATCATTTTTTTCTTGTTGTTGGAGTGGGAATGAAACAGGAGATAAAAAATATCTTATATTTTAAAGTTTTCACATAATAAGTATTTATTAATAATAATTTATATCAATCTCCTTGCTACTCACTCCTGTGGAAAATGCATCCTTTGTAATGTAATGGTTTGCCAGATTTTCCCTCTCCTTTCTCTCCTGTACACAGAGCTCGGAAATTCTCTGCTGTCTTTGGAACTTTGTCTTTGAACAACTCAAAGACAATACGACCAACTGAAAAATTGCATAAGAAACATTATGTAGAAGCAAAGAATTAAAGTTCTAGTACACATGGTAAATATACTGGTACACTCTGAACATTACAGGATTCTGGAGCTCATGGCAGCCAAATGGTCCAAGGCACTTGACTTTACAATATCACACATATCTCACCTCTTTACATGCGAGTTCAACACTGGTAGTGGTTCTTCCTATGTTCTACCTCCACCAACATGTACTGGCTGCCATTTACATCCTATTATATGCTGAAAAATGGAGCTCAACCCCACAAAAATCCATTTACATGTTTCCTGTAGCTAAGAGATAATCATCGATCCCACAACAGAAAGATCTCACTTTTCCTTCCCAACCAAATGAGGTGAAATCAATTATAATATATAAATAATAAATAAGAGAAATTAAAACCATTATTCAAACTTGATCACAGGCCTATGAAAGTCACTAAACATTTCACTAAACATATGCTGAGAATTAAGTGAGGTCTTAAAATACAATTGTGCTCAACTCCAATTGCTATTTCAAAATTGTAACTTAATCGATTATTTGTTTCTACACAAACATTTGTTATTTATGTAACCCAAAGTTATATGGTAATGCTGACCTACTATCGAAAGCTTTTTAAAATGTACAAAATACAAAGAAAGGTACATAAAAACATTAAATATTCTATCTATCAATATTTTCATGACATTATCAGAGATTCTGCAATTTTTACAGAACAAGTACCTTCCAATAAGTTGAAAGGTAAGTAGACAAAGTTTGTGAGAAGAGAGACCTCCACCAACGGGGATACAGTTTATTTTAAGTAGCCAGGTGTGAATTATAAGTTGCCAGGTATATCACCCAGCTCCCTGCTGGTAAGGAAATCAATATGTTCTGAGCATGTTAGGTTGTTTTTCTCTATATATCCAAATGATCAAGCAAAATTCTGCAGAAATGTTTACCAAAGCATCTATACCTCTCAAATGAACTGATGGGTTCCCATCGCTGTATGTTGGTCTCAGCATCTACTGTTGTACCTTGAAAAAGCCCATAAGATATTCTCCCACCACAATGTCCCCTAAATTGAATAAATCAAATAATGAGGCACCATGTATCCTTAATGTCTTGCTCAAAGCGCAACACCGCAAATCTGTGGGTAGAATTCCCTTGAGCAAGATAAAAGTTTTATACGCTGAGGTCTTGCTAGGCTTTTAAAAATCCATGACTCCCAATTTGGTAGTTAGTCCTTCAGGGTGAGAATGAATTTTGACATACGTGTACAAGGAATGGATGTATTCCAAAACACTAAGCCAGGCATCACACACTCTTACACTTGGCTACTATTCCCTTCAAACTGTCAGTTCTAGAAACTTCAGCACCTTTCCGAATCTCATTAAAATCCGTGTCAGTTTGCCATTTACCCCCCCCCCCAAATACTTATCCAAATGTGCAAAAAAATGTTTTGTCCAAGGTCTTGTTTTTTCTTTATTTCAAAGTTGCATGCACTATTTATTTGGCTACAATCAGAAATGAACACAATAATGGAAGCTAAAGTTCTGGTGTACTCTTATAACAACCACATGTACATCTCTGGATCTTTCTGTTTCCTTATTCAGTCATTGTAAATTTCAGCACATTTTCCCACCCAAGCTGTTAGTTGAAGTCTTTGAATTGCCATCCAGCAACGTGTTCTTTAGATGTACTCTAATAAATACAGCAGCCACATCTGTGGGGTATTTTAACCACTGAATTCCGTCATTGTAAATATTAATACAGCTAAAATGATAAAGTAATCAACATATTCCCACTCATAAGGTTGTTTAAGTAGGAACGGCAAATCTTTGAATTTGCCACCCATCTATCTGTTGTGTACAGAGGACTGTGATTTTCTGCATCCCAGAGCAAATATTTGTGTCCAAATATGCATAATTAAGCATTTCCGAGACCTCTGTTTCTTTAAGCAGTCTGTATCAACCTTGTGTGAAACCATGACGAATGAATAGATGCCTTCATCCTATTCTCACTCCTGGGAGGCAGAACTATGCAACGCAATGTCCTGCTGATGCTGGTGAGACCTGGGTGTAAGAGGGGGGTGAATCCATGACTCTAAATGTGGAGCTATTAACCTGCCTCTATTAGAAAAGTTCAGCAGGTGAAGAAGACTCAATCTTCTGTTTCAGTTATATCCTCTGCATTTCTTTTCAAAGCAATAATGTTTGTGCAGTCAATTAAAACAAAGAATTAGGCAACTTCAAAGATATATCAAAGTGACTGTTACTGTTTCAGGGATAACTTCCATGCACATACATAATCAACCTTTTATAAAATGAATGAACATCTTTTGGCCATATGATTTTAATTTAACAGATAATTTACAGAGACATCATTCACAGCATGTACGGTGGAAACTCAAGCATCATCTGACCCAAGTAATTACGAATGCAAGTGTTACCAGCATTCAGTTAAATACTGCCGACATATGATGATGTTTACTAGAAATGCAAAAACACAATCAAACACCGATATAAACTGCACTAATACACATATATTTACAATTATTCAGTGTATATCTCACATTCTCAGTGAACAACCTAATGACATGATGTGATCAATATAAAAAAGCAACTTAAATTAAATTTGATTTGCTTTTTGTCATTATAAAAAAAAATGCAAATCAAGTTACATTTGTCTTAATTACTATTATGCATTTTATGGTAAAAAATATATATTACGGTTTTTGTGAGCACTTCTACTAGCTCTGTTATGAAGCGAACATATAGGTGTCTTATAACTTATAAGCAAAATTGGACAATATATTTCAATAATGTAAAATTAACTAGTAAGTTCACACATAAGTATATTTTGTGAAAGGAGTGTAAAGTCTCCCAGTTCTGGAAAAACTATCGGGGAATGAAATCAAAGTTACTACAACAGAGTTCCATATCCACACTGTTAGAAAGTCACTGTGAAAATGTGTCAATTAAAAAGAATCGGTTTTAATTCCTATAAAATTAAAATTCATATAAAATATAAAGTAAAATTAATATAAAGTTAAACACAATCTGTTGTTACCATTGTCTCCACCTATTTCTACGTCAAAGAAGACACGCGGATTTTCTACAGACGCCATTGTGCCGGTATTTGATCTAAGTCACGATATGGCAACAATGAAATAGTCGTGTGTTTATCAAAGCGTCTATTAAAGCCTCTGTTCCAGAAAATTCTAGACTCGACCACATGAATTTCGTTTCATCGCATGTTACATCGCATGTTAGAGAAAATTCTAGACTTGGCGACTTGAATTTCGTTTCATCAGAGACCAGCATATGACTCTGATTTGATATACACAAAATAGCAAAGTAATTTATTTCACTGATGAAAATTCAAGACAAATCAATTTGTATATCTACTTTTTAAACTAAATAATTCACCATTTATGTTAGTCTATACAAGGAAGTAAATTCCTTGGCGTGCCTAGAGTTAAATTTACACCCATTTGAACTAAGTCACAGGAGTCTGACGTTTTATCAATAAAGTACGGCGAAAAGTCTGACTATCTCTCTCTCTCTCTCTCTCTCTCTCTCTCTCTCTCTCTCTCTCTCTCTCTCTCTCTCTCTATATATATATATATATATATATATATATATATATATATATATATATATATATATATATATATTATTGATAAGGGTATTTCATTTTGTCAGACATTTCGCCGTACTTTATTGATAAAACGTCAGTCTCCTGTGACTAAGTTAAGGAACCGTTCCGGTGGCCTAGTGGTTAGAGCGTCCGCTGCGGAAGCGGGAGGTCGTGAGTTCAAGCCCCCAGTTAAATTTACACCCATTTGAACTAAGTCACAGGAGTCTGACGTTTTATCAATAAAGTACGGCGAAAAGTCTGACTATCTCTCTCTCTCTCTCTCTCTCTCTCTCTCTATATATATATATATATATATATATATATATATATATATATATATATATATATATTATTGATAAGGGTATTTCATTTTGTCAGACATTTCGCCGTACTTTATTGATAAAACGTCAGTCTCCTGTGACTAAGTTAAGGAACCGTTCCGGTGGCCTAGTGGTTAGAGCGTCCGCTGCGGAAGCGGGAGGTCGCGAGTTCGATCACCGGCCGAGTGATACCAAAGACTTACAAAAATGGTATTAACAGCTGCCTCGCATGGCGCTCAGCATTAAGAGGCTAGTGTTAGGACTGGTCGGGCTGGTGTCAGGATAATGTGACTGGGTGGGACATCATGCTACATGTCTGAGGCATGATGTCAGTGCTAGACATCGCTATAAACTGTCTGAATATGACGATATGATTGAGAAATTGTTAAAGCTACGTTAAAAGTCTCTCTCTCTCTCTCTCTCTCTCTCTCTCTCTCTCTCTCTCTCACACACACACACACACACACACACACACACACAGTTAACGCTGTATAATTTATTCAGGAAAGTTGGTAACGTGTATCAGCACACAACTGTGTGTAGTTTGAAAAGGTCGTGTAGAAAATCCGCGTGTCTTCTTTGACGTAGAAATAGGTGGAGACGTCAACTTATTTTCAACTTGATTAAAAACAAACGTCCAATAGGTTTATTGTGATTCCATATATAAACGTATTGGAGATAATAAAATACGTCGACCGGGCACCGCACTTACAGGGGCCCCGCACGTTATAAAGTTTAAAAACTATATCCACAGATTGAGAGGTTCCCGTTACTATTTTGGGGTGGGATGGACCCGGTATTATATTTAATACAGAAGATCTACCCTGGCTCATTGTTGTTAGCAATTGAAGTAGTGATAGATAGATGCAAAGCTCCAAGCCCCCAGACAGCGATGTCGACACTTAAATGACTGACCACAAACAATGGATTCAAATAAACAACAATTTAATATCATTAAATAACAGATAGTCATTTCTCAAATGAAATTCAATACTTGAAACTCTATCACTCGTCTTTCACTCGACCAAGTGACGGCCTTTTCATTAGTGTGATTTAGTGTGATAGATTTTCCTCCTGTCCTGTGTTCCTACTCCTCTGTAAGATCTTTCTCTGGACTGGTAGTCCAATTCCCTCCAATCCACCAACTTCTGCCTCCGTTCTCTCCTTTCTTGTCTCCCAGAGACTCGGGACCAACTGTACTAGGGTATTTCCCTCTGTCCCCTACAGCTCCCATGGGCCCTAAAAGCTTGATGTCCGAAGCTCCTGTGTAATTCCCAGAATAACAAAGTTTACCGCCAATTTCGAATGACGTCGGAGTAGCTGATACACTCCCACAAGATGGTTTAGCGACTACTGACATTTAATTTTTAAGATACTAGATTTAAAGGGGTGGGGGTGGGGCACCGAGTGGCCATATGGTCTAAAGAGCTGTCCATTACGGATCACTGCCATCTCACCTCTGTCTGCGGGAGTTCGAATCTCGGATTCGGCCAATGTGGGTATGTGAGAAAGCTTGCCAGTAGCTTCTCGCGGGTCGCTGTTTCTTTCCGGGGGTTTTCATGGTTTCTTCCTCCACCAGTAATACTGGCCGCCATGTATAGCTTATCTTGTGCTGAAAAATGGCGTTAAACCCTAAAAACAAACAAACAAACTAGATTTAAGCTTGCGATTCTAATGGTTGACACCTTGCTCTACTCCGAGTGGCTGTTACCCATGGTCTACTTAATTAGCCCCATCCCCTGCAGTCTGTCAAGGGTGGATTTCTGATCCCTACAGTGTCTGCTAATCATGTGAATCAGGGGTAAATCAACATCCACTCGTAGTTGAGCAAGGCGTGGCCACTATTAGAATCGCAAGCTTAAATCTAGTATCTTGAGAACTAAACGTCTGTAGTCGCATAACCATTGTTGTTTGATTCATTCGTAGTGTTTGATATACATGCGTATTTGAGATGTGAGCAATGTGATGTGTAGAATTAATATTGTATTGAGTTAATTCGTAGTAACCTCATGCATTTATTCATTTTGATATTATAGATGTGCAGATGTTAAATTGAATTATAAACTTTGGATAATGGTTGCGGTATGCAACATTAGTTAATAGGAATTTGCCTATTTGTTTATACTTGTAGGAGTATCATGTGTATGGATATATCAGCGCATGGATATGGGAAGATCTGTGTGCACTTGTAGAAGTGCAATGTACCGAAATGCTTCTGATTATATGATATTGTTTGTATATAATAAGACTGAGTGAGAAATATATACGATGTACACTTAGCAGGGAGAATGTGTATTTCGGTGGGCACGAATTCATGACCAAATCGGCCATGGCCTATCTGATGATATTAATGTTAGTGTGAGTTACATAACAAAAGGAATATGCTTTGCTAATGTACGTGTATGTATTCTTTAGAAGCCTTTAGGGACCAGAGGGAAGTACTCAGTGCATTGGTTCGAGTCTCTGGGAGACAAAAGAGAATAAGTTTGAGGGACCAGAGGGAATAACCCCAGCAGTTGGTCCGAGTCTCTGGGAGACAAAAGAGAGAACGAAGAACAGAGGGAGAAGTTGGGGGAGAACGGAGGGAGACAAAGGAAAGGGGAAGAGGAAACATAAAGATGAGTAGGACTCAGGATAGAAGGGAAAATTTCAACACTAATTCAAAGGATGAAAAGAAGGATAGAACTCAGGATAGAAGGGAAAATTTCAACACTAATTCAAAGGATGAATAAGGCCGTCATTTGGTTGATGATATGATTTTAGCTGAATTCTAATTGAGAGATTACTGTTTGAATTATATTAAATTGTTATTTAAATTTCACAATTTGTGTATTCATTAATTTAATTGTCGGCACCGTTGACTGGGGGCTCGGAGCTTTACATCTCTGTCACTACTTCAATTTTTGACAAAAACGAGTCAGGGTGGGTCTTCTGTATTAATTTATATAATTGGGAGCACCCACCCCTAACTGAAAGGCAACATAACCTTCACACTGATGATACTGAGTTTAGATAGCATGGGGAATATGGTTTGCTATTTACCTTGTGTGTTCGTTTAGGAAGCTTTTAGGGACCATTAACTATCGGTGACAGAGGGAAATACCCTAAAGCAGTTTGGTCCCCGAGTCTCTGGGTGACAAAGAAAAAGAAAGAACGAAGGCAGACGTTAGACGGACTGGCGGGAACAGGAGTACCAGTCCAGAGAAGCACACTACAGATGGGTAGGAACACAGGACAGGAGGAAAATCTATCACACTAAGATCATAAAATAGGCCGTCACTTGGTCGAGTAACAGACAAGTGATAGGGTTTTAAGTTTGAATTTTGATTTGAGAAATGACTGTTATTGAATGATATTAAATTCATGTTTATTAGAATTTCACATTTGATGTATTCATTCATTTGACTGTCATCATCGCTGACACGTGGCTCGTGGCTTTGCATCTCTCTTTCACTACTTTAATTTCTGAAGATAAAAAACGAGCCAGGGTGGATCTTTACGGTCTAAAGTTTATTTGTTTGGAAGTAGTAGTGAACAGTGTGAGAGGTAGATCATCTGGCAGCGTTCATAGAAGAACGCATTAAAGAATGGAAGGCTGGAAAATCCTCCGAAAGAGAAACCCAGAAAGAGCTGACCCGGATATCCGCGATCAGAGCCACAAAAAAAAACGAGAGCTCGCTAACGCTCTCGAAATGGAAATGGTATGGGTAGGAGCTAGGGCTAACGATAGGGACGACTCCAGTACGATCCCTGTGGGAAGCGTACGACCACTCTTCGACCATCAAATGGTACAGATAAGTATGTCGCGATTCAATGACAAAGACGAATCCATTGACGATTTTCTCGTGCAATATGATAAACTCTCGACCGCTCACAAAATTTCGACGCAACAATGGGTGATCATCGCCTCAGCCTTTTTCCAGGTGCAGCTCGCGAAGTTTACCACAACTTTGATGCCGACGAGGCTGATGACTACGATGCGCTTAAGAAGGCCTTTCTTTGCAATTATCGGCTGACTGCTGAAACATACCGTAAACGTTTCCGGGACTCAACGAGAAAGACAACGGAGTCCCACTCTCAATTCCACACCCTAGTTCTAGGGTTTTTTGAAACGTTGATGAAGCTGTCCGACGTCTAACGATCGTACGACGGGCTACGCGAGGACATACTCAAGGAGCATGTGCTGAGTACGTATCGTCGCGAGCTGATATTCTTTCTAGCAGAGATAGAACACCGGACGCTCGAAAAAATCTCCAGCATGGCAAAGAGGTACAAGCATGCATACACGAACAGTGGAGGTTCCGGGAGTGCAGACCGACCCTGACCCACTCAGTCACGTTGTGTGGGGAGATAGAGCCGGCTGTTCGTAACCATCAGTGCAACGGGAAGGTCGGAGGAGGATCCTCAGGTAAGGATGCCACCCACAGACCCGGACAGGCCTCGGCCAGAAAACAAACGGACGTGCAGGTCGGCCACGTCCGCTGACTTGTTTCAACTGCAAGCACTTGGGGCATTTTGCCAGGGACTGTCCCAAGGGCAGGCAGACCCAGGTGAATGCCGTTGCTAGAAAGGAATGCGAGCTGGAGGCAAGCTGTGAACCAGCAAACCTTGCGTTCGTAACTATCAAAGGAGAAGGTGCCGCCATCTTGTACGACACTGGGTGTAGCGTTCAAGCCCTTATCAACAAAAGAAATACGTGAAGTCTGAGGACTACACAGGGGAGGTAATTGAAGCCCAGTACGCGAATAGCACGCGTGACTTGTTGCCAGTAGCTGTCATCGAGCTCGAATTACCGTAAGTAAAGGGAAAAATTGAAACTACGTGCTTGGCTGGACTGTCACATGACCTCATACTGTGATGTCGTTATGTGTTGCCACTACCAAAACCTGTACACCGATGCCGGTGAGTGCTGTGAAAACCATGTCCACAGACAAAACCGACTCCGATGGAAGTTACGTCGAAACCTTCTTCCGGACTAATTGAGGAAGTGTCAGCAGGACATCTTGTACTGCCACGCCAGGAAAGTCAGCGAACACTTTAAACAAATCATCGTGCCGAATGAGAAGCGAGTGACTTAAACGGACTGATAAAACCTGCGTCATCGCACGGAAATCACTATATTCTAACGGTCGTAGATTACGCTACACGCTATCCGGAAGCCGTCGTGTTACGTAATATTGATTCGGAGACCTTCGCTGAAGCGCTGTTTAGGATTTGGTAACGAGTCGGAGTGACCGACGAGATCCTGACCGACCAAGTGACACAATTCATGAGTCGCGTGATGGCATAGGTAAACAAACAAATGTCGATTAAACACCTCACGACTACACAGTCTCACCCCCAATGTAAAGGACTGGTCAATCGGTTTCACGGGACATTGACGAACACGCTCAAGAAGTTGTGCGAAGGCCGCCCCAAAGATTGAGATCGGTATATTGCTGCAATGCTTTTCGCATATGATGAAGAAACACACTGAAACGATATTTATACAATCAAGTCTTCCTTGCATTTAAGATTCAGAAACATTATAAGCTTTGCATCCCTTGGAAAAAGTGTATAGTAAGTGCATTTGTAAACAGAACAAGAAGCAAGAAAAAAATCTTCTGCATATCAGGTGTTGCTTCTCTCTCTCTCTCTCTCTCTCTCTCTCTCTCTGATTTAGTTTTATAACGTAGCTTTAAAAAATGTTTCAGTCATATCGTTACGATGTGTGCAGTTTATAGCGATGTATAGCACCATCGTGACATCATGTCACACCCAGTCACATGATCCTGACTCCAGGCCGCTAGTCTAGGTGCTAGTACCATTTTATTTTGTGTTTGTTATGTGTCTCGACCGGGAATTTAAAAAGGATGATTGCCATTTCATTCATCATCGAAGTCGGCAAATATGACCCCAAAAATTAAAATTTAATTTACTTACTTCGTCTACATTGGTAAGCTAATTAGCCATAAAGTATTTGGGATTCTTCATTATCAGGAAATGTGTTCATCATGATTTAGGCCGTTCAAAGTATCAATACGCTAATTACCTTCCCTATTCATGTGACCTCATTTTCTTACTTACTGTTTTTCCTTTAATAACATTCATTGAATTAGTTAAAAGTTCAGATACACGAAGACTATCGTAGGCATCAATTTGGGCTCATTGTATAGAAAACTCCGCGCAGGTTATGAAGAACTTTTCTGAAAAGTTGTAGTTATTACAAACAACAGGAAGGTCTAGTTCAGGTGGTCTTTCCAGAACCGGGCGTATCAAGCCTATATGCTCGGAAACGTTACGCAAACACCGAGAGGTTTAACTCAGTAAACATTCTATTTGCTGTTCAGGATTCGAGTCTACTTGCTTCAGAATGTAACTAATATTTGTTTTCATTTGTCAGAGACTCTACAGACAAAGTCAGAATCAAAAGGATAATTTGATAGAAACTACAATAAGGCGCAATACTTATGAATTAATCACTTTGTTTTAAATATAAATTATGGCGTTATACCGGTAAGCTGTTTAGAAGTTGGTATTAGTCGCAGAGCACATACCTTACCGTATGCACTATCTGAACCAGATTTGAATTCTCCATAAATGTTAGTGTCCGTCTGTCTGTCTCCATGGCCGTGCTATAACTACTATACTGAGGCACCTAAAACAAACTTGCACTATGGGTGAACTTGCGATGAACATGTGCTGTGCACTAAAAGTGGTCACTTTGACCTAGTTTCCAAAATATTTTTTGAAATGGTTACAACAAATTGTGTCTTAGGTCTAATTTATTGATATATTGCCAACATACATTCATACACTAAGCTCTGCCACTTTGGTTAGATGCGTGTTGCTTACCAGTACTAAATTAACGTGACCTATTTTCCAGAATTTATTTAAAATTGTGTCGGACCTTTTTGTCAGGGCTGCCACTTCTTTGTACGAAAATAAATTTACATCAAACGTGCACTGTACGCGCATGTAGCAGGTATGTGTAGACGGTTTCAAATATGTAATAGATGTAATTGCACCCCTAAAATTTCATCAAAAACTTGGTTTCTAATGGTTAAGACAAACAGCTAAAGAATACATCTGGCTGGCATATCCATTAACTAAGCAATCCAGTGTTTTTTGAATTCTCAATTCCTGTTGGATTTCACAACTAACGAGTCTAAATTGGCCAAGGCCCTTTGCGATCACAATTCCTATTAGATTTCACAACGAAAGAGTCTAAATTGACCAAGGCCCTTTGCATTCGCAATTCCCATTAAATTTTAACTAACGAGTCTAAATTGACCAAGGCCCTTTGTGTACACAATTTCCTTCAGATTTTACAACTAATGGATGTATGTGGTCTTTTGCATTCGCTGTTCCCTTAAACTGTACAACTAATTAGTCCAAACTAACAAGGGCCATTTGATTGCATAGTTTACAATAGATTTGACAACAGTGCTGTATAACCTTTTGGACACCACACTAAATGTTTTTTCTTGAATCCGAGGACCTATAGCAGAAAACTTGAAAGCAACGATTATACAAATTTTCACAATTGGTTACCTGATTAAGAAGATATACTATGAAAGAATGCCATGAACGTCTTTTACATAAATGCACAAAATATTGCTCGATCTATGGCTGGCCATTTAAAATCAGCCCGCGCGCCCCAGGTCGGACAGCACTGCTTTACAACAAACTAGGATCGTAGCCGTCACAGTTTCCGTTAGATGTCTCAACTGACGAGTTTTAAACTAAGGCGTACACAAGCACTTCAGGTTTTCATAATATTTAATATTTTGATTTTTAGACCTGAAAACAGCTTTTGTAATTCTGACAGAAATGTTCTTGAAAATAAAACCACATTGTATTCACGCATTAATCTAAGTAAGATTGAAAAATGGCGATAAACCTTACAACAACAACAACAACAACAACAACAACAACATAACATCCGTGTCCTTTTTTATTTATCCAGCTATAGCGACATTCAAGCCTTGTAGGTGGTACACAAGATGTCTTTTCATCGCCCACATTGTCTCTTTAGATGATCACTATTTTCTTTATCTGTCTGTCTGACTGTTTGTCTGACTGACTGTCTCAAATATATTTTGTCACGCTTTATTTCTGTGACTTTACAAGATCAGTCTACCTCTTGGAATAGTACTATCATCATTAACCTATTAATGCTGAGTGCCATGCGAGGCAACTTTTAATACCATTTTTTAAATAAGTTTTTGGTATGATACGGCCAGGGTTCGAACCCGCTACCTCCCGCATGCGCTCTAACCAGTAGGCGACCGGAGCGGTATCGTTTACTGATGCCGATGGTGTATGCCACAACTGGAAAAAGGAAATAATTGTTCACTGGAATATCAATTCAGGTCATTTTAACAGGATTTTTGACATCTCTGAGTTCTTTTTTTGTCTAAGGAACTTTATTGAAAGATATATAACATGTAATTTTATACAAACAGTACTGTTTGTATCATGAAATAAGAAATATACATGTATACAGTAGACTGATGCAGTACACCATAAAAACCACGTAAACGTAGTTGGGTCAATTATACCAGCACCTTTTGAAAAATCTACATATAATACAAAAACAGGTATTTTCTGCTAATCTGCGTAACTAGACATTTGCAATTTCCGATGAAGAATCCGTATTATATTTGTATTCATGCATTGCTCGATATTGATGGTTAAAATTACATCACGAGGTCAAAAACTGTAATGTAAACATACCTGTGTTTTTGTTATGGTCATGTGTATATGACTCACAGGTAAAGCTGGCTATCTGTGTTGACGTATCGAAGTGATTTCAACACAGAATATTTTCGAGTTATTTTGCTGAATAGTCATGTAGTCATTTGAAATGTCCATTCCATTGCTTGTTGCTGGTTTTAACGATGAGTATGTTACTTGTGGAAGTAGTCCGCCTAGCTAGGTGTAAACCCAAATAAGCGGACTTTCCGACCTCATTGAATGCGTGTATATATTTAACTACTCTCCTACGGTTAAGGGAAACAAGACAGAAAGGCTGGAGAAAAGCATGCTGAGAGCATATCCCTAACGAATACAAATCAACTGCATCGTACATCAGAAAGAAAGAAAACACAGGTTGGTGGTGATATATATATATATATATATATATATATATATATATATATATATATATATATATTATATATATATATATATATATATATTCAATCATGCATCTTTCTACACTATTCAGAAAATAATTCATGCAGTTAGTGAGGTAATTTTTGATCTGCTGAACATTTGTCAATAAACTAGGTAGAAGAAGGATTTATTAATATGGGGAAAGTAAAACAATCTGTGGCTATTCTTTTCACTAATTCTTGACTTTGTTAATTTATATGAATTCGTCTACGGCGTCATTACTGCGTTTACAGCCTAGGAACAAAGAGCTCCACTTAACCGTCAAGTCTGATTCCATTTCGACGATTCCCGTTTTAGGCAAGTTATTGATATAGTTTCCTCCCTTTTTCATGGGTTGTCGGCGATGTTTTTGGCAAAGTGATCCTTCTACCACATTTGTTGACCTCACAGGCGATAAACTCGCTCATCTTTCTGGTATGTTGTTAAATCTAGTGAGATCACCATGGAATTTCTGAAATTGCTAAATATTTTAGTAGGCTTTACTCATAAAAAAATAGTCTTAAACAGGGAACCGAAGGTCGATAGCATTTAAACGCCGTCAGGAGGAATAATGCATGAGCGGTTCCATTAGAAACCATCATTGCCGCATACTTGCGCATTCCAAAGCATATGGAATTGCATGAACCAAGCCTAAACTGATCCCTGTTCTCTTCACTATTGCTTCACACCTATATCTTTTGTCAATGTCAGTACTGTTCTTAACGTAGCCGCATAATATTTGTTCATCACTGCAAGTCGTTGTCTTGGAATTAAAAAAATAAGCCCGTCTGTAAAAAAAAACCCACCATATCCAGCAAAATATTGTGACAGTGCTCCAAGCACTTTTTCGCACTAACTTTTGCAAAGGCTGAAGACCAGTTGCTTGATGTGGTTCATTTGTACTACTGATGTGTTGTATATATTAATTGTGTTCTTAATGTCTTTGTACATAATGGAGGGTTGGAGATTTTTTTCTATTTGACTTTTGTCATGCTTGTAAAAAGTAAACATGCTGTCTACTTGAATCTGAGTTTAAGGCACGAGCCCTTTACGAGTTAGATGGTTATTCCAATGTAAATCTATTGCGTCGTAGGTCAAATGGTCATTTGTATGTTTAGGTGATTTTATTTTTAAAAATAATTAATTCCTGTTTCATATCAATCTGTGGGAATCAATAATCAGTTTGATGTTGTGTTCGAATATAATTTGAGAGGAATTATTTTTTAAAAAAATAAATAAAATATACATTGGAATTACCAAGTAATCATTGACATTTGGACTAAAACACTAGTTAGGATTATTAAGAACTCATTCAAAAACATCATGGAATTGTGTCATTGTTATCCATCAGTACATTCAAGACTATTGGTACATCATGACATTCAAGACTCTTGATACATATGTTCATTCAAACCTGTTGTATTGGAGTTCATTCATAACGTTCTATAATTTTTGGATTTGTAAAAGGACGTTTTGGGATTACATAGGCTCTAATTTACATTACTGTAGGTGTCTGAAATTTTCACATTGTAACTTAGAAATACGAATTATAGGTTGATTTCGCTTCTTTCTGTTTTATTATAGGTTGATTTCGCTTCTTTCTGTTATATATATATATATATATATATATATATATATATATATATATATATATATATATATATATATATATATATATATATATATATATATATATATATTGTTTCAGATACTTAGTCGTAAGAAAGAATTCTGAGGCATACTCTCCTTTCCTCCAGCTTTCGAACATCTATACTTTAAATATTTTTTAAAACTTTTCTTGTAGCTTGAACTTCTAGAAAATGCCTGTTCCTATGATCGCAACAACACAGTTAGGAAACATCAGCTTTCCTTGCGGTGTCTCTCCTGTAATGACAAGAAAAAGGGCAAACTTGTACCGTGAAAATGAAGTCGGTTTTGAAGATGTTTGTGATCAGCTGAGGTTGCTTAGTGTATCAACATCTCTTGGTTCATATCTTGATAGAAAGCCACAAACAGAGCACCTGCTTGGTGATGCACAGGAAACGATGCAAATACTAGGTTTCCAAAACGTGGATGGGGACACATTTCTACACCACGTCATAATAATGGAACAATATGACCTGGCTATTAAAGTGATTGATCTTCTGTGCGATTCCGACCTCCTGAACATGACAAATTTTCTCCGTCAAACACCATTGCATCTGGCTGTGATAACGAGACAAACGGCCGTTGTACGAAAGCTTCTTTCAGCAGGTGCGCAAACGACCGTACAGGATCATCGGGGAGAGACACCTCTTCATATAGCCTGTCGTACAGGCACTTCTGACATTTTGTCTTTATTGACAGAACGTTTGTCCTCTCAAAATGACTTAGAAATAAGAAACTATGACGGACTTAAATGCATTCATCTCGCTGTGCTCAACAATAACCTTGACATCACCAGAATATTGCTCAATAGCGGTGCCGATATTAATGCCGGGGATGCAAAAAGTGGACGAACAATTTTTCACTGGGCGGCGGAGCACGGCAAAAGTGAATTAGTAGATTTAATCTTATCGAGGAAAGATGTGGACATAAACATGCAAACATATGATGGAATCACAGCATTTGATTTGGCAAGAGATACAGGCCATCTTCAAATAATAAGGATGTTTTGTGAGAGCAGTTAATGTTTGCGATATCGTCGTTATTAATCTCATTTTACGTGTACCACGTCTACTACTCAGCATTTTACTCTGTCGCAAACCATCTGTTTATGCCTCAGTGCGTCGATCATATTTATTTATTTTACTTACAAGATGATTATTGACTTTTAAAAATTGTACATGATTGCAGTCGCTTAAAGAATATTTCTACTCATTCCTAACTACCTAATTTTACTTATCATTAATGTTTACAATGCATTGATAGTAAACTTAATTTCGTAATGATGTTTCATTTTTGTCAAATGCGTTTATACATTTACTTACACATAAAAATGTTTATCTTTTGTAAATTGTGACATGCATTCATAAATTTATTTGCAAATGGAAATTCATGCATTCATACATTTGTTTTACTGATGAAAATGTTTATCCTCAGTAAATTATATCATGCATTCATACATTTGTTTATACATGAAACTGTTCATCTCGAGTAACTTAAGTCGTGCATTCACACATTTATCTAAACTGGAAATTCATGAATTAGTGCGTATGTATACACTTGGAAATGTTCATCTCGAGTAACTTATGTTGTGCATTCATACATTTTTTACACATGGAAATTCATGAATAGATGTGTTTGTGTGTGTGTGTATATATATATATATATATATATATATATATATATATATATATATATATATATATATATATATATATATATATATATATATATATGGAAATATTCATCTCGAATAACTTAATGTCGTGCATTCATACATTTATTTACACATGGAAATTCATGAATTCGTGCGTTTATATATGCATGGAACTGTTCATCTCGAGTAACTTAAGTCGTACATTCATACATTTATCTAAACATGGAAATTCATGAATTCGTTTGTTTGTATATACATGGAAATGTTCATCTCTGCCAACTTATGTCGTGCATTCATACATTTTGTACACATGGAAATTCATTACATTTCAAAATCAGTTCACATTCATTCGAATGTTTGGATAGACGCTAGAACTAAAAGTGATTATTATATTACCATATGTATAAGAATGGGATTGTTACATTCACAATGAGGAAACAATGAATTATTATATTCGCAGCATATGAAAATTAGATTATAATCACAACATAAGGAAACATGGGATTATTATATTCACATTGTAATAAAATATTGGATTAATATATTCACAGTATGAAGAGAAGCTACTCAAGAATGGTTAGTATTTGACGGTAAAGTTACTATAATGTTAAAGTCTGAAACATCAACCACTTAATAAACTATATCCGCTTGATACGTCTTTAAACACACCGATATTTTTTGAGTTTGGGACATTAGTGTAGATCGCTGAATGAAATGTATTCAGTCTGGGACACTAGTGTAGTTCGCTGAATGAAATGTATTCAGTCTGGGACACTAGTGTAGTTCGCTGAATGAAATGTATTCAGTCTGTGACATTAGTGTAGATCGCTGAATGAAATG
This sequence comes from Unio pictorum, assembly GCA_030141615.1. Taxonomy (NCBI): domain Eukaryota; kingdom Metazoa; phylum Mollusca; class Bivalvia; order Unionida; family Unionidae; genus Unio; species Unio pictorum. The sequence goes on from JARLTB010000204.1 coordinate 3,547,532, forward strand.
TATTCAGTCTGGGACACTAGTGAAGTTCGCTAAATGAAATGTATTCAGTCTGGGACATTAGTGTAGATCGCTGAATTAACTGTACTCAGTCTGGGGCAAATCCAATAGTGTACTTCGTTAAATGAATTGTACTCAGTTCATACTGTAACTCCTAATATGACTCTACTCATATGACAGAATCAATGTGATTTTACTAAGACGTCATTGCATTCGGTAGTTATGATTTATATAACCCAGTTCTTTACACTAATTGTTTTTCCATATGATAAAAATTAACTCTAGACAGAATCAGCGTTGACCTGGTCTCGGTATACACATATTGTCCCTATATATTTTCTACATTCGTTTTTCAGTGCTGAACCTACTATGGTGTACATCTGCCCAAAAAAATGGCATGTTAATCAAACGTATTTTCCTAGACAAATTTACAGTTCTTCTCATCGGTTTTCCAGCATTGTTAAAATGTCACTAGGGTCACATATTTCACTTCCTAGAAAGGTATCACTGCCTAATTAATAATTGTGCCCTCTAACCCAAGAACACACATCACACTGTAATCCTCATATTCTATATATATATATATATATATATATATATATATATATATATATATATATATATATATATATATATATATATATATATATATATATATATATATATATATATATATATATATATATACCACAACAATTTCCCTTAAATTAATTCCAAGACTGCTTTCATTCAAACTACTCATCTACCATTAAAAATAAGAGGGGGAAAACTACTCTAAAAAAACTACACTGGCTGGTACTGACCAATAAGAGTTAACCAGTTTATAATGGTGATTGCCTTGTTTCAATGGACAGGATTTTTGAAGTGATACTATTGTATCTCTTAATTTATATTGTCGTCCCTATCCTTCATTGTCCTCACTTTTATTTAAATTCATTTCATTGTAGCTCACCTTGGTTTGACAGACTAATGCATGTACGTATCTTAACATATTTCGAATTTGTCATACTGTTATAGATATACTGTTTTAATGTTATTATTATTCTTACTCAACTTTATGTAACTTATCAACAAGAGCTATTTGTAAATGTGATACGAGTGCACTTTCTAACAACGACAGGTTTAACGTAGTACAAATGTATACACCTGCTGTTTACAGTTCTGAATCAGGAAGAGTCTATGCTAATCAGGAAGAGTCTATGCTAATCAGGAAGAGTCTATGCTAAGGGCGTGCAACTTAACTCATCAATTTGTCATGCAGTACAGTCAGATCAGACAGACTTAATGTGGAAAGTAGTTCAAGTGTAACATGTACTGATTTATAGCCTGAATGTATGTCCCCGTTTGTTTGCACACACACCCCATTTAAAAGATGAAAAACAAAAGTGAGATAAAAGATGCACATAACTTGGTAAGTTCATTTATTGATTTAACATTGCAAACCTAAATATGCCCTGGTGGGACCATAACCCAGTTATGGTCTGCATGTTTCATTTAAAATGGAATTTTTCAATGTACTAGATGACCTGTTATACAGTCATTACCAGTTCACGGACAAGTCCGTTTTCAGTGAATGGGTGTGTACACGACAACACACTTATGTATGTAGAAGGAAAATACTATGTCGTCTGTTTCCGATACTATCTGTGTCTAATCGAGATAAGCAAAAACCTGACGACTACAAAATTTGCCTTTCGCGTGGATTTAACCAGCGTTATATTTCTGTGTACCTGTGTGCAAAGGTAAAAATAACTCTAAAGCAGGATCCCCCCCCCCCCGCATGCTGGGCGAATCCGACCCGCAAATGTGTTCTGTCCGGCCCTGAGGGCATAATAAAACAACACAAAAATATGGACCGTGAACAGTAATTTTATCAAAGAAATTAGTGCTTGCTGCCCTCTAGTTGTCTTAGAAAATGCAATCTGGCCCTTGGCCGATAAAGGTCGCCAGTCCCGGATTACCCATTAGGCAGAGTAGTCAACTGCCAATGGGCCCCGCGACTTTTATGGGCCCCATAAGGGGCCCCCATGAGACCGTGACCGTGGGTCTGGGGCCCTAAAAGTTTGACTGCCTATGGGCCTCCACGGTGCTTAATCCGGCGCTGAAGGTCGCGCACCCGTGCTCTGAATTCTCAATGGTAATTTACAGAATTATTAGGCAGTTATCGAATCGGATGAACTACGTCACAATGTTGTCTAGGGATATCTACTTGCCCATTGTGTACACAACATGGCGCCGTGTTAGTATGAAAAATCCGTTAGGCATGAAAGGCGCAGAGAATGCCAATGTTAGGGCCACTCTGGTCAGTTAGGTTAGAAATTATAAATCAATGAATGAATCGACTCAGTTCATTGCACGTTTCGTCAGATTAAGGAATACCGTTATTGTTGAAGTTGGTAGGGTGATTTTTTATACAAGCAAACGGAGAGAGATGTAGTCAGACTATACGGTATGGTAGAAATCCACGTGTGTGTGTGTGTGTGTGTGATACAGATAACGATACAAATACGAAACTTTTTAATTCGTCTAGATTTGAACTCAGGGTTGCGTGTTACTGCACCCATTAACTTGCCAGCTCGCACAAATCCTCATACCATCTCGAACCAGCCCACATTTAAAAAGAAGGATCAGACAAAGTTGCTGATTGAAGTATTCGTGCGTAGGAGACACGTTTGTTTATCGACCCAGTAATTAATCGTGTCTATTTACAAAATCACTTCCTAGATCGTATAGGAGGATCTATAATAAATCTATATTAACCCCAATAATTTTGCAAATAATGACGTCAACAACAAACCAGTCATAGAAGGAAATGGATAAAACATTTTTTCACGTGAATAAAAGGTGTGTATTTTAGAGGTGGGTGATATATATATATATATATATATATATATATATATATATATATATATATATATATATATACCTTTTATTCACGTGAAAAAATCACCCACCTCTAAAATACACACCTTTTATTCACGTGAAAAAATGTTTTATCTATTTCCTTCTATGACTGGTTTGCTGTTGATGCGTGTTGTTAAAGTTAAAGATTAATGCGTATTGTTAAAGATTAATGCGTGTTGTTAAAGTTAAAGATTAATGCGTGTTGTTAAAGTTAAAGATTAATGCGTGTTGGAACACAATGTACTTACGGTTTGATAATAGCGTTTGTTGTTAAAAACGAAGTGTCGTACAAACTATGTTGAATTTAATATAAGACCATTTTCAAAATAAATGCATGGGACACAAAAGTCAGGAAATATTTTAATAATCTTGCGAAAACACCATCGAATTCTCTCTCTTTCTCTCTCTCTCTCTCTCTCTCTCTCTCTCTCTCTCTCTCTCTCTGTGATAATTATTTGGCAGAAAGGGGAAACAGTAAAGAAATGGATGAACATAAACTAAACTTTATTTATGTATCGGTCTGTCTGGCCAGGATCGGTTGATAATGTAAAGTAAATTTTTTAGTCAAGCGATTCGTTTGAGAATTATTGCCAGTCGTAAATGAAAATCGACATATACACTATTTTCTTGATGAAATTCAGTTCTTATACATATGTAACATTGGAAAACTCACTACTAATATTAAAACCAGATTCCTTCGGTGCGAAATTGAAATAACATGAACCAAGAAGGGTATCGGAACCGGAGGTTAAATAAATTTCAGGTCTATAAATCTAAGAGCTCTTTTAATTCACAAAACAAGATATTAGGCACAGGTAAATTACAACACGTTCTTGCAAAGCGATATATGCCAAAACTATGCATTTTTAAAATTTATTTATGTAATTGTATTCATCTATCGATATCTACCTATCAATACATTTCTTCAAAATGTTTATTCTTAGAATGAAATCCTCCTCACTTGTAACGATCAGCGCATACTAAAATTGTTCATTGTACAGTTATAAATCAACATGCGTAATGGAGGTGGGGTGGTCCTCGAGTGGTCGAAAGAGCTCTCCGTTACGGATCACTGCAATCTCACCTCTGTCTGCGCGGGTTCGAGTCTCAGATTCGGCCAATGTGGGTATGTGAGAAAGCTTGCCAGTAGCTTCTCCTGGGTTTGTGGTTCTTCCCGGGTTCTTCCTCCACCATTAATACTGGCCGCCTTGTATAGCCTATCGTGTGCTGATAAATGGCGTTAAACACTACAACAACATGCGCAAGCAAACCAATACATATCTAAATATTTGTGTACTATGATTCTGAGTCTGAGGTTTACACAACATATTATGTTAAGCGCGTGACAGATAATAGCTCAATTTTCATAAATTTTACTCTGAAGTCTGTGTTCATTTATTGAGTATAGAGGCTCGCACACGTTTAGTTTGGTAATGTATTTTCACTTTTAAGTTCTTGTTTGTATCTTCTTTCAATGCCTTCCGTAGAAAACCGTCTATATCCATCCATTATAAAGAAAGAAACGTCCATTTAGAGAATGTCTGCGATCAGTTTAGGTTACTCTCTTTGTCAACCGATGAAATAGAATATTTTTATAAAAATTCGTATGCAATGTATGGGTTTATAGACGACATAACTTTGAATGGAATCGAAACAATGAATGTTCTGAGCGTCTAAGACATGGATTTTGATACGTTCCTTCATCATGTGATAATTATAGAAGAAACCCTTGTTATCAAAATGATTGATTGTCTATATAATTCTGACTTGCTGAACATTTGCAACTTTCTTTTTCAAACACCATTACATTTGGCTATCTTATTAAGACAGAGTATCATTGTAAAGAGGCTTCTGGAAGCAGGTGCCCGTACGGATACACAAGATCACCGGGGTAATACTCCTTTACATACAGAGTGCCAAAAAGTTGATTCTCAAATGGTTTCTCTTCTCATGTGCAATTTATTTTTCCGATTTTATCATGAAATAAGAAACTTTGGCGGCCTAAAATGCAAGTATCTCGCAGCAGTCCACAATAACACTGAGGTCTTCAGAATCCTTTTGGATGGCGGAGCAGATATTAACACTGAAGATCCAAAAAGTGAACGATCAATTCTTCACTGGACAGCAGAGTGCGGCAAAGAAGAATTATTATATTTACTATTGTTGAGTAAAGACGTGGATATTAACAGGGAAACATGTGAAGGAATCACAGCATTCGAGTTGGCAGGAACAAATGGCCATCTTGAAATTATGAGATAATTCTGTCAGAAAATTTAAAGTCGATAATTAAATGGTCAAATGAATTTCATGTCCGTTCCACCACGCGCTGTGTTATTGTTGGTCATTTTTGTCTGTTGGTTGATTGCTTTGCTTTTTTATTGGTTGCTATGCAATTTTGACAGAGCGTACAGAGTCAGCAAACATTTGTTGTGCTCATTGAATGTCGTAATTAAATATTATAATGCTTGCTTTCGCACAGGGCTGGTTTTCTATTTTTTAAAATTGTTTTTTTGTGTTAGTGTTAGTGTTTTATTGTTTTATTAATTGTCTAAATTTACCTGGTATCAATGCAAACATTCGTTCGAACGACATGTTTAGTCATAAGGATCCAAATCAAATGAAACGTTCAATCGTACCAAGATGTATGTGGTTATTCACATCGTGTATATGCGAAGACACCAGAACTAAACGTTATTTTCAAGAAAATAGCTTTTGCTTGAAAGAAAATCAATTCGAAATCAAACACAAGGACTTTTATATATAATAATTATATAAAAAAATGTTGATCTTGTTCAAATTTTATATTTTAATAAATATGCATGTGTTCATGGTTTTAAATATATTAAGTTAGGATGGAAGGACCTGAACTTAAAAATGCAACATATCGGGCTAGGAGTATACACTGATATTAAGCGTGTGGCGGGAGTATTCTTAATAAGCATGTACATGATTCGTTATTTCTCATTTAGGTCAGCGGTTCCGATTTATTACTTATTTAAATTTTCATTTTTGTTTTCACACCCTGTCACACAAAACACGTGCATAGTTTGATTTGTTCCTTGACATAAATAGGAGTGACGCAGAGACGGCAAACACTTGTGATACAAGGCGAACATAACCTCGCGCCATACTGAGTGGCAAAAACAACTCCGAGAGTACTGTTTGCAGTATGTTGTCCTCCATGGATTGTGTTGAGTTTGGGGAATCAAAGGTGCAGAACGTTCGGATAGGCTTGGGCAATTTGGAATGTGGCAGATTATCTTATAATTTCAATTGAAATGGGATGGATAAGAGGACACTACAATGAGAGCTGACTTTCAATGCGTCATGCTTCGTTTAGTTAGTTTCGGAAATGTACTGTCTCATATAACAAATGGCAGAGACAAACTGATCTTAATCCATTCCAATCTATTCATTCGTTAATTTAAAATAAAATGAAGTCATTAAAGTAAATTGATTTATAATTATGTGACCTACACATTTTTATAATTTATTTTATATACAGATTGAATGAAATTGTGTTCCATGTAATAACCGTTGGTTTTCAAACTCGATAGATACTTATTTTGCCATCTTTCTTTGCCGTGATTCTGCACATTGTTATCCAAGAGAAGTGTCGAATGTCTAAAAACATTCACGGCACTGACGTGTAGCGGTTTGTTAACGGTTATCATAATTTTTCCCATACAAATAAAATTGTTCTTAAATGAAAAACATGCAAGGAATGAAGTAAACACTTTCTCAAGCGTCAAAAATATATAAGCGGAAACACGGTCATTCCAATCGTTCGTAAATTAATATTTACCTTAAATCAAACTTTTAATTTCAAATAAGTTACAATTAAAAAAGGTGACAGTTATCTTACTGTGATTTTAATTGAGAATTTGTGCGAAATATGGGAAGTTATAACATTCGATTATTACAATATATTTATAAAGGTGTATCATAACATACTATGTACTGTATTCTATTAATTTTAAGATTACAGCATAGGTGATGCTTTTTTGTGTTAGAGTCTACTTTTATTTAACATTGTTGTGTGTGTGGTCAAAGATAATGCGGGTGTGTTCACACACACACACACACACACACACACACACACACACACACACACACATATATATATATATATATATATATATATATACGCGGATCCCATGCCATCCATCGATACAGTTTAAGTTTAAACTAAAAATCACATATCTCGTGGCGGAGCAAGGTATCTGTCAGAAAATTTAGATAACATTTTATTTGAACATGCCCGACGGGCAACTCTTTTAGCAAACGAGAAGGTCCCTGTATTTTTTATATAGCTCCGCTGTCATGTATTGTCAAAAAAGTCCTCCCGTGATAAAACAATTCTGAATAAACCCCCACATATTTAGTAGATATGAGATAAATAAATTGCATTGCTTAAAAGACACAAATAAGCTTAGTAACAAAGATTTTGAGGGAGTTTTTCTTTTCAAAGTGTAACTGTTTTTTATTTTGTTTATTTTTCGCATAAACCTTCTGTTTTAAACAGCATCTATTTTGGTGCTTGCCTTTTAAGAAAATAGGTTCTTTTTATGCGAAGATACATACTCTTATAAATATTTGTAGGAATTTAATATTAAAAAAATCCACGTTCCTCAGTCTACGTTAATTTTGTATTCTAAAGACTTTTCAGTCGAATACACGTTATATTTATGACGAGATAAATAATACAACAGTCATCTTAGTTTTGGTACAACTTTTATCTTAGTGTTACATATTTCAATAAGTGTTGCACTGGTTAAGATCACGTATACATGTCTTTTTTATTATACTATATTCTCCCCGTCGTATCCCTTCGAATTTCGCCCAGAATTTAACCCTATGTTGTCACTCGCAATAAAGACAAGAAATTGTACACCTTGCTAATACGGGACTGGGATGTAAGAATTTGTGATTCAAAAAAAGTATATTCACCATAAAAAAAGAGTTGAGAATACAGTGAATACAGACTGAATACTCGCACAATATATTTTTAAGTACCGCTAATGGTTTGTTATGACAAGATTTTCCTGTAAGTCTTTTAATTGTTGGCAAAATCGACCCCATAACATCCTAGATTCAGTCTGGTCTCCAGAATTCATTTACTTTTGATACAAAAACTGTCTTTTTTACAATTACTTCTACAATGTGTGCCTTAGACTTGGAAGAATTTCCTCCAATTTTTTCGTTTCATCTATTTACCTATAATATAAATGAATATTTTTTTGACGGTTGATAAGACACCCGTTTTAGAGTAAATTGGTTTTCAAATGTTTGGTTGCCCTTAACAAGCAATGCTACATATATATTTGTAAGTTGCACTAAACACTACAGTCAAATGAAGAACTCTGAGTTTTAATGTATTTTTCACACTCTTGAAAGTTTTTCTGAATTGTACATCATTTCCTTTTGTGCATTTGTTAATGGATTGTATTCTTTTGAATGAGCTAATGAATATCATATGACAAAGAAATTGGTTATGAGGCGCATGCGCCGAGAAGACATGGAATCCATAGTTCTCCGTTTAACAGATTAATCGGCTGTAGAAAGACAGAAAAAAATGCTGAGAGTATTTTTGTTCACGAAAACACCCGTGACACTAAGAAATCCAATCAGTGTAAAGATACTATGACCTTTACTGCTCTGTTACAAAATATTTCACTGTATGTACTTTCATTTAATCAGTATGAAATCTTTAGGTAGATAGGTGAAAGTATCTTATATATATATATATATATATATATATATATATATATATATATATATATATATATATATATATATATATATATATATATATATATATATATATATATAAAGTCAGTTCTCATTGTAGTGTCCTCTGATCCATCCAATTTCAATTGAAATTATAAGATAATCTGCCACATTCCAAATTGTCGAAGCCTATCCGAACGTTCTGCACCTTTGATTCCCCAAAGGTATTTATATATATCGATGCAATTCAAATCGTGGGTTGGTGTTTTAAAAAAGATAATTGGGTCCTGGTTTTCTTTTTTCTTTTCAGGCACTCACCAACTCTTCAGCGTTATAAACACCGGAAATGTATTTTACAATAAAGACGTTATTAGCTGACTGCACTGACAAAGACGTTATTAACTGACGGCACTCACAAAGCTGCTAGGAATGTTAACATATCTTGGTCATAACGATGATGCAGCACGGAGTGAGAGCATAATCTATGCACATAACTTGAGTTATTTCAAGCAAATGTAAGAAATGTAAGAAAAGAAAAGACAAAGTACCAAACAACGACGACAACAACAGCAACATCAACAACAACAGTTATTAGAACCCAGATTGGGCAGCTCTTATGATTATTGCTTTACACATCTTTTGTTCTGGACTTGATTTGGAAGTGTGCGAGCTCAGGTAAAAGACGATACTATGCATCCTGCCTCTACTTGATTACCTACCGAGCATTGTAAACCTTTGTATTATTATTATTATTATTATTATTATTATTATTATTATTATTATTATTATTGGTGCTATTATTATTATTTTGTTATTGTTATAATTATAATAATTATTGGTGTTATTATTATTATTTGTATTATTATTGGTGTTATTATTATTATTATTATTATTATTATTATTATTGGTGTTATTTTTATTATTGGTGTCATTAATATTATTGTATTATTGTTGGTGTTATTATTATTATTATTATTATTATTATTATTATTATTATTATTTTATTATTATTGTCACAGAATTAGGCGAAAATTGAATTTATTTCTTCGTGAATACAAACTAATTTCACCATTTTTTTTGTTTCGTCGTACATGCGTTACCTGGAGTGAATAAGTGTTTTTTAAGGTAAGCGACCTGTAGCGATTTACACGTACCTGACTAGAAATCACTTGAAGTCAGGAATATTATAATCACGGGGTGCACGGGAATTTTGCCGTGAATTCTGCTCACCTATTTGGGGACATATAAGGCAGAATATTTCTAAAAAAGATGACGAGTCAAAAGTATCTTGTCAAAGGAGAGATAGCTCGTCATTCTTTCTCCAGCCAAAAAGCTGAATGTCTCTGAATGTGATTGATTGCTCCAGCAAAAGGGCTGAATGTGATTGATTGTGCCGTGATTGTGCTGTTTAATTGTGCCATTTGATTGTGCGATCAAATTGAGGTGTCTGACTGTCTGTCAGACTGTCTGTCCGTCTACATTTGTATCTGGCGTAAACAGGAGGTCATGATGTCTGAGGATATCTGTCGAGATGTATAAATATCCGGAAATCTAGAAGTCTAAATGTCCGAGTGTCGGAGCTGTCTAGAGGTGTAAACGTCCGGGGTAGCATCTAGGTGTTTGGGACCGGTGGTTCTAGTAGGTGCTGTATGCTGTCTGTACGTATAACTGTAGTGGATCCGTGAAGGGCAAGCGGCCGATAAAAGTATTGGGTCAACCCTAGGTATTCGGAGAAGCTGTGCGGCGATTCAACAGTTGGTGAATCGTACGGTTGTACAGGGTCGAGACGCACGTATGTGTTTCAATTGTGGTTACAATTGAATACATTATTATATTTACACGTGGTTACTTTGAATCTGTAAGATTCCAAGGGATTACATGAATCTCGATAACAGTTAGTAACTTGATTTAATACATGTAGATGTTTGTACTTGTTGTCACAATCCATACGTGCGATAATATAGTTTGATGTTTGTATTTGTTATCGCAATTTATACGTGCGATAATATAACTTTTGTAAAGGTTCCATTTTATTTGAAACATTTGTGTAGTCCAGGAGGTTCCTTGGATCTGTGTTTATTTTGTATTAATATTTAATTTATTTTTAAATTGTGAATGGTTGTGAAGTGTGATCGTGTGTTGAACGCATGAGTTATTGTGTTGATACATCATTATTTTTCATTAATAATTTATTTCATAAATTTACATCATCTTTCACATATTGTGTTTGTGTTGTTCATTTAATCCACCAACCACTCGGTAACAATTCTGTTACAATGGTGTCAGAAGTGGGATCGCTGGATTAAGTGAACTGTCAATCATTTTGTTTGTGAAAGTATACATTTAATGTTTATATTTGAGCGTGACATTCTTGACAAGATAATCCTCAAGTAGAGGTTTATTTTTGTTTAGTTTATCTAGGTCCGTGTGTCCAGTATAAACATATTTAAAGCATTGGTTTGGTTACCTTCATCAGGAAGATAAGGTCAGCCTGTTCTAAATATTTATATTTATATTACAATTGTCATGTCATCCCTTAAGGACTTGGTTGCCTTAGGCAAAGAATTTGGGTATGAAGGAGAAGTACAAGCCAGGGAAAGGGAAGAAAGGGTAAGAGCAAGGGAATTAGAAAGGGAAGCCGAAGCAAGGAAATGGGCATTAGAAGGGGAAGCCGAAGAAAGGAAACGGGCATTAGAAGGGGAATTTTATTATTATTATTATTATTATTATTATTATTATTATTATTCAATATTTACGAACTTAAAATAATACCTTTGTCCGATCATCAATTTATAAGCCTAATTAAGGAAACTTTCTTAAAGGCTATTTCCGAGGAGCAGTGTAATTCAAATTAAAAGTTTTTCAAATTACTAGCAATAACGGAAGTCGTTTATAGGGAATTTAGATACGAACCATCTGATTTGTGTCTACTAAAACATTTACTCATGTCTGATATTGATATATACATGTGACAAACGTACAAAATAATTTATGATTCCATAGTCTGTATGAAGTATATTTTTAAAAGATTATTTTACACCGTGGAATAATAACGAGTGTTCGAAATACGATAAAACCTAGAATTTTTAAAAATATATCCTCAACGTTTTCAGTATTGCATAATACCCAACGTAATTTAGACAATTTTAAACTATCTGTAACAAGGGATAATACAGATTAATAATAACTATGAATATTGTATTAATTTAGTCACGTGTTTAGATCCTATTCCGGGCATGACATGTGCGTATTCCTTGCTTACTTATTTCTGGAGTATTCCTTCGATAGTGTCAAGGACATAACAGTACAACAATATTGATAATGTTACTAAAATGGATTTAGTCTGGTTCCCTGACCGCTCTCCACTCCGTTACTCTTCGTTAGTAACGGAGTGGAGAGCGGTCAGGGAACCAGACTAAAATGGATTGTCTTCAATCGGAAACTAAAAATAATTGTATCATATTTGCATCAGACGTTTTTGGGAACGTAGAAATGCAGAGAAAAAAATGAATTTCAGTGAAGCTGTGGTTTCGTAAACAATCTTGGAATATCTTGATTACCTCAGTATAACTTTGATTGCGAATGCGTACAGTACCTAGTGACCTAACGGTCTACGGTTCATTATGCGAATATAGTCTTTTACTGGACAATTATGAACTAGTCTATTGAAAAGTTGTGTTTTTAGATGTTTTTGCAAAATTATATCTGACCTCGTTTATGTATTCGAACACGTTGTTATTGACCCATATCAGCAACCATAACAGGAAAGCTAATATTGACATAGATACCGCGAGGCGTATAGTGGCTGTAACCAGCCAATCACGAGGTACCTAAACCCATAGTGAAACATGAATCACTTCTGTTACAATCGAGCCTCGCCACTTTGCCACTATGCAATCCGCTCTGTCTAGTATTAGGATGTGTGTGTGTGTGTGTGTGTGTGTGTGTGTGTGTGCTTTCATTTTATCAGTATAAAAACTCTTAAGGTAGATAGGTAAAATTATCTTTGTAAAACAAACAACCCCAAAATATCGTCATTGTTAGGTAAACGACGTCCTTGCTTACAAGGAGAGATATAAACAACTTATTTACTACAACACTGAAAACATTGCCAGTTTAACTAGATATGTAGACAGCTTTAAGGTCCCTCGCCATGATGGCGATGATGGTACATTGTAGTTGGAACAGGGTGAAGAGTAGAAGGTCAATCCACTTTATTTTTAAAATTTCGTTTAATACAAAGTTTTGCTTGTAAATAGAAGATTAGGAAGTTAAATACAGTTACGACATATGTATGATGGAATGTCTAGAAATCCAGAAAAATATATGTTTTCCAGGCAGTTGAATTTCCATTGAAAATGCATGTATGGTTTTCACGGGTTATTTTCAAGTTTTCTCGTGCTCGCAAATAAACCAGTGATCGGCTCCAGTTTCCACGAAATTCTCATGCCGATATCAGCCTTCGTAAAATATTCCCATATAGTACATTCTATTCCCAAAAGGAAGCTTTTTTCACAACTTACATTTATGTATTCAGTGCTGTTTTCATCATAAACCAACAACAACTTTGCTATCATCAAAAATAAATGTGTATAAGACCTGGCCGAAACAAACCATGTGATGTCAAGGCAGTATGCAAATACATCATGTGAGGTCAAGGACAGTATGTAAATGCATCATGTGAGGTCAAGGACAGTATGTAAATGCATCATGTGAGGTCACGGACAGTAAGTATGTAAACAAACATGTGAGGTCAAGGATATTATGTAATGGTTGTCGACAGTTACAGTAATGTCTATAGAGATACGAAACGAGTTTTGAGTTTTCCATCTGGTGTGGAGAGCATATAAATGTGGTTCTGCATATTACAATGAATGAAAAACATAAAATATGGGATTAAAAACGGGTGTCATGATTAATTCAATTATGCATTAACATAATACTTTTTTCTACAAATATTTTTTATTTATTTATATTAGCATACAACAAATATATTTATATAAATATGGAATACGTTTCATTTGAAGAAAGAATGCAAGCTATATTTTCTATCAGGCTAAGTTGTTTGGGATTTGTCAGGAGCAACCGAGTACTCTATTGATTTTGAAAAAAATGGATTCTGAAAACAGGGCTTAGGCCTGTCTGTCTCATAGCAAATTGGACCTGTTCTCTTCATTCTATAAACTCAGCTGCTCTACAGTGTCATGGAAAATCATCCAGTATCTCACCAATTGTATGCTGATGACACCCAAATATACAAATCTAGCCACTCAACTGAAATTGATGCTACCATCCATTATGTATAGAGGTGCATTTCTGATGTGAAATCTGACAAGGCTGCTACAGCCTTCGTTAGTGGCAAGCACATAACCAAAGTGCGCTTGCCAAACGATGCGTCCATATTTTCAGCGGAAATCAGAGCAATAGACCTTGCTCTGAAATTTATTGAACAAAATCGCATTTTAAATAGCATTATTTTCTGTGACTTCAGAACTTCAGTCCCTACACCATAGAAAACTGGATAATCCATTACTAGTCGATATTCTCGTCAAAAACTCGGAGCTTAGTAACTCCTACAATATAGTATACTGTTGGTTACCTAGCCATATTGGTATTAGAAGTAATGAAGAAGCAGACCGGGCTACTAAGATGGCTCTATCCCAAGAACCATCGGATTTTAAATTACCGTTTACTGATTTTAAACCTTGTATCAAAAAGTACCTACGTCAGAAGTGGCAGGCGTCATGGGATAATGCAGTCAATAACAAACTTCATAGCATAAAACCAACCCTGGGAGAATGGACTCCTCCCTACAGTACTATCCGTACAGAGGAGGTTGTCATTGCAAGAATCAGAATCGGTTATACATACATAACCCACTCCCACATACTGAAAGGTGAAGATCCACCAGAGTGCGTTTCTTGCAATGAGCCATTCACTATTAAACACTTTATGACCGAGTGTTCCGACCTGCAACCTACGCGTGTTAAATACTATAATGTACATAACATGAAGGAACTTTTTGATACAATACAAATCACTTGTATTTTAGATTTCCTAAAGGAAGTAAATCTCTATTTTAAACTATAACTTGTATGCCATCACCTTGAATATTTTTATCTAATGCAAATATCACCTCTTATTTACAACATCTTATCATCAACATACACCATTTACATCTCCCGTTGATTGGGAAGCTTCATATTTTCCTGTTACCAACATCTTACCATTTTATATTTAACTATTATGGGTTTTTTTAAATATCGCTGGTCGATGTTAAACCTTTCTTAATTTTGAACATCTAACCTATTGTATGGCGCTAAATAGCCTAAAAATGC